>OX104112.1:28476384-29076384 GCA_944474755.1 Limnoperna fortunei | reverse complement strand
TACTGTTCTCTTGACATTAAGCATGCATTCAATAAGTTAATCCTGTTTTAAATCGCATAAATTTGTCATTATTTCTTGAAGGACCCACGTAGCCAAGATATGTATCTGACATAATTCCTAAGTATTTCAACTGCCAAGGCGAGGTTTCTCGACAAACTTTGTAAAGTAAAAACGAATGCAGCTCTCACAAGAATGTTGTTAAGTTTATTAGGTACATGTCAAAGATCGATGGTTTATTGCCCAGAAACCTTTCTTTCTCTGGAATTAAAAAGAAAAATTCTTGTTTTTTACACATTCAAACAGGTGGGAAAGGTGTTAATGTAGGAAGACACGGAAGACAATACTCTTTAATTCGCGACTGTTAACATACATATAAATTTCAATCAGTGAATGGTTATTATTTCAACATAAGATTGAATGCTATTTGCTTGATGTATGTTGCGATAATGGTTCAGAAGAAAACAAAAACATATTACGCAACCACTACCAGGTAAGACGTTTTCGCATTTCAGGCAGTTGCTGTCTACTTTATACAATGTGAAAACTTTGACATTAAGGTATTTCAAAAGTTTCCTAATTTTTTTTTAATTCATTTGTTTACATACGCTTATTTACGATTAATTTCATGTTAATTTTAAATGCCAGTTTTACTTGAATAAAACATCATTTAAGTCTTAATTTGTTGTTCTATATTTGGTAGGAGGAAACGAACTTTCGGTGGAAATTTACTAATTGAATATTTTATAAATAACAAGAAAGCACAGTTTTGTGCTATATATTTCTAAATTATATATTAGCATAAAATGTATATGTAGCAATTGTATGGGGTTTTTGTTAGAATTGTATGTTAAAGAACTGCCGCTGATTAACAAACTAAAAGGATGCAGTTAAATATATCTTTATTAGCAAGACTATTTAATTATACAAATGCTAACACATATGTAGTTACCAAATAAGATTAAACAAATAATTGTAGAAAGTGCTGATATACGTTTAGATCCCAAAACATAAAGCCTATTGTACATGTACCTTTTAGTCTGTATAATAATTTCAGGATGTAACAAGGGAACCTATGGCATGGACTGCAACAAAACATGCAGTAACTGTATTAATGAGTCGTGTGATCATATAAATGGGATCTGTACTACGATTACTGCTTGTAAGACCGGCTACTTGGGTCTAAAGTGTGATCAAAGAAATCAATGATTAAATGCAGCAATTTATAGAAATGTTATATTGTTCTATAATGTTTGTTTGTTTGTTTTCTTGAATGCTGTTTAGTACCATTTTATTTCAGCAATTTTTTTCAGCCAGATCATGGCGTCTAGTTTTTTTTTTGGGGAGGAAGCCGGAGTACCAGGAGAACCCGGACCTTCGATCAAAAAATGTATTATTACAATTATAAAAATACAACTGATTCGGATTTCTAGTTAATGTTTTCATCAAATATTATGGCAAAATACCAAAACCATAGTGGGCATGTTTCGATTGGTATATCTGATGTCATTAATAAAAAAAAATAGTTTTTAATTTGTATGTTCTGATTCGTTTATCCTATGTGTTTAGGAAAATAAATAATATGAATGCAATTGTGATCTTCTGACGGTGTTTCACAATTATTCAATACAACATGCATTAAATATTAGAAACGACATGGCAAATAATTTAAACATGTCACTTTTAACATAAGTAAACTGTGAGGAAACTGAAAGGTGAACAGGAGTAAAAACCATAACACAGTGAGAAAATCTGGATGGAGACAAAGAAACATTATTGAAAACTAACCAAAATCCCACAAAAGCATGGGTGTACACAGGTGATTTGCACGAAAAAAGTGGTGCCTCCCTCTAATTAGATACCTGTTGTGGCACTCGTCGTCATGTAAAACAGTAATATCCAGGAATAGAAAAAAATGCATATCGCTCAGAAATACATAGCATTTTGGAATTTGATTTTCCATAACGATTACTGTGATTACGGCCTTAGAACCTCTGAAGAGATGCAATTAGACTGCTGTCCGTTTGAAAAGCTTTACTGTCAACAGCAGCGTCTGGTTTAGGAAACTGTTTTGTGTTTGTTTGAATGTTGTTTCAGCAATTTTTCAGCTATATCATCACTTCTATTGGGAAGGAAGCCGGAGTACCCATAGAAATCCCCGATCTTCGGTATAAATCTGGCAATTATTGTCAAGATTAAGATGATCAAATATTGTATCACAGAACGAAAAAAAATGAAAGTTAAAGACACCATGGGTGTCGTAGAATTTATATGTTGTTGTAGCTGAGGTTCAAGGCCATGTTTGAAGTTATAGTGTCATTAGTAGATAAATTAGTCACCGAACTTAGTATTATCAGTAAAGAAACATCAGAAATAAATAATACAATAACACGTCTTGATGTATTGTCTCGTGTAATCCATGAAAACATCCTTTTGTACTGCATTTTTCATTGTAACGTGTTATAATGGGTGTCCCCATGCAGAGCTCCTCAGAACTGGAATTCTGTGATGGGTTATTCAACTTCTCGTCCCTACCCTATACTACATACCTTCTAATGGCAGTCAAAATTGTGATTCGGTTGACATTGTCATTTCCCCGTTTATTTTTGTACGTAAACCTGTTCTCGTTCTGCAAAATGCTGAAATTCCGCTTGCTGAATGCTAACAAAACAATAAATAAATCAACCCATATGTTCTTGTCAAAGTACGAAGTTCTTCAAAATTAAAAAAAAGTTTTTAAATAATATTTGAAAGTATTCAACTATGTTTTTTTAAGTAGAAGGTGTGACGCCGTTGTTCATTTCCATTTGACATTTTAAATGCGTTCGTCAGAGTATTTTCTTCGAAAATTATTACATCTGGTTTTGGTGATGGCAAACTTTGGAATGAGAACATTGGATGCTTTAAAATAAAAAATTCCGCGCGTGCTATTTGTAGCTCATTTAAATTCATTCGTTTATTTATATATAAATATTGTATCTGAATAAGAATGCCAAATGCTTTTTCGTTTAAATTGATAAGAAATATCAATTTTAATGAACCATTCTTTTAGTAGTTTCAAATCCCTGACGACAATGATGTAAGTTTTGGTTTTGTCTGCACGTTGATGTTCCTTGATTTTTTTTTATATCAATACAATGTGCAGCAATTAGTTAGTAAACAGAGTCAGCTTTCATAAAACAATCTTAAATTTGAGTATATCATATTTTTTCCTTTCCTCAACTATTCGTTAATCAAATTGCTGACAATTTGAATTTGAGGAAAAACGTAAGGATTTCTAAACGTAGGTCTAGTTAAATAAAAAATAAGAACATATAACAAGATAACTTATGTTTAGATTGTTGTAAAGTCTTCGAACAAAGATCAATGTGCTTATTATCATTTAATCTTAAGTAAAATTGAGACAACCTTCTTGCTTGTGTTAAAGGTAAAAATTTTAGGATGAAACGCTTATTTTCGGTAATTCATCGATGTATGACGTCGACTCACTCACAAAAAAATAAACGGCCAAAGGCTGTTGATGATAAGTGTGTGAGTGAGTCACCCTCGTTCATACATAGATATATTACCGAAAATAAGCGTTTAATCCTTATAATTTTTCTAAATTGTTTTTATATATTTACATTCTTTTCCTAAATGTAAAATATCATTATAAGTGTGTGAGGCGTAGGAATATACACAACGAACTGAAGACGAAGACGATGGCGTGGTCGGTTTGAAGGGAATAACTGGCATTGACAACAGATACATTTTACGTTTTGCCGAGAAAATAAATTATTAATAATAACAAATGACTCAACAAAAAAACAATATTCCGTGTACTAATGTTCCTCATTCTATCCGCGGTTTATATTAACGTCATATGTGACGTCATATCTTATATCTGTTCAAACGCATCGTAAACCTAGATAGACGTTCTTTCAAAATACGAACAGGAACAACAAGTCGTCGAATGTTCAGGGGATTTATCAGTGAAAATTGATGGAACTGGGCTTAGACATGGGGTTTGTGACAAATCCGTGCATCTTGCTCATTTCGTTGGTTTGTTGTTATCGTTCCCCAAAAGTCGTTCATCAAAGTATAAACGGAACTGGGAAGTACTGGTTTAATGCCTTTTTGACCAATCAAAAATGACCATAAACGTAAACGAATTTAAGATAAGAAATGCAGCAATATAAAAAAAAATCACTAAGTTACAAATTAATCATTAAATAATTTATATTTAGAATGCGTACATGGCACATTTGGTCAAAATTGTCAGTCTAAATGCAAATGTTTAAATGGAGTTGCTTGTGATCCTGTTAACGGAAGTTGCCCAAATGGGCATTGTGCAGCTGGGTGGCAACTGAATAACTGTTCCAAAGGTAAATATATATATATATCACTAGATTTTGATATCAATTGCTTTTTATAATACTGTAAATAAATTGTTATGAATCCACTATAATTGGTTGAAAATAATAACAACATAAACAAACATAATGACCTCATACAACCACTTTCATTAGGCGCGTGAGGATAAAATTGGGGTTTGGGTTTTAATTTGGGTATTTACTACTTTTTCAAGTTAGAGAAACAGAATCTTACATACTCTATGGTCATTGGATTTCTTGCTAATCTACTCCTACCAATGAAAGATTTTATATTTATAATGAAATCCACAAAGAATGCTTACGAATATTTCATTCAGAAGTTAATGTTTATATGTGTTTTTATTTAAAACAATACATTTAAATTATGTGATTACTTAACGTGTAGAAGGCAATTGGGTCATGCCTTTAATGAGAATTGCTCAGACAAATTGTCCACAGAAACAATTCAATTTGCTGAATGACGATTTCCTGCCAAAGGGCATCCTCCAAAGTCAGGGTTTCTGTGTCCACACGTGTCCACGAACCCCTGCCAAACTTCGGTTAGAAATTACGGGGCTAGAAGTCACTATTTTGATTGGCTACATCATACCTTAATGTAACCAATCAAAAGCTCGCTTTCATTCACGACTTGGTTATGGGATATCTCGATGCCGAATGTAAATAAACCAAACGGATGTGTTGCGTAGACCATGTGAAAATCAGTGTATTTTGTACAGTAGTGATAATAGTTTGTTATTACCGCGTTAGTATTTAGTTGCGTTGCGTTTTCGTCACACTCAAGAATGAGTAGGAATGACTACTGCCAAACACTTGCTAAATTCAAGCAATTTCATTAGTTCATATTTTGAATGATTGACGTCGTACGAAAATATTCTAGCCCGGGAATTTCCTACCTAAGTTTCTCAGGGTTTCTCGAACATATGTGGACACAGAAACCCTGACCTGTGAGGATGGCCAAAGGGAAAATGTAATGATACCGATAATTGGACTACAGTTTGATAAAGATGTTTACTATTCAATATTACGTTTACCATCCTCGCGCATAATTAGATAATTATTTTTACAATCTGTTTTATTTTGATTTTACGCAAGTACATTGTATTTTTGTGGTTTATTTAGATCGTGTTCTAATAAAACATTAAATCAATTTCAATGTATCGCAACACTGGGTAACGTAATTTACCACTGATAAAGAAACTTTTAACAGCAAAGAGGTAAAAATAGTTAGGTAATAGCTTTAACATGCCATCAAACCAACATTAATAGTATTTAGTCACTTCAGTTTTTGTTAATTAGTATATATTATTTATTGCTTAGTGTCTTTAAACAAAGATCCATGCGTTTTGATTTCAATGTGACATTTTAGCTACTTTTGCCGCTATCATTGAATCAAAATATGTTTTAAATATATGGAAATTAAAATATTTTTATATTAAAAACTTATGAGTCAACTTTCCCTTATTTTCGTATTTCAACATAGGAATCCTCGCTTTCTTCTTTTACTTCTTAAAACCATGAATTTTAATTATATGATTACAAAATGTGAACAAAGTTTTTTTTGGGGACTTATGCCAATCAAAAGTATGGAAAATTGCATTTTTTACGTGAATTGTTAAGAAAGGCGCATTAACGATATAGAATAGATCAGGCGATTGAACAACACTAGCAAAGTTATAACGACTATATCATTTTATTTTTTTTATGTTCTTTATCGATCACGCAGCATTTTTGGCTATATTAGAGCATTAACAAAATACAAAGTACAAAACAACGGGGTAACGTGCAACATCAATGAACGTGGAATTATAAACGCCAATAAATGAAGATAGATGAAGAAATATAGAATAAAATCCCGATGAAAAAATATCATACATGAAGTAAAAATCCATTGCGATACTTTTGTAAAGCATCGCGTTACCTGTAAAAAGTATCGCGTTACTTGTCAAAATATAGTGATGCTTTAAAGAAGTATTATGACGCTTTTAAAAAGTATTGCGACGCTTTTTTTATTTTATGCATGATGCTTTTCATCGTGATGCTTTTTCAAAAGCATCGCAATTCATTTCAACAGCATCTAGATACTTTTCAAGTATTGCGATGCTTTTAACAAGTTTCGCGATCGAAAAAAGCAACCCGATGGAAACATCACAATTGTGACACAGTCGGTAAGAAAGATGAAAAAACAAGCCGATGCTTTCTAAAACTAAGCCGATACTTTTTACACTATGCAAACGTTGTTTCCATCGCGATGCTTTTCAAATGTATCGTGATGGTTTTAGCAAATATCGCGATGCTTTAAATAAGTATCGAGATGCTTTCCACAAGTATTGCGATAGAAAAATGCAAGCCGATAGAACCATAACAATTCTGACATGAACGGCCACGGAGAGATAAGTACTTGTATATATACCTGTTAATTATCGGCTATAGGCGCGTAATAGGTGTTCACTTTCTCACGTCTAATTATCTTATACAGCTATTTACTTTGAATCACTTCTATATTTAAACTATATACATTTTTCAGGATTACGAAACTTTTAGTAATGTAAACCCATGTATCATTTTGGCGTCAAAATTTCCGACTTTACAATCGCGGTTTGTTTCCTGTTTTACCGACTAGTAATTTACGTAGAAACGAATAATGCATTTATTACAAAAACTAACAAGAAGGCATCTTCTCAAATTATCTATAATTTGTGGATTTCTAACTAAGTTTACAAATCAAATTTCGACCTTTAAATATGACTGTCTGCTTATGATTGATTTTAGTATGCATCCTCGTATATCTTCTGCCTACCGGATTTTAAGAGAAAATTCCGTTATTATGATGTGATACTGACAGTGAATAGATGAGATTTATATACATTTGAATAAACAGTAGAATAGATGAGTTAGTATTTGTGTGATTTAAAAATATAAGCCAGCATCACTCTGTCTGTTTACGGTGGTTTGTACTCGACCTCCTTGTCAATATTATATTTACTTGCTGTAATTTTGAATAATTTTGCGCATCTAAATATTTGGGTTTTAAATAGAATACTGTCCACACAACATTGTCAATAACTATAAAATGTACGCAGTTGTTCAGATGAAAATTAAATTGGTACCAAAATCGAAATAATTTTATTCCCTGTGGTTATTGCAATTAAAAGTTACCAATCAGTATGTAACCATCTAGTATACCTTGGGACCCCAAGTAGTTACGTAAATATTACATCCCTATTTTTATTCGTCTTTTCGATTTTGCGCAGTAATTAGCTTTCCTTCCCTGTGTACGGTAAAGAAGTATTAATCTTCCTCAGAAACAAACAATAGTAATCACTAAGCATTCCTTCCTTATGAACGGTAGAGCGTATCAGTGTAATCTAGAAACAAACTATATGTAAAAACTGGTAATTACTCCTTTTGGAGCCTCGAAGTGTACACGTTGGCAAGGTACACTTCGATGTCAAAATTATCTATATTTGTTTGTAAATAGTTTCAGAATACTGTTCAGAGCTATTACACACCTTTAGAATTCTAAAATTGTAGAAATCTGCGACGTTCTCCAGATGTACTTTTTATTTACTTTTGAAATATTTATTACTATATTTTATGTAACCTGGTTGCTACCGGAGGTTTTGATTTGGTTACACTTGTTTACCCGTTGAGGTACACTTTTTTACACAATGTCTAAGGAAAATGTTTGTTTTGACCATTGAATATGAAGTTGATTCAAATGAAAACATGTGTGATTATTCGGCCTATAATTAAAACAAATGATTAATGATAACATAAAGATGACCATATAAAGACTAGAGCTAAAGCAAAGCTTAGTACGTCTTTTCAGTTTGAGGTAGTGTCCATTGAGAAAGATAATATTCTTAGACGAATTATTAAGCGAAACGAAGTAACAAAAACCAATGAAACATAAAAGAAAAGCTGTTAACAAAAGCTATGTCTGCTAAAATGACCAGACCGCAAAATGGATCAATCTATGTCTCTATAATATGCCTATTTCAAAATTGTGTGGCTATTTTTAATGATAACATGGAAAAAAATACTGCGTCAAATAAGAAATCCGCCATCGTCCTAAAGATTTGCTCAAGCTTCCCTTTGTGAAGAATTAGAGTTAAGGAGTTGTGAGTTCATAATACGAAAGCCAGGCCACACACTGTAGTGCTTAATGCGTATGGAGAGTGCAACACAATAACGACCCTGATGTAAATGGGGAAGAAGAGTGCACTGATTATAGTCGCTACATAAGGCTAAATTGTTTCCTACTCAATACTTGTTTAGTGTCAGTCAAAATTTTGTTCATCGTTGGTTTATTGTCTTTTAACTTGTTCTCATCCTGAATATAGCTAACCACTACCAGGTCAGACGTTTACGCATTTCAGGCAGTTGCTGTCTACTTTACACAATGTGAAAACTTTGACATTAAGGTACTTCAAAAGTCTCCTAATTTTTTTTAATTCATTTTTTTACATACGCTTGTTTATAATTTCAGGATGTAACAAGGGAACATATGGCATGGACTGCAACAAAACATGCAGTAACTGTATTAATGAGTCGTGTGATCAAATTAATGGGATCTGTACAACGATTACTGCTTGCAAGACCGGCTACATGGGTCTAAGGTGTGATCAAAGTAAGCAATGATTAAATGCAGCAATTTATAGACATGTTATATTGTTCTATAATGTTTGTTTGTTTGTTTTCTTGAATGTTGTTTAGTACCATTTTTTCAGCAATTTTTTTCAGCCATATCATGGCGTCTAGTTTTTATTGGGGGAGGAAGCCGAGTACCAGGAGAACCCGGACCTTCGATCAGAAAACTTATTATTACAATTATAAAAATACAACTGATTCGGATTTCTAGTTGATGTTTTCATCAAATATTATGGAAAAATACCAAAACCATAGTGGGCATGTTTCGATTGGTATATCTGATGTCATTAATAAAAAAAAATAAGTTTTTAATTTGTATGTTTTGATTCGCTTATCCTATGTGTTTAGGAAAATAAATAATATGAATGCAATTGTGATCTTCTGACGGTGTTTCGCAATTATTCAATACAACATGCATTCAATATTAGAAACAACATGGCAAATAATTTAAACATGTCACTTTTAACATAAGTAAACTGTGAGAAATCTGAAGGGTGAACAGGAGTAAAAACCATAACACAGTGAGAAAATCTGGATGGAGTCAAAGAAACATGATTGAAAACTAAGCCAAATCCCACAAAAGCATGGGTGTACACAGGTGATTCGCACAAAAAAGTGGTGCCTCCCTCTAATTAGATACCTGTTGTGGTACTCGTCGTCATGTAAAAAAGTAATATCCAGGAATAGAAAAATGCATATCGCTCAGAAATACATAGCATTTTGGAATTTGATTTTCCATAACGATTATTGTGATTACGGCCTTAAAACCTCTGAGGAGATGCAATTAGATTGCAACAGCTGTCTGTTTGAAAAGCTTTACTGTCAACAGCAGCGTCCGGTTTAGGAAACTGTTTTGTGTTTGTTTGAATGTTGTTTCAGCAATTTTTCAGCTATATCATCGCTTCCATTGGGATTGAAACCGGAGTACCCATAGAAATCCCCGATCTTCGGTATAAATCTGGCAATTATTGTCAATTAAGATTGGAGTCGACCGCACCCTGCCAGCAGTGAGACTCGAACCCGCAATATCAGAGTTGACAGAATACGTGATCAATAGTAGGCGAGCTACCTTAGCAGCTAGACCACCAATGCCCCTGTCTAGAAAATCCTAATGCCGATCGCAAGATATACTATAACGTATTAGTTGTGAAGTGTAACACCCATAGGCGGGAGATGATCAAATATTGTATCACTGAAGGAAAAAATAAAAAAAAAAAGAAAGTTAAAGACACCATGGGTGTCGTAGAATTTATGTTGTTGTAGCTGAGGTTCAAGGCCTTGTTTGAAGTTATAGTGTCCTTAGTAGATAAATTAGTCACCGAACGTAGTAATATCAGTAAAGAAACATCAGAAATAAGTAATAAAATAACACGTTTTGATGCATTGTCTCGTGTAATCCATGAAAACATCCTTTTGAAAGAAAACCGCAAAAATTTCCCAATTTACGGTATTTGTTATTTGTAGATAAACACATATTACATATTGTATGGGCTGAATAATTGTTTATTTGATTAATAAATTATTTTGCATTCTGACATAATTATAGCTTGTCCTAAAGGGACATATGGTTATGCCTGTGTTGAGAACTGCGAAGGATGTATAGATGACATGTGTGAAGTGGAATTCGGAAATTGCACCCAATATGGTTGTAAGCAAGGCTTTACAGGACACAAATGCGAAATGCATGGTAAACACAACAAATTTACTTGTTTGTACTTTCCGTATTTAAGACCGCAAAAGATTTTTTATTATATTGCTCAACGTACTGTCACATAATTACGCCTAAATTTGACTTCATGCTCTAAGAAGTTTGCACGTTTTTTGGAGATGAATAACATATATATCTTTTTAGAGTATAAATAATAAATAGGTTTATGTAAAATGCAAAATGAAATGTACACATTACGAAATCACACAAGATATCTCGTTACACTTTGATGACTAGAAAACCATAATTAGATACCTATATTAAAGACGCAACTGCAGTTGTGACTAAAGCAATAACGTAAAAATAATAATTCAAAATAAAACTTAACACGGTTTGAAGCACACAAAATTACAGATCACACATAATACTCTTTGATATATGCAGATCTCTGTGACAAACGGCCTCATCTAGTAACATCCATTGAGTAAAATTGTCTCCCACATGTCAAACACATCAGTATTGGTCAAAGTGTTAGATTTAATATTCAGGGCTACAGTTTTGAAGTATAATAATCGGTTTCAGTAACCAAATTTGACGCGAGGGCACTTCTTTCTCCTTTTCAAAAATGTGTCTACAGTTGCTATTGTAAATAATTTCATTGTTCGCTTAAACTGTATATGCAAGATTGATATACTTCTTTTCAACAACTGTATGGTTCCATGTAAAATTTGAGTCCTTCTTAAAGCCTACTATTTCACCCTGAGTAGTGGTATGTGTCGGCTTGACTGCAGTGAAACTTTGACTCGTTTCCGGTGGCTGACTAATTTTTGATCCAAATCTCGGTTTAGATAACGTAACAGAAGTAATATTGTTTGTTCTAAGCTGAAGACCCATCAATAACTCTGATGGGAGTCCAGATTCATTAATTGGAAACGACCGATACTTTATGAGTTACACGTACTTTGGTTCCACGAAACATGACTGCTTGAAGATTACGGTTTGTCTGATACAATGGGGGAAAAATCTGTAACAGATATATTTGACAGAATAGACAAAGAAATAGAAGAAATAAATGTATCTGATACAGACATCATATTTTTGATACAATTGAAACGCCGTTGTAACACACGAATTTTGACTTAGTAAAAAAGGAAAATATCTGTGACAGTCATTTCTTGACAGAAGAACATGTAGCGAACACATCGTTGCAACAGTCACATTTCAACAAAGTAAAGGTTTCCAAATTTTTCTTGCAACTTCATACCAATGCCACTTACAGCAACACACGTAATGCAATGACTGGCAAAAGTAGATGTAAATACGGTCATTGTCAAATCAATAGATAACAACGGAATAAGTAACATTTATGGACATTCCAGTACATTTTGGAAAAAAATAGGGTTTTACGTTGAATTCTATGAGATCAGCTATTAGCTTCGACAACGAACATGGCTAAATATCATGCGGTTCAGCAGTTTCTTGTAGTAGGGCCATCAAGATATTACAAAACTAATTTGTTTAAAGTTTCCTCTTTCACAATCGCATTTAGAAATTCGTTTAAATTCGTTTATGAAATGGTTGAGAAAAAAGATTTTAAGATACCGAGGAGTATTTATGCACAAAAACTCAGTGACAGACAACACCATAGTTAAACGAAACAGAGGAGCGTAACAAACTGTCACCATAGTTAAACGAAACAGAGGAGCGTAACAAACTGTACCGTCTCACAACACAAAAACCCAAAACTGAGTAATACGATTCCCACAAAGGTTTTTAATTGATATTTTGTCTTTTAGTAAAATGTTTTCCATTCATATTTGTATTTGGTTTATCTAACGAGGGCATTCAAAGCAATAATGAAAGGTATTTTCTAGATAATCTCAACAATAATATGAAGGATCGGTGATTTGTTGACCCTATATAAGTCATAATGCAGAGAAATAGGTGTAAGAATACTATTTAAGTTTTTGGCCAAAAGAAACGTAGTTAGGAATTGATAAATTAATAGTTTTTAATACTGTCGGGAAATACAAAAAACAACACGGGTCGATATTTTATATTAGAAAGATAATGAATAACAAGCTGTTTATTCTTCCTTTCAGTGTCACAAGAAAGTCTAACAGGGATTTCGTTTGAGGTATTTGGTATCTGTATATCTGCTGTAATAATACTTGCTGTCCTGACAGTCATGACAGTCTGTTGCTGCTTCATGCAAGTTTCCAACATTATAATGATTTTGGTTTTTGATAAGTATTTCCTTTAAAGAAGCTTTACAATATCACATCCTTGTCATTTTAAATTTATATATCTGAAAGTATCCGCTTTTTTGATTGACTGATCGGCCATATTCTGTATACACCGTTAGCCAGTAATTAAAAATTTGCGTTCTTGGCGTCTTTTAAACAGAGAGAATAAAAAAGATATTGTTTTCGGTATTTGCTAGGATATATTCGTTTAACATGCAGTAAATGATCTAATATAAGATATATACAGGTAGTTAAGCTCTTGCCTAATATAGACTTTACCTACCGTGCTTATCATGTGTGAGGTCAGCAACTATTAATGTTACTTATGATATTAAATTTATTATTTAGTGGCATGTTCAAATTCTGTTAGTGCAACAATCAGCCATTATCCACAATATGAAGGCATCCATTCTATTACATATTACACACTGTATTATATGTTATAGACTTAATGTGATATGGAAGCATTTATAGGATTATATCACATATTGTTCGTTGTAGCCGCTACAAAAGACAAGTTAATTCACCTCTCAACAAAACTTATACTGCTGCAGTTTAATTATCTGATCATCAGTCCATAATATTCCGGAATTTGATTTTGCGTTTGTTAGCTTTAATTTGTTGTGTACAAAAGCTGAAAAAGATTCTAATCTACAATTTAATCAGTCAATCACAACCGATTTGTTTTGTAGATTTGATAAATAAGTATTACCACGTAAAGAAAATATTTCGAAAAATGCATGTGAAATATTTTTAGAAACTGCAGCGTGGCTATCGAAACTAATGTGTAAATAGTACATTGTGCTAATATCTTATTTGGTGTTATCCTTTCAGGAAAAAGATTAACCAATCAAGTCGACCTTATGAAAATATTAGGCTTGACTTAGGTATGGTTTACAAGTGTTTAGTTTTCATAAAAACTAATAATATTATACTGACTAACAACACGTTTTAGTCATTTCTGTTTAACTTCAGAAGGGGCCTCGGTGGCCGAGTGGTCAAGGTAGTTCGTCTACTATTAATCACGTGTTCTGTCAACACTGAGATTGCGGGTTCTATTCTCACTGCAGGCAGGGTGTACTCGACTCCAATCTTAATTGACAAGGATTGCCAGTTTTCCTACCGCAGGTCGGGGGTTTTCTACGGATACTCCGGCTTCCTCCCCAATAAAAACTGGACGCCATGATATAGCTGAAAAATTGCTGAAATTTGCATTAAATACCATCAAACAAACAAAACAAACTTAACTTCCGGATATTGTGTGCATGCCATTTTATGTCGATAAACTAATTCCTTTTTGTTAAAACATATTTAACGAACAAGATAAGATTACAATGTGTGCATTAGTTAACTGACTACGTTTTGATACGATAACAATCTATTAAATTTCGTTTTATGCTATGCGACATTTAGCGTCTTCTATTTGTCTGTGAGCACATTAGTGAACGGGTTATACATTTGACTCTAGTTGACCCACCTTTAAATTGTTTTAGCCATAATGATCCTGAAGACACATTAGCGGTTTTGGGTGATGTTGCGTATCGTGGCTACTACTTGGTTCTTTCATATGAAGTACATCGTATTTCTCTCCATTTCAACAATTTAATGCATGCACATAATTTTTCGACATTTGTATAATAATTGTGTCATATAATAAGCATTTGGGTAATTTTTTTATCTAATTGTTTTTATATTTTACTTACAGTAATATCATTACACCTGTATCGACGTAGACAAACATCGCGTTTTATTTTGTTATCGTGGTCAAACAATATTTGCACATTATTCTAAACAAAATGTAAACATCACTTCATTTGTATCTGAAGATATGTGTAATTAAGTATCGAAAGCACTAGTAGAATGAATTGTGTGATTTACTGTTACTTATTCAAATGAATTTTGTATCTATTCAACTAGAATATGTATTAAATGAAACCATCCTGTATTTATAAAATAGCACAAAGAACAAAAGAAGATCCAATATATAGTGAACTGGGACAAGTTTCATGCTGATGATGCACACAAATCACATGGACATTGTTTTACATGAAATTGTCGAAATAACAACCTTTAATCTCTTAGATTTATTTAAGACAATTGTATTTAAGAAACTTATCTTTCCATCTCAAATTAAGTCGTTAAATGACCGCCTTTTGCAAATCTAAATGAATGTAATCTCACTTGTGCAGGTTAAAATGAAGACCATGTATAAACATGTGTGTTCACAGTAGGGTTAACTCATTTCAGTAAACAATGTGAGAATCACATAATTATACATTAACATGTTTTATTTTACTATCTTAAAATGTAGTAATGTGAATGCGGTGTGAATTATCTTTATATTGACTTGCTTTTGTATTATTTATATACATTGTACACATCAAATTTTGTGATTTTGAGTTTGGTGATGTGTTAATCATATTAGTTGGTAGAATACAACGCTATTGTATGTTAAAGTTCCTTTTAAAGACCGTGCAGTCTTTCCTTAGTTCTTTTATTTTATACAATAAAACGTTTTAATTTATTTTCTCATGCAAATCACTATAATTATCCGTGTGTGCTCCATGAGGATTTCTGTTTAACTTAGGTTTCCTGAGTGGATTTGCATGGTCCCACATACAGAGCTGCTTAGCGCGCAGTACGTCTCATTACTAATTGTGTCACGTTATGATAAGTAAAGCCTAATCGCACATTCATATTGTAAAGATGTTTTGAGAAAGAACGGCTCTAGCACGGTAAGTATTCCTTTTGAAGATTTGGAAATAAGGTAGGGTCCAGGTAACTATTTGAAATGTCAAATTGATCATCCCTACTCATTCCTGTCATTGGTCTGTCCCATTAATCTAATTGATTCTTTGATTGTTAATTAGATTTTCTCATCCTGGATATAGCTGAGCTACTGATTGCTTAAATTTTTGGTCTTTTTGTTTATATTTGACCTTACAAAAATTGAGACATGTGATCGGTACTAAAAGTAGAAGCCGGTACACATAAATTGCGCGCAATTCAAAGGAACATGGCATAAAGTATTGCAGCTGACCAGCATAGGTTATGACTTGATCTAACAAAGATTTACACGGTAAATAAATGTTCCTGGAAAATATTGATGTGCACAAGACAATCAAATAAACTATTCATTAGTACCGTAAATAGGGTTATTTTTGTCTGTAGTTTTAATTTAGTTTATTTGTCGAATGATATGAAAGTGTCAAATTAGAAAATAAAACAAACACAAAATTGTCATTGCAAACATCAAGTACAAAGATGACGATATATTATTCTAGTAATATTAAAATAGAAGTACGTGTAGCAGTTGTCAAACGTGTTTTTATTGCAGGCATTGAAATCTAATGAGTGTTTTTTTTTATAACACCGAGTAGTGATGTCCTTCAGCATATTGTGTTAACAGTTCTGACCAAGAATGAAGAGTTTAAAAGTCAACAAATAACTTGACTTTTGTCAATCATAGAATGCGAATAATTATTCACCGTTGAAGGGATCTGGAAACGAGAATTTTTACATACACAAATATTATATGTATAACAGAAGTAAATGTGTGTCCAGTAACATGTTACCAGATTTTGTACCCAACATATAGTACAAAACTGAATACTACGTTGGGTTCTGATTTGGTCAATAGTGGTTACATGGTTACAATTGTTTGTCTGTACGCTCCTGCATAAGTTAATTTTTAAATAGTGGTACAATTTTTCTCAGACCTTGCAAGATAAAATTTTGGTATTTTTACGTTCAGTGCATTAGAAAGTGCATGTAAAAGTGGGAGCTTCTCAAAATGTTGTATCTAGGGAAGAAAGGAATTGGTCACGGATATATACACATTACATACATTATGTGTAGGTACAACTACCTGTATCACGTCGAGACAGTTGTTTACATTCGTATCACTACGAGACGCGCAGCGTCGAGTTGTGATGCGGAATGTATGCAACTGTCGAGACGTGATACAGGTAGTTGTACCTACATTTAAATGTATGTAATAAGTTTATCTAAAATTAGAAAGTATAAAAAGGCAAAACAAAACTAATGTGTAAAATTTAAAATTTAGCATTCAACGAAACTTTTGTTTATAAAATAGAGTTCCTAACGTCACACATATTATGACGTCATATTTCATTCATAGAATGAAAGTAATTCAACGAATCATTGGTTATACCATTCATTGTGACGTCAAGAAGTAGTTCCGACAAAAGTACATCTTGTATCACATATATAGATGATACAAGGTTTTGTATCACACAGGTTGTATCAATCGCTTATTTTTCAGATTTTGACAAGATACATACTTAATTTTAGATAAATATGGAATATATATTTGTTTAATGTTGAATGCAGCTTGTTAATTTCCTAGCCCAGGCAAATGTTGATGAAGGTAAGAAAGGTATGCAAATCGCAAAAATGCTACTATTTTCGAGTATAGCAAAAACATTTACTGCTGTTCTACCTTCAAAACACATGTCAGCTGATGTTAATCATTAAACGATTTTTGATTACTGTGTCTTGGTCTGTTATACAAAAATAGTGTCGAAAATAAACACACAAATAGGACGGTGAACCAAAATTTAACTAAGTCTTATGCCTTTTGAGAGAAAACTGCACAACTTTCACAATTACCGGCATTTGACATTTGTATATATAAACATATTTTAAATATTTTATAGCGTTGAATAATGCCTTTATAGAATTTATTTAATGTAAAGTAAGCATTTTACATTTTTATATTATTATTTCTTGTCCTATATGAACATATGGTAATGGCTGTGTTGAGATCTGTGGAGGATGTATTGGCGAAATGTGTGAAACGGAATTTGAACATTTCACTAAATAATACAGAAGCGTTTTAAGGCCACATTTCATATTTTTATTTTTGAATTTGTCAACTTTCATCTTGGACGTTCCAATATTCTTCTTGGATTTATCAACTTTATTCTTGGAAATATTCCAACTTAGTCTTCGAAATATCTACTTTTATCTTAGAAATTCAAACTTGAATCTTGGAAATTCCAAAATTATTCTTGGAATTATCAACTTGAATCTCGGAAATTTCAACTTTATTCTTGGAAAATTCAACTTAATTCTTAGAATCATCAATTTGAATCATTTTTATCAACAATTCATCAAAATTATATATTCATTGATAGTTTTGGAGTCTTTAGTTAAGTATTTATAATATATTCAAATTACAAATGCAATGCTATTAAATTATGGTCACAACGTCACCACCGTCTTTTTAAACAAATCATTTTTCTATAGTCCCTGGCACGTATAAGTTAACGAAACGCACGATGCACGAACGATGTACGAACGATGAACGGACGATATACGGACGATGTACGCATGATATACGAACGATGTACGCACGATGCACGAAACGAAGTACGATACGATATACGATGGAACGGTGAGACAGCGTTTATCGTTTTGATAGATCGTTTTGTCTATCGTATGGTATTACGTATCGTGCAACGTTTCGTTTATCGCACGGTATATCGTATGGTGCATCGTTTCCTATACCGCCAATGCATGGTTGATGATTCGTGGTATAAATTGTTTATTTTTCAGTATTTTACTTCAGCATTGAAATCATTTACTAGTTTCCCCAGATTCATAATAATTTTAAAAGTACATAATTGGTAACGGAGCACAATCATTTGCGTAAATTTTTAGCATTCATATATAACGCTGTGTATTTTGTTATGTAACTTCATTGATCAATAACATTACAGTACTGTGACCTCTGTTTTAAATACATTTTTAAAAAATCGATCAAAGAAGAAATGGCTGGATTTCGTTAAACAGGAAGTAGGTAAGCGACAGACCTGAAATCGAATCCCACGTTATGGGAGGCCATGCTGATGCTGCATACCAAATTTCAAGAGGCTGTGATAAGTACATGTTGTTGCTGAAAAAAACTGTTACGAAAATATTTTCCCCGCCCGCACGCCGCCCACCGGCCACCGCCAGCCAGACATTATCCGTTTTAATACCCTGATTTTTAATCCGTGAAATCCGGCCAAACATAGCTTATCTACATTTCTTAATTGAAGCATTTTAGTCATATGATTAAAAAATGTCGAAAAGTTAAACAATCATGTCTTTTAACATGCGTATGCGCCAGTCATTTAATTCATATTCACTCTAGATCATAAACAAGAGCGTTTCTGCAGCAAGAACGTCTATACATTGCATCAAGTTCCTACCACTTTTAATGCGCCAGTCATTTACAAATAGTAACATTGTTGTGGTTTACTAAAGAAAATACTATCTTTAAACTTTTTCTGTCGCCGTATGTTTACCTGAAAATTGCCTATTTTGGACAGAGTGAAAGTCCCGAATATAAGCTTACATATTGCTTGGGGGACGTCAAGCAACACATCAATCAATCAAATATTCATATATTCAGCTATATAATAGTAAATTCTTTAAACTTTATTTTTCATGTTTTTAGATAAAATTATTTTTGTTTTCTTATCTACATCTAATGATTGTTTATATGTATTAGATGGTAAATTAGTGTGCGTCGCCGCGGCAAGTTACCAATCGAAAAGAATAACACATTTGTATATTAAATGACAGGTAATTTTGCACGATCATCAAAGACAATGATTCAGATTCATCAACTTTCATCCATTTTCAGTAATGAATTTAAAGGAAGTGTCTTTAACAAGACGTTCTGTCGTCCCTTTTGTAAATATCGGAAAACTGTACGTTGCGTTGTTTAGGTTATTTTTTCTTTATTGTCGAAAGTATACAAAAACTAGCTTAAATATCTAACGGTTTAAATCTGTACATAGGACGACAGATAGAATCACCGACCCTGGACAAGTACCTAATAAACATGAATTCAAATCGAGTGCACCATTTGTTTTCACCGTACAATGTCACGCACGAAACAATTCGTATGCATTTATTACACAGAGGATTAAGTTAGATAACACCGCCGCCAATCAAAGAACCTTAAAAAAACAGAAATGTAATTCAAGTGAGACGAAAATTTATTTTTTTTTAAAGATTGTAATTAGCTCTGAATCAATAAAACCCAAGACGTATTTCCAAACAATTTCAATCGCCACAATGTATTTTAACAGTTTACTGCGTTGTTAATACACTTATGACTCAAAATATTTGCTTTAAAATTTACCATGAGTTAAGGTTTTTGATTATCTGAAACATAATATTATTTTTTGTTTGAAGTTATAAGTCACTTTCAGCATTTTTCAGCAAGGGGGCGTCAAATATTTAATGGAGAATTAATTGAGAGAACCTGGTGGAAGCCCCCACTTTTAGGCAAGGAAAGAGGGATGAAGTCGAGCACACATTTTTAGTTAGTTGCACAATATTTGAATATTTCTTAACAGCAGCTAAATAATACATGACCATAGGTTCATTTTGTATTCCAGCCATACGTTTTTTTTAATAATTAAAAAAAATAGAATTTAAAAAAAGCAAGAGTCGCTTGAATCCTAATGCACTATAACGTTAGTTGAAAATAAGAAACGGAACGTAATTTTATTGTAATAATTGTTACTATGTTTTTTTTTATTTCATGTATACGTGTCATTTACCTGGGGTGCAAAGGTGTACTAGTAACGGACGTTAATTGTTAATATGTTAATTGCAATCACCACAGGTAAAGATGATAACGTGTCCCTTTGAAGTGATTTTATTACAGTGAAATGTTTATAACAACTTGATTATCTTTTGATAATTACTCTAATTTCGAAGTAACGATTTCATACTGCCAGCATCATATTTAGTTGATGAAAAGGTGAGATGCATGCAATTTTTTCAGATATATCGTAAACTATCTGTTAGGGAAGACAAAGAAAAACAAATATATTGCCTTTATGAATATTTCATTATTTTGATAAAATGTTATTAGACATAGGAGTTAAAAGTGTGGATAATTGTTATAATTTTAAATGAATTCGGATGCAAACGGTTATATTTAAAGTTCGAATAAATGCATCAAGTTGTCGTTTAAGTACAAACTAACATAGATACTTATGAAAAAAATCCTTGTTTTTTAACAAACATAATATACTAGTCCCGCTTGTTACATACGATTGCAAAACCCACGCTCCTAAATATATGTACAAATATTCACCCATTAGACATCTCAAAATCAAATAGTACATATAAAAAAGTATAAAATCAATTTGAAATACGAGCTACATTAACGTAACTCTGTTTCATCTCGGCGGAGCTATATTTTTACTGTAGCTATTGTACAAAAGTGTAGCGGTTACTGATTTGTATTTAGCATTTGCTTTAAATATTTTATTCATAATTTATCAATCCATTTTTTTCATTTAAAAAAACTGTATCATATCTCTTGTGCATATATAAACCACACATAAATGAAACTATTTATTTATTTATTTATTTATTTATTTATTTATTTATTTATTTATTTATTTATTTATTTATTTATTTATTTATTTATTTATTTATTTATTTATTTATTTATTTATTTATTTATTTAACTGACGAATCAATTACAGTATATTATTATTTAAAAATAAAAATTAAAATCCTCTTAATGCAATATTGTATCAACGTATAGGAACTTTTTTACGTCAAGGATTCATTAACTATTAAGCCTTAGAGCAGAAAGATGTTATTTAATGTTGCAATTAATTAAACGTAAATAACGATGTTCAAGTAAAATTAAATTGCCCATGCATAACAGAAAAGCAATACGGCGAACGATAACACAAACGATAAACCATACGATGTACGATAAACCATACGATAATGGAAAACCATACGATGAAAAAAACGATCCACCATACGATGCACGCTGGAGAAAACGATGCACGAGATACTATACGTTATACGGTACCATATACGAACGATATACGCACGATATACGAACGATGTGCGGACGTTATACGAACGCTAAACGCACGATGTCCGAACGATAAAATCGTTAACTTATACTTTCCAGGGACTGTAGCCCCAACGGTATCTTCAGACGGTAAAACAGGTAGCCGCAACGATATCTTCAGACGGTAAGACAGGTAGCGGTAAAGGTATCTTTAGACGGTAAGACATGTACCCTACCGGTATCTTCAGACAGTAAAACAGGTAGCCGTAACGGCATCTTCAGACAGTAAGACAGATAGCCGCAACGGTATCTTCAGACGGTAAAACAGGTAGCCGCAACGGTATCCTTGGAGAGACTGGTAGCAGGTACCAATATCTTCAGACCGTAAGACAGATAGGCGTAATGGTATCTTCAGACATTAAAATAGGTAGTCGTAACAGTATCTTCAGACGGTAAGACAAGTAGCCGTAACGATATCTTCAGACAGTAAAATAGGCAGCCGTAACGGTATCCTAAGACAGACCGGAAACAGGTAAAAGTATCTTCAGACCGCAAGACAAATAGCTGCAACGATATCTTTAGACAGTAAAACAGGTAGCCGTAACGGTCTCTTCAGACAGTCAGACAGGTAGCAGTAGCTTAATCTTCAGACAGTAAAACAGGTAACCTTAACGGCATCTTCAGACAGTAAGACAGATAGCCGCAACGGTATCTTCAGACGGTAAAACAGGTAGCCGCAACGGTATCCTTGGAGAGACTGGTAGCACGTAACAATATCTTCAGACCGTAAGACAGATAGGCGTAATGGTATCTTCAGACATTAAAATAGGTAGTCGTAACAGTATCTTCAGACGGTAAGACAAGTAGCCGTAACGATATCTTCAGACAGTAAAATAGGCAGCCGTAACGGTATCCTAAGACAGACCGGAAACAGGTAAAAGTATCTTCAGACCGCAAGACAAATAGCTGCAACAGTATCTTTAGACAGTAAAACAGGTAGCCCTAACGGTATCTTCAGACAGTCAGACAGGTAGCAGTAGCGTAATCTTCAGACGGTAAGACAGGTCGCCGTAACGGTATCTTCAGACGGCAAGACATGTACGGTAACGGTATCTTCCGACAGTATAACATGTAGCCGTAACGGTATCTTCAGACAGTAAGATATGTAACCGCAACGGTATCTTCAGACGCTAAAACGTAGCAGTAAATGTATCTTCAGACGGTAAGACAGGTAGACGTAACGGTATCTTCAAACGGTAAAACAGGTATCCGCAACGGTATCCTTAGAGAGACAGGTAGCAGGTAACAATATCTTCAGACCGTAAGACAGATAGGCGTAATGGTATCTTCAGACAGTAAAATATGTAGTCGTAACATTATCTTCAGACGGTAAGACAAGTAGCCGTAACGATATCTTCAGACAGTAAAATAGGCAACCGTAACGGTATCCTAAGACAGACCGGAAACAGGTAAAAGTATCTTCAGACCGCAAGACAAATAGCTGCAACAGTATCTTTAGACAGTAAAACAGGTAGCCCTAACGGTATCTTCAGACAGTCAGACAGGTAGCAGTAGCGTAATCTTCAGACGGTAAGACAGGTCGCCGTAACGGTATCTTCAGACGGCAAGACATGTACGGTAACGGTATCTTCCGACAGTATAACATGTAGCCGTAACGGTATCTTCAGACAGTAAGATATGTAACCGCAACGGTATCTTCAGACGCTAAAACGTAGCAGTAAATGTATCTTCAGACGGTAAGACAGGTAGACGTAACGTTATCTTCAAACGGTAAAACAGGTATCCGCAACGGTATCCTTAGAGAGACAGGTAGCAGGTAACAATATCTTCAGACCGTAAGACAGATATGCGTAACAGTATCTTCAGACAGTAAAATATGTAGCCGTAACGATATCTTCAGACAGTAAAATAGGTAGCCGTAACGGTATCCTTAGACAGACCGGTAACAGGTAAAAGTATCTTCAGACCGTAAGACAAATAGCTGCAACAGTATCTTTAGATAGTGAAACAGGTAGCCGTAACGGTATCTTCAGACAGTCAGACAGGTAGCCGTAGCGGAATCTTCAGACGGTAAGACAGGTAGCTGTAACGGTATCTTTAGACGGTAAAACAGGTAGCCGTAGCAGTATCTTCAGACGGTAAAATAGGTAGCCGTAGCAGTATCTTTAGACGGTAAAACAGTTAGCCGTAACGGTATCTTTAGACGGTAAAACAGGTAGGAGTAGCAGTATCTTCAGACGGTAAGACAGACAGCCGTAACATTATCTTCAGATAGTAAGATAGGTAGCCGTAACTTAGACAGACCGGTAACAAGTACCAATATCTTCAGACCGAAAGACAGATAGCTTTAACGGAATCTCTAAACAGTAAAACAGGTAGCCGTAACGGAATCTTCAGAATGTAAGACAGGTAGCCCTAATGGTATCTTACGACAGTAAGACATGTACCCTAACGGTATCTTCAGACAGTAAAACAAGTAGTCGCAACGATATCTTTAGACCGTAAAACAGGTAGCCGTAACGGTATCTTTAGACGGTAAGATAGTTTGACGTAATGGTATCTTAAGATAGTAAGAAAGGATAGCCGTAACGGTATCTTGAGACATACAGGTAGCCATAACCGTATCTTCAGACGGTTAGACTGGGAGCCATAACGGTATCTTCAGTCAGCAGGTAGCCTTAACATTATCTTCAGACAGTAAGGCAGGTAGCCGAAACAGTATCTTTAATCTGTAAGACAGGAAGACGTAACGGTATCTTAAGACAATAAGACAGGTAGCCGCAACGTTACCTTTAGTCAGTAAAACAGGTAGCCGTAACAGTATTTTCAGACAGTAATATAGGTAGCCATAACGATATCATTAGAGAGACAAGCAGCAGTTAACAGTATCTTCAGACCGGAATACAGGTAGGCATAACGGTATCTTTAGACAGTAAAAAGGTAGCCTTAACGGTATCTTCAGACGGTAAGATAGGCGGATGTAACGGTATCTTCAGACAGAAAAACAGGCAGACAGTAAGATAGGTAGCCATAAAGGTATCTTTAGACAGAGAGACAGGCGTAACAGTATCTTCAGACGTTAAAACAGGTAGCCGTAACGGTACCTGTAGACAGTAAAACCGTAAGACAGGTAGCGGTAACAGTATCTTCAGACAGTAAGAAAGGTAGCCGTAACGGTATCTTTAGTTAGTTATCTTTAGACAGTAAAACATGTAGCCGTAACGGTATCTTCAGACATTAAGACAGGTGGAGGCAACGGTATTTTCAGACGGTAAAACATGAAGCGGCAATGGTACCTTCAGACGGTAAAACATGTAGCTGCAACGGTATCCTTAGAGAGACAGGTAGCCTGGTAACAATATCTTCAGACCGTAAGACAGATAGGCGTAATGATATCTTCAGACAGTAAGACTGGTAGCCGTAACGATATCTTCAGACAGTAAAATAGGTAGCCGTAACATTACCTTCTGACAGTAAGATAGGTAACCGTAACGGTATCCTTAGACAGACCGTTAACAGGTAAACGTATCTTCAGACCGTAAGACAGCTGGCTGCAACAGTAACTTTAGACAGTAATACAGGCTCGGTGGACGAGTGGTTAAGGTAGTTCGTCTACTGATGATCACGTGGTCTTTCAACACTGAGTTTGAGGGTTCGAGTCTCACTGCGGGCAGGGTGTACTCGACTCCAATCTTAATTGACAAGGATTGCCAGTTTTCCGGGGTTCTCTCTGGGTTCTACGGCTTCCTCCCACAATAAAAACTGGACGCCAGGAGATAGCTGAAAAATTGCTGAAAGTGGCGTTAAACATCATTAAACAAACAAACAGTAATACAGGTAGCCGTAACGTAATCTTCAGACGGTAAGACAGGTAGCCGTAAGGGTATCTTCAGACGGCAAAAATGTACGGTAACGGTATCTTCCGACAATATAACATGTAGCCGTAACGGTATCTTCAGACAGTAAGACAGGTAGCCGCAACGGTATCTTCAGAGGGTAAAACCAGTAGCCGTAAATGTATCTTCAGACGGTAAGTTAGGTAGACGTAACGTTATCTTCAAACGGTAAGACAGGTACCCTAACGGTATCTTCAGACAGTAAACCAGGTAGCCGTAACGTTATCTTTGGACGGTAAAACTGGTAGCCGTAACATTATCTTCATACAGTGAGATAGGTAACCGTAACTTAAACAGACCATTTACAGGTAACACTATCTTCAGACCGATAGACAGATAGCTTTAACGGTATCTTTAGACAGTAAAACAGGAAGCCGTAATGGTATCTTCAGACGGTAAGACATGTACCCTAACGGTATCTTCAGACATTAACACAGGTAGTCGCAACGGTATCTTTAGACGGTAAAACAGGCAGCCATACAATATCTTCAGACAGTAAGACAGGTATCCGCAACTGTATCTTTAGACGGTAAGATAGGTTGACGTAATGGTATCTTAAGATAGTAAGACAGGATAGCCGTAACGGTATCTTGAGACAGACAGGTAGCCGAAACAGTATCTTCAGACGGTAAGACAGGGAGCCTCAACGTTATCTTCAGACAGTAAAACAGGTAGCCATAACATTATCTTCAGACAGAAGGGCAGGTAGCCGAAACAGTATCTGTTAATTGTGAGACAGGTAGACGTAACGATATCTTAAGACAATAAGACAGGTAGCCGCAACGGTACCTTTAGACAGTACATGTAAAACAGGTAGCCGCAACAGTATTTAGTTAGCTAGCTAGCCGTAACGGTATCTTAAGACAGTAAAACAGGTAGCCGTAACAGTATCTTCGGACAGTAAGATAGGTAGCCGCAACGATATCCTTAGGCAGACATATACACTGTAAATTCAAGTGTTAAAACTGAGAACACCTAAATGAACACTTTTTTGTAACACTTATTGAACGTGTAAAGGCGTTCCCAAAATTAACACTGTTTATCATATCCATGCCAATTGTTAAGTTTTTTTAACACTGGTGTTCTGCTGTTGCGTTTCTAAGTGTGTCGCTTTTAAACGCTAGTATTCACGTTCTGAATACCTGCTATGCAATATTTCGAACACATTTTTATTAGCATTGTGCATACTTTAACACCTCATGTCTTATAAACGTATTTAACTGATGTAACAATAAACAAAATTGGAAAATGTCTTCCCCTTTTATTATATAATGTGTCAATGGAACCACTAGACAGGATAATGCCAAAGGCTGTGGGTTTATCGGTATGTCAGATCTCTCTAAAAAATCTACCCTTTTTCAGTATTCATGCTACACTGAATACATTTAATTTTACCTCTCTACATCCAAGACACAACTGTCACCGACATGTAAAGCGAGACGCATTTAACGATTTCACTGAATTCGCTGTAATCAATTTCTGTTCATATAATTGACTTTCTCTAATTTCTGAAATCAAACTGAAATCAAAAGTTTATTGTTTAACCGAATAAAGTTTTTCAAACAGTTTAGCAAAAAAAAGCACCTGGAATAAACTCTGTTTTCAAAGGGGTCTAGATTATATGTGTTAATCGGTTCTTTTTGAAATGAAATCATGTTATTTTTTTTACATATCTGTATTATATCTTTAAAAATCAGTGTTTTGGGAATACCTGTATAGATCTATAGCATATACCCACAAGTGCATAAAGAATAGAACAACATTTTGTATTTTTTTCATGTGTAAGTTTTTGAAGACATTTATCACGTATCGGTTATACTATTTATCCCTAGTATTTGATACAAATCACGAGATACAGTTGTATTACGATTGACTCCTTGGGTATGGTGTTACATGCATGTACACACAGAGTAGGCTTTATATTTAATTGCTATCAACTTATGAAATTTACACCTAGTCGACAGTTAGTTGATGTAAACAATCAACACATGATCAAATGAAATGCACAGTTATATCTAACTACATGTGTAATCGTAATATCTGTACATTCACCAAATTGTTGTTTTTAATCTATGGTGGGAAAAGGAGATTATTATGCTCGAATTTAGAGTAATAGGGTTTCATCTAACATGGAAGTCACTTTGACAAACTCTGAAACCCGATTAAATGGTAATAATAGGGATTACATTTTATTTTTATGTTCTTAATTGCTTGCATCATATTCCTGGACGGTACTATTGGAAAATATATATGGTCAAATAACAAGGAAAACAAAACCAAAAGAAATAAAGCAAAAACAAAAACAAAACAAAACAAAAAAATTAATGAATAAAGGGAAAAAATAACAGCTACAACAAAAAATTAAAACGTACACAATGGATTCCCAGTGTTCGATTAACAGAGCTGCACAGGAACAGGTGTAAATGGGAGAGGCCACTCGTTTGGGATTGTCAGGTCCTAATCCAGAAAAGCCTTACCACGGACAGTATTTAATGACGTGTTTAGAGAATGCCACTCTCCTTGCACTATAAAGACATATGTTTTAAATTTCCAAAATAATTAATTGTCGCCACTACAAAGGCGAAATTCTCCATCCCTACCAAGTAAGCCATACCTTTCCAACAATTTCTGTTTGAGTTATTATTTTATTTTATTATTTTTTTTTTTTTTGGTAACTTGTTTTCATCCTCAATATAGCTGAAATGTCAATCACTGGATATTTAAGACATAAATAATCAATAAAAACACACATACGCGCGCAAAACAATTTGCAATAGAAAGAAAAAAGCAAAAATGACCAAAACGTCATCGAAATGGCATCCATTGTATATCATATGTTATTTATGTTAACAAGAGCTTACATGTATGCCCCGTTTACCCAACCACTCGCATTTCAGCGATAAATGTCAATCTAGAGCAAAAAGGAATCACGCATTTTCTTATCTTAGGTGGGGAAGCGGGGGTGACAGATTTGGAAAGTGTATTACTTACCTAAGAAGATGGGTAAGTTTTGTTCAAAATAAAAGGATAAGAGAAATATTGATGGAGTAGTTCCAAAAATCAGGTACATGTATGTAGCTCGTAAGGCTCATTGTGCCAAAGGTTAATTGTGCCGAATGTTCGTTATTACAACATTCGCTAAATCGATAAATCTCTTGTTCAAAGTTCTTTTTCATGACATGAATGAATAATTGGTCTTCATGTTCTTTTTGTTTGTTTGATTGTTTGAATGGTGTTTTAACGCCACTTTCAGCAATTTTTCAGCTATTTCATGGCGTCCAGTTTTTATTGGGGGAGGAAGCCGGAGTACCCGGAGAGAACCCCCGACCTGCGGTAGGAAAACTGGCAATCCTTGTCAATTAAGATTGGAGTCGAGTACACCCTGCCTGCAGTGAGAATCGAACCCGCAATCTCAGTGTTGACAGACCACGTGATCAATAGTAAACGAACTACATTGACCACTCGGCCACCGAGTTTTTGTATTTTAATGATTCGAATATATGAAAATTAACTGATGTGTTTAAAATAAAACTTCATCAAAATATATCAAGGTTATAAAATCGTCTGACGTTAATAGGTGATATTGCTGTTGCAAATTTAATTTTCTTATATGACTTGCTTTAAACGCTTTGAGACCACAACCATGCGGAAAAATTATTTATATTTTAGTTAAACAATTACGGTACATTTAGGATATTTACGCACCTATAACCAACACTATTTTCGCTCATAAACTAGCTGTTCCCCCAATGTACGGCATCTGATAATTATAGCGTTTAATGCGTACGAGAATTTGCAACAGCTTTCCGGTGGGAGTTATGATTTTGTAATTGGAACAGCCCTTCAAGACGCCCTCCAGGTCGCGGGTTGCTCATACGTAAATCATTATTAGCACGAATGTGGTCTCAAAACGTTGAAACGTTCATATTAGAATTCTTAATTAAAAGCGACAATTTGCCGGATCAATTAAAACAAATATCAGAGGTCGCAAAATCGTTTGGTTATATTCAATCAGGTCACAATTAGTTTATTTCTATATTTTAATGAAATAAATTGAACATTGGGTTTATTTCTGTAAGGTTTGTACTCGGCTGTGCATAATTTTCAGACAAAGGAAGCGTGGATTTTACCCAAAAGTAAATTATCAGAGGCGGGTAAACGCGACTTTAGAATAATATTAATGCCTTTAAGTTATTGTTTTTAATGAATCTCGAAGCAGTACACATTCAATAATGCAGTAATAAAGCTTCGAACGGAAAACATATTTTGAAACAGTAAAGCATCTTATTAACAAAACTTCAAATTATAAACTTTTTGAACAGTGAACCTTAGGCGAAGTAAACTATTTTTACAATAACTTTTGAAATATTGATCGGCCCACGACGTCACTTGCCACAATGTAAAAGGGTGTTTAGAGTCTAAACATAAACCTAAACGCCTTTTGTTTTCACAATTGAGCACATGTTTAACTGGTGTTTAGATTCAGAACATGTTTAACCCTAAACTTCTACTTTCAATTCCTGGGTTTTTCCTCATGTATGGTCAAAGTTAATTCAATAATTTTTATCTATAAATTTACAAGACGGCATATGTGTGTAATTTATTATATTCTAATTCTAAACATGTTTAGGAGGAACATCACACTTCAATGAAAAATGAAAATTATGTGTTCTAACCCTAAACATGTACGAAACTTAAGTGCTCTAACTCTAAACATGTTTAAAATCCTAAATATGTTTATAGTTAAACGTTTAGGGATAGAACATAATCCTAAACACGCTTAGACTTAAACATGTTCTATTGACGTGCCAAGACTAATCTCCATTTTTACAGTGCACTTCTCTAACTGTAAAAAGTCTGTAAAATAACTCGCATCAATTGAACCCATATACATTTTGTTCAACTTAAGTGAAGTTCCAATCCATAAAAATTTCTGTTTGTTTCTAATACTGACTTTATCACGGCTAAAGACGTATAATAGCATCACCGTGTGGAGTGGTGTTGAGGCAACCTGGGTACCTGTTGAGACCCACCGTCATTCTATAGGACGCCCGAAGGAAGTCTAAAACACTCGTCATACTTTTCTTTACAGCCTAAGTGTTGACACGCCGGTGATATATAACTGTATAGAGGCTGCTGATTGATGTTTAAAATGTATTTCTGTATTTTCTATGCTATTTATTTCACTAAATATGTAGACTTAATCATGTGACAAGTAGGGGCAGATATATGCCACCATACCCGAGCTTTAGAATGCTATTCTTTTAAGAAAAGTAATAAACCCAGTTGCGTAGCTAAAGATAAATTGATTGGCAAGAAAAACATACTCGGAAAAGGGTCTTGGGATCTAATATTTAAAACGCAAATAAACGAAAATTGACCACAAGTTAACAGTGGTCAGTTTTGTTGTATGCATCTGCCTAATTGTTCTAGCAGAGATTTCTATATAAGATGAAAATTTGCATCCTTACACAATAGAAAAAATACTGCATTAGGTTATTGTTTTACTGGGCCAGTCTGATTATCGATTAAAACCAGGTGTCCTTTGTTGAAAACCGGTGTGTCAGTATTAAAGATGTTAGTTCGAGACCGACTGTGGGCAAGGCGTACTCGCCTTAATTGCCATTGATTATCAATTACTGCCGGAATACCGTACATGTAGTTCATCCAGAATCAACCCTGTACTTTGTTGTTATATTCTTCAAGGGTCAAGTGTTTTACTTCACTGCTGTGTCACTATTTTGAGTTCGAGCCTGGTGCGGGCGCTCTCGATAAGGCCACGATAATGATGTTTAATACCGCTTTATTACTTAAAATTGGGAAATAAGAGATTATTCAATCCAATAAAGTCCACCCACTTTGTATATTATTCCCCCCCCCCCCCGACCCCTTTTCTAATGGTTGTTGTACGTACTATATTCTGTTGTTTATATTACTTTTTAATGGTTTTGCGACAAATATTAATGAATTTGACCCCGTATAATTGTTGGTGGTATAATGCCAAGGGGGTCGCGATCGAAGGAGTCTGAAGCAAAAATTTTTACAAAATGTTGTCCTTATCTGTGTTGAGACGTTTACACGGAATGTTTTTAACTGCCATCATGTGTGTGGGTGTTCGGTATTTTTGTAAGCGCAAAACAATTGAAAATTTGCTCTTTATACCAAATATTTAACCTCGAGGGGAAAAATGTATACAGAAATATCTAACCCGTGGTCGGTTATATTCGTCCCCCCCTCCCCCCCGAGTGATTTTTTTTATTTTAATAGGATAACATATATATAATGATTAACTTACATTGTACGGAGTTATGTAGTGACGAGAAATGACGTTGTAAAAGTACGGTGTTAGGTAGCGACGGAACTGCCGCTGGAAATCTACAGTGAATTCGGTAGTATCAGGAACTGCCATATGTAAGTAGTGACGAGAAGTGCCACTATAAAAGTACGGAGTTAGATAGTGACGGTAACTTACATTGTAAAAGTACGGAGTTAGGTAGTGACCGGAACTGCCACAGTAAAAGTACGGAGTTAGGTAGTGACGGCGATTGCCACTGTAAGAGTACGGAGTTAGGTAGTGACCGGAACTGATCTGGTAAAAGTACGGAGATTTAGGTAGTGGCGGAAATGCCGCTGAATCTACAGAGAGTTTGGGTGTAACAGGAACTGCCACAGTGACTATAAACATACGAAGAGTTATGTTGTGACGGGAACAGTCACTGTCAAAGGTGTCAAGACACTAAAGGGGACAAATCAAATTTAGAACATACAAGAAAATAGTACTTACATACAATATAGTCCTGTTTATCTTAGTGTATATTAAAAACTACTAACTGGATTTTAATGAATGAAAGTTTTTCTGAAAGGTGCATATATTGGAGAAATTTTGAGTCCTAACTGGTGTTTAGTATGTTTTATGTCACATTCACTACATGACCTATATACCAAGATTTTCTGAAAAGAAAGTGCTATTTTTAGAGTGGGGTTTACCCCGGAAGCTGGTTTTCTCTTGGAAGGTTTTAAAGAGGTCATGAAATTTTGAGAGAACATACGATAGCCTGTCACGTACGATAATGGATATATATGATGTCGGTCAAGTTCCACTTAAGGTAAAAGAGCTGCGCTAATTAAAAAAATAACAAATTTAGTAGAAAATCTTAAAGAATTGGATTAGTGTTTTCTCCCCTCAAAGTGTGGAGAGTAAGATAGTGACTAGAACGGGGCTGTAAATGTATGGAGAGTTATGTAGTGACAGAGAATGTAGACGTAACGTCTACAAGACGCCTTCTCCTTTTCGAAAGTTACGTCAAGAGTCTTTGTAGTTAAGAAATCGTACTACTCTAAGAAACTAATTACACGCCATAATGCATGCTTTCCTCATTTTAACCTGACGATCCTCCAAAATGGGATAAAAACCATGTCCGAAAGCTGAGGATGCGCGAGGCAGCTTTCAGAGTCGAACATGGGGAAATCCTCCTAGAATCCAGTATCAATTGTTTGGTTTTAAGTTAGTGGTTTACTCGAAACATCTCATCTTTGCTTGTATAATATTATATGTATGTTACATGTATTAAATTTAATTACGAATAACACTATACACCTCCAATTAATTTCTGTTGTTCTTTAGAAATAGATCATCGTATTTAATTTCATTGAATTAAATAAAATATTCTAACATTTTTGTTTTATTTTTCTTTCTAGTTTTATCAAACAAACAAAGAACAATCATGTAAATACGTCATGTAAACTCGTATCCAAAAACAGGTTCACTCGATAACACAGATGTTACATTCTTGATCGTATTTGGTTGTCAGTTGAACATAAATACATAAACGTATATCAACACTAAAATGCAGATTTTAAATCAATCAGTTAAATTACTATAAATGAATGCTCCCCGGTACCTTGCCAACTATTTAAGTAGAGTCATGTGATTTGTAATACACGCTAGACGCACATTGTATCACCAAACACTTTTTTTCTGGTTTTTTTATTAAAATTTAGTCATGTTTTAATTGACATAAGTGAAATGTACACCATAACTGATTATTTGACAGTTTTTGTCATAAAAATATGAACATGAAATGCATAGCCAAATACAATATAATTCAGCTATTTCATCCTTCTTTCCCATTTCTAAATAAGGAATCTGGACAACTGCATTGATGTAATATGCGGATGTTTTTGCAGATTTATAATATGTATGCACAGGTACAGCTATGATAAACCAAGGGTTATCAGCTTTTAAATGCACAGCTATTCCGAACACAAAACTAGCTTTGACGTATATAGATTTAGCTCTTTTACCAGTACAGCTATGAAGAATAGTTTGACGTCAATCAATCAATCCATCAATCACGTTTGATAGTCTATTGAGCATACTTTATATAAGACATAAAGCATTAGCTGAGATGTGGTTGTAATCATTTAATATTTACTATCGATGTTGCAACACAGAGTTAAATTGGACTTTGGGTGCCACGGCTTCTTAAAAATGTACCCGATGGTATCGTTAAAACATTGTTTCTACATGTAGCACTCAACAGATTTGTTATATATCATAATAGGTAATATATTGACCGCTCTGTGTTGATGTGTAAACAGGCTGGGATAGACTTGATATTGAAATCAGTTAGACTTGTCCCACACTCGAACACTGGACCTCGACCAGACAGACTTGGTCCTCACACTCGGACAAAGGACCACGACTAGACTAGATACAACATTGTTTGTACATGTAGCACTCAACTGATTTTTTATATATCATAACTGGTAATATATTGACCGCTCTGTGTTGTTCTTTGTAAACAGGTTGGGATAGACTTGATATTGAAATCAGTTAACCACAATCGAACACTGGACTTCGGCCAGACAGACATGTCACCACACTCGATAACAGGACCTCGACCAGACAGACATATCACTATACTCGATCACAGGACCACGACCATACAGACATGTCACCACACTCAATCACAGGACCACGACCAGACTAGTATTTCCTTTCCTTCCTTAACGTGTCGTGCAAACCACCGAAAATGCGTTTGGTTTGATCAGACGAGGATTCGAGAAAGGTATAAAATATAAAAATTACGTCGCAGAAGTGTTAAAGTTAAAACAGATTTGATTTTGTTTGATTTGTTTGCTGCGAGAGTCGAAGTGCACGGTGAAAGCCCGAGTACACCCTTTCTAAAACTCGAATTTGTCATGATTAATAGTGGATAAATCTACCTGAACCACTACAGCCACTAGACATCGCCACAATTTCAAAAGAAAGTGTGTTCTGCATTAACACACAAGACCGGTATGTACCGCATTAACGTACAAGACCGGTGTGTACCGCATTTACGTACAAGACCGGTGTGTACCGCATTAACGTACAAGACCGGTGTGTACCGCATTTACGTACTAGACCGGTGTGTACCGCATTAACTTACTAGACCGGTGTGTACCGCATTAACGTACTAGACCGGCGTGTACCGCATTAACGTACTAGACCGGTGTGTACCGCATTAACGTACTAGACCGGTGAGTATCGGATTAACATACAGGACCGGTGTGCACCGCATTAACGGACTAGGCCAGTGTGTACCGCATTAACATACAAGACCGATGTGCCCCGCATTAACGTACTATGCCGGTGTGTACCGCATTAACATACAAGACCGGTGTGCACCGCATTAACGTACTAGGCCTTTGGTATCGATTGTTTGCTTCTTTGAAAAAAGTGTAACCCCGCGTTAAGAGCTTTTATTAGCTACATAATTATATCCAGTTTTATCATGGGAATTATAGTTGAATCCAAGCACACTCTGTTCTCACAAAGGTTCGAACTCGCATCCTTAATTTCGACTCGAAAATAGATGACATCGATAACAAGTTATGCTTTACTAGAGTTACATGTAAAAATTTCAAATATTAATTTTTCCGATCCGTGAATTTAAAACAATATACATCCAAAATAATCAAACATTGGGTTAAGGTATTAACACTAATGCCGCACATATTCCTTATGTTTATTACATAAAGATGTTAGTGAACCAATTTTGTTAAGTGAGTTACCCCCTTTGACTACAAAGTTACATGTGCAAATCTCATACGTATAGGGCAGTAGTGAAGTGTACGAGCAGATATAAATAGGGTACATGTAGTAGGTGGGTTGACGGCTAGATGTAGATCGAGAAGTTGATCAGTAGTTGGTTTGGTTGTTTGTTGTTTACCGCCACTTTCAGCAATTTTTCAGCTATATCATGGCGTCCAGTTTTTATTGGGGGAGGGAGCCGGTGTAACCGGAGAAAGCACCAGACCTGCGGTACCTTGTCAATTAAGATTGGAGTAGAGTACACCCTGTCCGTAGTGAGACTTGAACCCACAACCTCATTGTTGACAGACCACGTGATCAATATTGGACGAACTACCTTAACCAATCGGCCACCGAGGACCCAATCAGTAGTTGGAAAGGTAGATATAAATAGAGCAGTTGGTAGTTAAGTTGGCGGGTAGATATGATTAGGGCAGTTGGTGGGTACAAAAACAAAAACAATAAAGCATAATATAATTTAAAAAAAACAAGACAAACTTCAAATATTTCGTTTATAGAAGACAATTTAGATTTTTTTAAATGAAGTTAGAAAACAATAGACAATCGGCCTAATGTTAATTGTGCAACACACTTTTATTTAAAATAGAGCCTTCGAAAAATAAGGCATCAATTAGCAAAACAAATGGCATACACGATTCAAGCACTACTTATGCCTTTATTCAACAGTATTTGTTCACACAAAGTCCTAATTCTGAGAAATGTCGAACATTATCTTTGTTATATAGTGTTTATCACCGGAACCATTTTTGCTCTCCGAGTTACTTCCCTTTGACTTAAAAGTTAAGAGCGGAAGTCACAAAGCGTATCTGGAATTAATTTGAGTAATTTCAGTCGATGTTGGTCACTGTTACCCACTCATAAAATCACATACTCTAAGAATATTACCAGGCAACGGATTCTAATAGTTTATTATATAAAAGTAAAATTTCAAATTTAATCAATAAAAATTAAATAAAGAAAAACATGACAAAAATTTATCGCAACTCAGTTATAAGTATTGCTTGTTGTCTCAAGTGGATTTTGTTTTACAATCATACATGAAATTACGTGATTTTGTATCCCATGTGATTTGGCACTAACCTCGAATATATTTGTATTATGTTTTCGTTAAATCGCATCATTAATAGCACTTACCTATTTATAATATAAAGAATTGATCTCAAGGCAACAACAATAGAAAAATATCAACTATATCGTTATAAAATTAATAACAGGTAAAATACGGAAATATAATAATGCATTAGAAAATTCTTGTGTTGTGGCTTGGATGACACTCGTCTGCGGCTCGTCCGTTATGAATTTTGTTGACACATTTCTATTCACTGTGTAAATACTTGTATAATTTACAGTGTTTATGATTTCAAGTTCAAGGTGTACTCGACTCCGAAGCCCGAGTACCCTGTGAAAGCTCTGAACTTCCGCAGATAAACGGACAATCCTTGTAAATGTAGCTTAAAGCATCTAGCTCGAATTCAGCCCCGAACTCATGACCCTCGTGTTAACACATCGGTGATCAACAGAAATTTGCCCAGACACTTGTCCACATAGGTCTCTATTAAATAGGGTCGAATGAAGAAATGATATGTGATTTACAAAATAAAGACAGCAAAATGATTACTAATTTTACTGCTTTAAATTAAACATCCTGTTAGTTTAAGTTGCATAATTCAAAAAGAACCGTGTGTTCAGTTATAGATGTATTTGGGTATATCAGATCCAAACAGCTTAATCATTCTACTGGTTTCTCTGTTTAATTTCAATCTGTGCAGTTCACAATAATCTGTGTAAAAGTTATTGAAGAATTAATAAAACATGAATATTTGAACCAGTAAGTCTGTTGGCCCCACATGTCTCTGCAGGATTTAATAGTCTAAAGAATGTGAGGTACTGAGTTCCCCTGATTGTACCAGTAGATATTTTTGTGACCACGTGTCTGTAGTTAACTTAAATAAATTTTACACCAGTTCCCCTTATCTGGACAAATAGAATAAACGTTTTGTCTTTGGTCAAATATTTATACTATATGTATCTATATTTGTATTATATTGCAGAATGTTTTGAAAATCACCAGGGGACGAAATTCGGGCAAGGGGTCTGTGATGTTAAAAATTAGTTTTATTTCTATTTCTTTACATTAAACTATGATTCAAGGTTTATTCTAATATTACGTCCCGCTTTCGCTTTGTAAACAAAGCCGTGCTAAAATTCCTACAAGTTCAGTTCGCACCTGCAAAAGTTAATTGTAGTTGCAGTCAGTTAAATTTTATTTAAAAAATTTTAAAACCATTATTATCGTTGCCGTACAGTGAAGCGGCATATACATGGCTGTTCTATGTACCTCCCGTGTGTCATAATGTAGAGTGGTAGAAACATAATTTAATGGCTGCATGTTGAATCATGCAAATCTCAGAATTCAGACTTAAAATAACAACTTAAAATTAAAATTATGTTTCCACCACTCTACATTATGATCTGAATAACAAGTCAGAATTGACAAAACTTCTTTGTTATCGATTTGCAGTTACATGTTCTGTCATACACATTTTTAAGAAAGAACCTACAAATATAAAACATTGAGAATTTATAACCCTTTATTTTGTGGTCAAAAGAAAGTAATTCAATAAGTCAAAATGGTTCATGGTCAACAACACGTAAATGTAGAAACAAAATACGAGCAACATTCCACAAATACTTTTTGATATCAATAACTAAGGCTAGTTGATATTTCAATGATGTACCCTATCTAATATTTCAGTTAAACATGGGCCTCGGTGGCTAAGTAGTCTACCTTCGTCAATTTATCAAAAGATTCATCACGAGAGTGTCAACAAGGAAAATGTGAGTTCGAGCCTGATTGTGGTAACGGTGTACTCGACTGTTGAATGAGATCGTAGTTTCGATCACCCAGACGCATTATATAATAGCGTCTGGGATCACCTTGTTGTAATTTCGCTACCAATAGGTGGAGACAAACAATGATTCTATTTTTAAACCCTATTTTTAAACCAGGAAAACCAAGAAAGACATGTCTATACTTATAATATGACGTCACAGTAAGATTCACTCTTGATCGTGCATAACAATAATATTTGTTTAATTAATTGATAAAGAAATATTTTATAAAAGATACAAATGTAAACTTTGGTACAATTTGTTATACACTTCTTGATATGAACGGAAGTAATTTATTAGACAAACAAAATATCATCCAATCAAAATTTACGCCCAGTTTTGGGCGTAATGATAACGAGTTCAATATAGAGACGAATCCAGACGCACAAATGCAATTAAGCGTCTGGATGATCGAGACTAATGAGATCGGCGAAATGATACTTTGCCCCCACTTGGACCCGAACTAAAATCGAAGGTCTATTAATTCGCCGACTAATTGTGCTGCTCATAGACCGGCAGTTTCTTTATTGGAATGCTAGTTGTTTCATGTTTGAAAAATGTAGTTTAAATGTCATTATAAATAACATTTTTGTCGTCGATTTTATTCAAACATGTGTGGATATAAAATTTCAGGTATACCTGTCGAAATATATCTACAACTGACATTACTATATGTGACTGAATAAAATTATTAAGGTAGTTGTTAAAAGTATGGAATCAAATTGAATGCGGGGCCTCGTTGGCCGAGTGGTGGTTAAAGTAGTTCGTCTACCATTGATCACGTGGCTTGTCAACACTGTCGTTGCGGGTACGATTCTCACGGCAGGCATGGTGTTCATGACTCCAATCTTAATTGACAAGGATTGCCAGTTTTCCTACCGTAGGTCGGGTGTTTTCTCCAGATACTTTGGATTCCCCCCCCCCCCCCAATGAAAACTGAACGCCACGATAAAGGTGAAAAATTTATGAAAGTGGCGTTAAACACCTTTCAAACAAACACAATAAAATTAATGTAGCTGGGTTGATAACATCTGTAGACGTAAACTTTATTGTAATTATTCGTTTTATCTCCGACAATCCTTCGTTCTTTAAAAATTATTTGTTGATTAACGTGTTTTTTGCCTCAACAGGTCTTTATTTAAGGATTAACAACAAAAAATATTTTCTCCATTGAGGGATAACAAAATATCCGTTTTGCCCATTGTATGATCCGCTACATTAAATGTGCACAACGGAAATTTTGTTATCCCTCAATGGAGAAAATATTTTTGTGTAGTAAATAATTATAGATAAATTCAAACAATAGAATAAACTTAACACATTTATTTTTGTAACTGGACATTTTTGAAAAAAGAGATCAACACAAAAGACTGTTTTCCGCGGAGTAATATATGACGTCAAAGGGTGCGTGTCTCCATGACGATCAATTTTGTTTTCCATCCTCTGATAGAAAATATTTCCAAAGTCAGTTTTCTCCCAAAATTTATTTATATTGTGCTGTAAAAAATTATACTACTTGTAATCTCGGACCAAAATCAAACAAATAAAATAAAACATTAGACAATATATAAAGGTCGAATATTCGGTAGACGCAGAATGATATGAATACAATGGTAAAAACAAAAACACTATCGGTGCTTATTTCCAGATACAATTCAGCCTTATCAAAAACAAATATAAGAGAGAATTAAAACAACAATTTTACACCCTCACCTGCTGTTGTATAAGTATGTGTGTATTTTGACGTTCCGTACACCAGATATACCATGTCGAAGCTCCGTAGCAGTTGGTAAGGTTATATACTATTACGTCAACGCTGAGTTTGCGAGTTTGAGCCTGGCTGAGGCAGGGTGTGCTCGAATTTACCTTTAATTGACATGGATAGACCAGATATCTGTCGAAGGTAGGGAGTTTTCAATTAGGTACTCCGCAAACCACCCTCCCTCACCCCCTCCCCGGTCAATGGGTAGAACCCTGACGTAATGGTGTAGCTGAAAAAATGCTAAAATGCTAAAAGTATAAACTGATATTACAATTATAGTCTATATCAGAATGTTCATACAGAGAAAATAAGAAAAATAGGTCTTAACACGGTCTCGCCATAATATAAATGAGCGATTTCTCACATGGCGTTAAAAAGCATGCAATAACTCACGTAAATAATAATAATAATAAACATCACTCAATAAATATTAATAGTTTTCAGAAGCGCGGACCACTTTCAGAATGTTTACAATGCAAACAGAATATTTTAGGTGGAATTCGTCCTGTAAGGAAATGAGCGTTGAACTTATAACCCATTATAATATCTGTTGGACTCATATCGAAGGCATTTTCTCAGATCTATTGCAGATGACGTCACTGACGAAAGATGATGATCGATGATGTCTTTTAGATTGACAGCTGATGAATATAAACGACAATTGTAAATTATTGAACCTCAATTTTCAATGGGAACTCTGAAGATATCACACTGTGACAAATATTGATACATACAATGTTAAAATTCAGGGCTAATTGCGGTGTTTCGCCCTGCATAGATATGTTGTTGTTTGTTTGTTTGTTTTTTTTTTAGTTTTGTCTTAAAGGCGTATTTTCCAGGAGTTCTACAGTAACTTAATTTACTGAGCTGTTAAATTACGATTGAGTCGGGGTCAATATTACGATTCATTTCAGGTTAATATAACGATTGAGTCCGAGTTATTATTACGATTGAGTTCGAGTTAATATTACGATTGAGTCCAGGTTAATATTACGATTGAGTCCAGGTTAATATTACGATTGAGTTCGAGTTAATATTATGATTGAGTCCGAGTTAATATTACGATTGAGTCCAGGTAAATATTACGATTGACTCCAGGTTAATATTACGATTGAGTCCTGGTTAATATTACGGTTGAGTCCAGTTTGATATTACGATTGAGTCAGAGTTAATATTATGATTGAGTCTAGGTTAATATTACAATTTGAGTCCGGTTTAATATTATAATTAATGACTTTGATATAGGTCGCTATCAGGATTTATCAGCCAGAGAAAATGTAATATACATGAATATACATTTTAGAGAGCTGATCAATCCTGATAGCAACCGTATATCAAAGTCATCAATTGTTTTATTACATGAATAAAACCACTCGATCAGAAAGACATAAGATACCTTTTCTATTGGAGCCCCTGCTTACATTTTGTAATTGTTGTTACCCTTAATATTTTTTATTTAATACTGCATTTTGATATCAATTTGCTGGTATTCCTGAAATTCCAGTTTGAAGTATTAAGAAGAATATAAATGAATCAACATATCGCAGAGCCGACGTTTCTCCTATTTGTAATTGTCATGAACGATGTACAATTAATACAATCGATTTGATTGGACGAATGAATTTGTTAAGACGGCTATTCTGATTGGCTAAAACATAAAAACCAGGTCGATATCGTATTCCGCTTGACTACTATGCAGCGGAATCTTGCATCGTACAAACATTTTATGTAATTTTAGTACTGTTGCGATTTATCGTGACCCTAAAGTAGTTTTTAGACCAATCAAATACACGCAAAATTCTATTCGTGTAATAATACGATTGAGTCCACGTTAATTTTTCGATTGTACCTGTACACTTAACATCACCGCCCTTGAGAAAGATAAATGCCTAGCGTGTGAAATGAGGTCAGAGTTCGGTCACTGAGATGACGGAAAATTTATAGAAATTGCTATATGGATGTCGGTTTGTCCATCAGTCTGTCTTTCCATCTTTTCGTCCATAGCATATGTTCATAAACCGTATGAAATATTGGCATTAAACTTGGAGGCTAATTATCTTGTTACGCAGTATCCTACCTTTGTCATTTGTTTAGTTATCTCCCTTAGTTTATTTTTCTTGTCGAAAATTAAAAAAATTAAAAAAATCAACTGCATGGATTCGCGCTAAACTTTGTATATAGGTAACGTCTTGTTATTTATATAGGGTATTATACGGATGTGCGGCCCGAAAGGGTAACCTTTTAAGCTCTCCAAAATATATGATATTGAAAAATATATCATTGGGTAGTTATAAATTATCTAAATATATTCATACCTTAATTCTCATATGAAGTCTATGCTTATGAGTGGCCGTTCATGTCATTGGCGCTACATAATCACGCGTAATACAAAATTCACGCGTGATTTTTTAAAAAATGACGCGTAAAAGGTCGTTTTTCACGCGTGAATTGTGCATATTTACGCGTGAATTTTTGAAAATCACGCGTCAATAGCAATTACGCGTAATTGTTAACTACATTACGCGTGAGTTTTATTAGACTCACGCGTAATTTTTCATCGTATAGGTGGCCGTTCATGTCATTGGCGCTACATTATCACGCGTAATAAGAAATTCACGCGTTATTTATTAAAAATGACGCGTAATAAGTCGTTTTTCGTGCATATTTACGCGTGAATTTTTAAAAATTACGCGTCAATAATAATAACGCCTCGTCTTTTCTAAATTACGCATCATTTTTTTTAATTCACGCGTTATAATTTTATAACTTACGCCGCGTAATTCAATTTAAAAAGCTGACCAATCAGGTGGACTGTAACATTGGAAAATTTGTTCTTGAAAAACATGGCTACAAGCAGTGGGTATCCATCCGGCGAGCGAGAGAGGTTTTTACAGCGTATAAAAGAGACAGTTGACTACTGTGTACGGATCGGTCAATCAGATAGAAGGGACGAAGATACCATTAACACTATACACCATAGGCGAGTTTTAATTACATCAATTGACAAAGGGAAAGCAAAAAAAAAAAAAGAATAACCAAACAACCGAACTATGATTCATCTGCATACAAATGCCTTGAAGGTGAATATTTTCTGAGGGGCAATACATACAGTACATCCACATACAAATTAAAAGAATATAATATAATATATATAGTATTTTTAATGTATCCCCCTCATTTACTGACAAGACCCTCATCAATCATATTGGCATGGTAGGTACACCTAGTGATGCTAAGCACAATGCATGCTTCGGATGTTGACTGTGACCTATATTTTCCGCATGGATGACCACTTACAGAAGAATGGTTTAAGTCCATTCCCACTTACTGACAAGCCCCTAATCAATCATATTGGCATGGTAGGTACACATAGTGATGCTAAGCACAATGCATGCTTCGGCTGTAACCTCTATTTTTCTGCATGAATGACCACTTACAGAAGAATGTTTAAAGTGCATTCCCGCTTACTGACAATTGAAATATTAATTATATTGGCATGGTAGGTGCACCTAGTGATGCTTAGCACAATGCATACTTAGGATGCTGGCTGTGACCTACTTGTTCCGCATGGATGACCACTTCATAAAAACGGTTAAAGTCCATTCCCGCTTATTGACAAGTGCCACAACGAGTTGAGCTTCGTAATCGATAGTTTATCTATGTTTATTTTATGCTATTACATGGGCCAAAATAAGACCTTATCACAACTCATCTTTGTAAGTAGTGGATAGGTGGATAGCAAAATGATTATAATGCCAAAAATGTCATACATGTACGAGACCGTTATTTTGTTTCCATATTTGAGGTACATTTTAATGTAGAAAAATATACCCATGCCCAAGAAAAAACTGATTACTTTTAGGAGCAAATTGTTGTTCCCTGTGTTTCACGAAAGCAACTTATGAAACGCGACCCCGTGCGGGTTCGGGAGGGGGGTGAATAGGCACGCAGCAGCACTAAGCTTGTCGGTAAAAGTCCGCTAATAAGCGCTTAGAAACTTGACGTCGGGTCATGCAGCTTTGCTCACAAAGCGACTGGGATGTGTGCCACAGGTGTGCATGTACTACTGAACACAATTAACAAAACTTGGCATAAAAGAAATACACCATATGTAGTAATGCATATTACCAGGATTTTTTCCACAATTTTTTCTGAGAGTTATGGCCCTTTTGGCCAATTCCTCAAGGATTTGAATTCAATTTCTCCTGTGAATTTTCTTTGCAAGTGCAAATCCTCTGAAACAGCATAATCAATATCATGACTAGTTTGCTTTCATTTGGCTCGGACCTTAAATCCCTTCTCTTGTTTAGTTACTGCTCCAATAAAGTTTGTCATAACACAGTAAGTTTCTTGGGTGCTGCTCAATAGTTGGCGAACTACCATAGATATTAAAAGAAATTTGAAATATTCATATTGTTAAGTAAATCAAGATCTATTTAAGATGTACTAAAAGATATCCAAATCATGATACATGTATGTATAGATTTAATACTAACAAATCCTTGAAAGTGCTGTTTCTGCTACATTATCAGTATCTATAATAGACAAGTTTCTTTAACCTTTTAAAGGTAAAAAGAGGCTCCTTTAATTTCTTTATATAAAAAGATTCTTTTTATTTCAGATGGGGTATTGTAATACATGGTTGCATAGATGGATATAGCCGAATGATTACGTTTTTAAAAGCTTGTAATAATAACAAAGCCACAACAGTATTTGATAATTTCATCATTGCAACAAAAGTCAGGGTTCTTTAATGTGCGAGGGACGTGGCATCTTCCCCTAGACGGTGCACCACTATGGTTTGTGATATTTTCCGTATTATAGCCTGACGACCCTGCATCTCTCAATGTCTGGGCTGTCCCATTCAACCACCTGGGGCACACATCCCAGTCGCTTTGTGGGAAAAGCGGCCTGACCAGACGTCTGGTTTCTGAGTGCTCTTTAGTGAAATTTTACTGACAAGCTTAGCGCTGCTATTGGCCCCCACCCATGTTATCTTACTACACCTAATAATATTGCCATTTTTATCAACGTTTATACATAAAGGTTTTTCAAACTTTCTTTACCTGATCTGCATGATGCCGTCTACCATCTTCAAACTCAGTAGGGCTAGAAAGCTTACAGAAAAAAATACAACTGCATTAAAGAACCTTCTAAATTATATTGAAACTTATTAATCATAGTAATCAAATGAAGAAAAATCATTGTCTAGTCTTATGTCTTAGTTGTCTAGTTTCCTACTATTACAGTACCTGAACCAGTCAGTGCAACACATTGACTGATCGGTGACGGATCGCTGACTGACGGATGACGGATCGGTAACAGCTGCATTTTTTGACGGATGACGGATCGGAAAGGCTTGCGATCAGTCATTTAATTATATGCACGGATCGATGACGGATTTATTTAAAATTCGAAGTGTTTGGCGAAACGTACAATTCATGTTCAATATTGTATACACGTGGAACATGAATATATATGAGCCTTCGTTGCATAGTCTTTTTTAATGATTTTAATGTATTAATTGTTATCCACCTGATCGTAGACACGTGCTATAAATATTAATAATAAAATTATAGTGACTTTATTTTTAATTTTTATGAAGTGCAATCAACAAATTATGTTTTTTAAAAATTGGACAGTCCGAATTGTACATGCGGACAGATAGAGTCAAACAGACATTTCCTACTTTACTGTCATAAATATTCCGATCTTCGTCGAAGGACTATTTTTGCTTTGAATTTTCAAGTACAAATCGACTTAAACCTATTCCTATATGGGTCAGATGCTCTAACATTGGAACAGAATACTGAAGTTTTTTTAAAAGTGCAATCCTATATTCTAAAAAGTAAACGTTTTGTAGATGCATAGACATTTAACACCTTAAAGCATTTCATCAATCCTTTCTCTCTTTCATTTTCCTATCAAATATATTAATTTATTTTTTTATTTCCTCTCTATTTTTCATTATAAAATTTATCAAGCCTGTCAGAGCATGTATTTTACATTTTGTTAAATATGTAATTTCGTAACTGGAGACGGATTTGTAAAAGCTTCTCAGCTTGTTTCCGAATCCTTGTATTGTATTAACTGTATGTTCAATGATATATCTATTTATACAATAAAATATGTTTAAATTAAAAATTTATTAGTGAGTTTATATAAAAATATAAATTTAATCTACATAGTTTCAATTTTTAGAAAGTTTCAAAAATTAAAAACCGGATGTGTAAACTTAAAACCAATTCAATTCAAAAAATTAATTTGAGTATAAAACGAGACATTTAAAACAACTATTTATCTCGTGGAAGATTCAGGAACATACCTTTGTTCGACCTCTATGTGTGCAATTGACAAAAAAAATAATATAAATAATTAAAAGGAACATACCTTTGTTCGACCTCTATGTGTGCAATTGACAAAATAAATAATATAAATAATTAAATAAAACAATTATTCATCTGGTTATTGACAAAAAGAAAGACGGAAAAAGTAAATTTACATTGTATATAAATTAAAAGAATATACGTGAGGCAGTCAACCGAAACGAAATTATAATTCCGCAATATATACGAATCGATCATTGACGGATTGGTAAAATGCATGATGGGAAACGATCATCCGTCGGATCGATGACTGACCGCTAACTGATCGCTGACGGATCGCTGACTGATCGATGACGCCTGACGGATCGCAGTTTTTGTTGCACTGATGGGTTCAAGTACTGTACCTGTGCCCCTTGCAAAAAACTATTGGTCCTCTTAGAGCATCAAGCCCCACCTCCAGTCAATCATTTTAATGGCTTTTTTTTGACTGACACATTTTACTTGTGTAATGTCACATAATTTTAAAAGTAGTGCAATAGTCTATTTCCATGAACATGGTACCATGCGACTTTTATGAGTCTTTCTTTGCTAAGGTGCAACATTTAGGGTAGTTGATTTCAGATTATTCTAAAAATTGATCAGCTGACTAACTTTGTAAATTTTTAATTTTGTTGTGTTAACAATAGGATAAAACGATAAGAATAAAAAAGTTTCCGATGTAATTGAAAAAATAACTAAGAAAATTGGAAGTTTAGTTGCAGATTGATCATTTTTCTTCACTTGATTTGTGACATGACTCTCCATAGTAAAATTAACAAGTGTTTAAAGAGTGAAATGATTGTTGCACCAAGTCAATTTTTGTTTTTCTTTAAGATTATGTGTTTAATTTTCTCCAAATGATTGCAAAGCAAAGATATTTCAGATTAAACCCTTTAAATTTTAAATTGAGTATAAGTTTGTTGGACGTAACAGTGTTTGTCCAAACCATACTGTACATTTTGAAATGTTTTTAAGAAAAAACTTCTGACTTTCAAAGATTTAGAGGATCATATCTGAATAATTTGTCATTAAAAGTAACTAACATATGCATTTGATGAGAAATATCTGTTGTGAACTTTAAAAATTACTAAATTATAAGTTTTTCAAAATTTTCTGTCCATGTGCGTCCAAACACTTATGAATTGAAATTGGATGATTAATAAAATTTGCTTGATACCATGTCATTACAATTATTGTAATTTAAGATTAAGTTCAGAAATATATTCATATTTCCTCTCATGATATGCCTTTCACTAGTGTAATAAAATCAGAAAAAATGAATAAAGATGTGTCCGTCCACTTGAGAATAATTGTTCGTCCCAACACTTTTTGATTTCTGTCCAGCATTTTCCTGTTTGTCCAACACAAGTTTTTCCCTAACTTTAATGCCATCAAAATTTACCTGGAGGGAATTTAAAAGATCATTTTCAAGCATAAGATTGTTCAAGCTTTTTATTTTAACCATTACTTTAATATTTTTGTAATCCTAAAGCAATTATTTATTGCAAAAATTCTGTCCATGTTTGTCCAACACACAATTCAAATAAACTTATTTTACAGACCATGACTTATTCTTCACCATTCATTTTTACTTAAAATCCAATCTTGAGTGAAAAGGAAATACTTATCATTCACAAATTACTTACTTTGTTATCTTAAAGCATCAAATTATATCAATTATTTCTGTCCACTGTTTGTCCAACCTCATATTATTTCATGTCTGTCCAGTGTTCGTCCGACACTTGTCCTATTTCGCAATTTCTTTGTATTTTTTGTTGAAGATATAATGTTCTAAATAAACTTTGTAAGTTTATAATGCAAGATACAATGTAAATTTAATAGATAACTAGGATCATTTTGTAAAAATAACAAATTTATTGATGTTTTACTTGATGTCTGTCCATGTTTGTCCAACCGCCATATTGGACGGACAGGGCATGATTACACTGTAATTTTAAGTACTGTAATTAACAGAACCCACAATTAATTTTTAAAATGAGCATATGAAAACTAATAATCATAATTATCTTTTGTTTCATTGGAATTCTTCTATTTTATATATTAAATAAGAACAATACATTTCTGTCTTGTTAGTCCCAACACTAGTCAATTAAAGATCTGTACAGTGTTAGTCCAGCATATTTTTGTAAACTTTATTTCATCAGTATATTTTAATAAACAATTATTTTTGTTTAAATTATATGAATTATGTGCTCAAAATAACTAAGAGAACATATTATCAATAAAGTAAATTTATTAATTCTAACAAAATGTAGTCAAACTTAACATTGGTGTCTGTCCATGTTCGTCCAACATTTAAAAAAAAAACACATAAAATTGGTTACATATATTATCTAGAAAAAAACTGCTTCATGTTTTGCTAACAAGAAGTGACAATAGTTGATAGTATAAATCAAACTAGGCAATAGAAAGTTAACTGTTTCATTTATTCACAAAAATGTCTGTCCATGTTCGTCCCGACATATTGTCATAGTACCCCTATTTATTTGCAAAAAATATATATTTTCAACAGAAACATTATCTTTTCCTTACAATTTGTTGAAATTAAAATGATTTTAGCATAGTTTTAACTCCTTCAATTAGTATTTTTAAATACTTTAAGATGTTGCATCAATGTCACAGTTTATGTTGCATCTTAGCAAAGAAAGACTCTTATAGTAGATTTGAAAATGGTCTTTATTTTGTGTGTTTGTATAAAAGCTAATTTTTTTCTGTTGTTTCTTTTGGTATAATAAAATACTGACTGGGTATTAAATTGGTAAACAGTTAAATTATTCTCCCTCTGGCACAACTATTGCCTTCAACTTCAGTTGCACCTAACCTCGGGAAAATAATTTAACTGTTTCCCTCAATTACCCATTCAATTTCAAAAAGTATTAATATGCAACAATGAAAAATACATCAAGCATATGGAGAAAAATATCAAAATGTATTTATTGATTGAATAATTACCTCTTCCTCAGGAACAATGTAAACTTTTGATCGCCCACATTCCACCTTTAATGCATGGACAATCTGTGCAGTCAATGCAATCAATTTATATTCCACGCCTCTATCTTTCACTGCTTTTTTTAGTGTGAAACCACAGCTGATTCTATATTCTTCTTGAATTTTGTCCAGTAACGTGCTAAAACTGGCTTGTCTACTAATTTTTATATTTCTTTTGCCTAAAAAGATTATTGTCAGTGGTGAAAAATCTTATAAAATGATGACCCCAGCTTTGCTCACACCTAACAGTTAATATGTTGTCGCTGCTGTTTGGAGGGAAAAACAACTGTGTCCCTGAATAAAAATGAGGTTAGTGCAAGGTTTATTTATTTTTCATGACAGCTACAATTATATTCTTGAAGATAATGCATTATTTCATGTGTCAGATATCAATATGCTTATATTTCATTTACAAATGTACTACTAAGAAAACGTGTGCTAAAATTATCGCCAGTCACATATCACATGTACATTGTAATTTGTATCATGGGAAAAATAAACAGTTGTTATTTTTTTTTAAATCTAATAAAATATTTTTAAGAAAAAAAATGATTTCAACATGTTGGATACAATGTACTTGAAATACATGAAATAGAGGAAATGGGTACTATAATAATAATAATAGTTTGTGGTTTTTATACACTGCTTTTCACAACATTTACATGTAAGGCCTAAACAAAAATTGTGTGTTTAGGGTAACCCGACCCTACCTACAATTTTATGCCTACCCTACAGTTTTTTGCCTATTTTACAACAGGCACCGTTAAAGCCACAAAGATACCCTCATTACTCCAATGTAAAAAAGAAATTTAAAAAAAAATCCTACCTACCCTACCTGACTTTTCAAACACACAATTTTGTTTTCTTGGCCTAAGTCGTCTCAAAGCGGTTCACAAACCATAGGGTATTAACAGCTAGCAAAAATGTAGCATGTACAACCTGAATTAAAGCATCCAGGCAGGTTTCTCTCCTTGTCATGCACTCGATGCTGGTTTGGCTTTCTTGTTCAAATGCTTTGATTTTGAGTACTTTTAGTTTTTAATAGTTTTGGTTTTTGACCTTCCAATGTTTTTTTTTCAAATGCTACTGATGAGAGGTTACTTCTTGAAATATCAATATACATGTATAGCATATCCTAATAAACCATTTATACCTGCTTTGGTATTTATGCATTATCTATCATATGATATTATTAAAAGGAGACTTTCTTTATTAATGTATAAAAAAAGGAAGGAAAAAAAACATAACAAAACAAATCAATGTAATTTTATTCAAACATGTACTGGTACATGTATGATAAATTTAATATATGGCATGACGTGTGTCAGATATGCAATGGACAGGAATGTCACAAATTAAAATTATTCAATACACATTTATCAAGTTTGTGAAAAGTTCTACAGAACTGCGAAACATCATTTGTTTACCTGCTCCGTATATACATGTACCTGGTTCGCATGTTTTCTTGATGCATGTGAAAATTCGTCTTACCACATTTACAGTGTCCACATTACTTGTAACTTGATTGACGTCGTCCTTTTTAAGTTGTGCATAAAACCCCACAAAGGAACAACCGAAATCATAAATCACAAGTAAACTGTACATGTTTTCAAATTGGGAATCTAAAAATGTTGTTTACACATCTCGTCATTTCATGATTATAACATCACGCTTTGTTTACGTGTGTATTGGAAGTGTAGTTATTACTCTTGAAATGGAAATAAATACTTTTCAATAACTTTATAGAATCAATAATTTAAAAGACCTAAGTTTTATGAAGCAATATTTTTTTCATTATTATTGAAATATAGTAGCAAATTTCATTATTTTCATCTATAAGTTAGACTATTATTGAATTCACTGACGGAGCTCCAGGTATTGGATAAATTTACCAATCAAATACCGCTGCGCAAAAAGATGCACAAAAGGCCTGAGAGCCTCCTTAATTAAAAATTGTAAACACGTATTCCATAATGTCCATATGTCTATTACAAAAATAAGTCACTTTCATGTATTGTATTCACTGAAAGTTTCATAAAAATTCATTAAGGTGCTAGGAGGAGTTGCGAATAATAAGAGATACACATCTACATCATGTCACAAAGATTGTGTGAAAGTTTCATAAAAATTCATCAATGGGTCTAGAAGGAGTTGCAGATAAGAGATGGGAAATAAGTTTTACAAGGGAAAATAATACAACCAATAATCTTTGACTGTACAATGTACCTACATTTTAAAATGTCAGTCAGTAAACATCAAACAATTAACTAATTAGTTAATTGTTTGATGTTTAAGGGGCATAAGGTAGTCCCAAGGTGAAATTATATTTTATTGCCCAGAATTTTTTTTTATCATGTACATCATGTTTCAAGGCAGCTCAAAACAATCATCAGTCATCACAGAATATGTATAAACAAAATTTACAACAAAGAGAAATTTAATAATTATTTAAATTAGAGAATGGTTAAATGACAGAGTATGTTTACTACATAATAATACATGACTCATTCATGTATATTAATTTGATATAAAAAAGTCAACCCAATATTTAATACTAGAATTATCATGATTATTAAATGAGAAAATACTTACCTAGATTTTTAAGGTTCATTTTATTATAATTCCTGGGTGCACCTTATTATAATTAGGTCCGTCAAGGCAAACAAGACTGATGGTGTATAACGGCTTGAACTTCTTATTTCTGGACTGAGAAGAACTACTACTTCTGTTCTGGCGAAAATGTCTAAAACTGATAAAATAAAAATATTTCTATAGTGTTATTAAATGGGTATTTTCATACAAAGCCTGTATTATGTCCAAGGCAGTTGTATTGGGTCGAGGTTAGCTGTATAGGCCCGAGGCATCGCCGAGGGCCTATGCAGCTGATCGAGACCCAATACAACTGTCGAGGACATAATACAGGGTTGACACCTTTATTAACCTAATGACTTAAAATATATCATTCCCGATTGAACATTTAATGCCCTGTATAAATTTTAAGAGGGCATGCCCTGTATAAATGTCAGGTGTTAAAACCTTGTCACAATATTAAATGGACATTTAACACTGTATTTTAAGTCATTGGTTAATAAAGTCAATTACAAAATGGTCCTCTATATTTCGGAACTGTATTGTTTATAGTTTTTGAGTTTTATTCGAATTATTAACATTTGTGATTTAATTTCTATTACATGTATTAAAAATAATTTTTTTTCCAAAAAAAATTCATGAATTTGTACAAGATCCTGACTCGCCCTCTGAATCTGTCAAAAGGGGACAGGGTGACACTGCCTTAATAAAAAATAATTTCTGAATATTGTCATACAGTGTAAGCTCTTCCATGGATGTATATTGAATGGATTCGAAACGTGACGAATTCTCATGAAACCTCACAGATCAAAACGATATTTTGGGTCTGTTTTGTTAATAATGAAAATTAACTTCAAATCAACATTATTCGAAAACTATTTAAGTTTTTTCCACAAAACTTTGATACACACATTCTCCGTTAATTTGGCTTTCTAAACATGCCAATTTCATTTAGGTTTTATTTCAAATAAAATCAAGTATAAAGAATAAAAATTGGAAACCATTTTTTTGAAAACGTAAGATTAGATAACAATTTTTGTAAAATTTTCACTTTAAATCGTCACCAAAAGTTTATTTCTTTATGAAATTAAATAAAACTTTCATACAGACATTTTCGTATCTTTTGTCTGTTTCACTAAATTTATTTGGACAAGTTACACTGAAAAGGAAAAAAAGTAGTATTAAAAATAAAAGAAGTGGTATGTCATTCTCATCCAGTCTCGCGTGATATTTTTGCCGATAAACTGGCCATTACACAAGTTGCAAATCCATTTAAATATATATCCATGGCTCTTCTATGCAAATGAATTCATAGCAAACTTGTATTGACCTTTGGTTATTTGTGGAAAATGTTCCAAAATATACATATATACATTGTATGAAGCAAGCAAGGTCCAGCTACACTTCATTTAAAATTTTATGTGCAGTTTATGCTGTGCATAGACTAACATATATATTGGTCGAAAATAAGGCCATTTAAAACGAAAGGTACTGATGGATCTTAAATCAACTTGAAAGTCTCCTATCCTTGATTTCAAGCATAAAATATACCCGATTTCTGGGATCTTCTCCAACCTGATCCAGTCTGTTTCTCAGTTTCTAGACTGTTATCTGATTTTTGCATTCTCCAGACTACTACAGACACTCTGTAGTAGTAAGAGTTTTTTATCTATGGCAAAAGCCAATGAGATCGATTTTTAATTGTCGTGGAACAGTGACATGTGTTATTTACCCAGAGACAAAATCCTCTTCATCCTCTGTGACAGAACTCGCAGCTCTTGTGTCGAGCATTTGAGCCCTTCTAATCAAGGTGTGCAATGCAGCAGCCATGTTCACCGGTTCGCGCAAAAACCTGATTATCTCCTCTTGGAAGCAATAAACTAATTTTGTAAAACATATTTTCATTGGGTAATTGCAAATTGTTGAACTACGCGTAATATTAATAAAACTCACGCGTACTATAGTTAACAATTACGCGGAATTGCTATTGACGCGTGATTTTTACATATTCACGCGTAAATAAGCATAATTCACGCGTGAAAAACGATATATTACGCGTAATTTTTAAGAAATTACGCGTGAATTTCGTATTACGCGTGATAATGCCGCGCCAATGACATGAACGGCCACCTATACGATGAAAAATTACGCGTGAGTCTAATAAAACTCACGCGTAATGTAGTTAACAATTACGCGTAATTGCTATTGACGCGTGACTTTCAAAAATTCACGCGTAAATATGCACAATTCACGCGTGAAAAACGACTTTTTACGCGTCATTTTTTAAAAATCACGCGTGAATTTTGTATTACGCGTGATAATGTAGCGCCAATGACATGAACGGCCACTCATATATGCTAACCACGATAATTTAACAAACACATTGATCCATTAACATCACTTGACCATTTTGGTACGGAATAGACTATATTTTCAATAGAGATGTGTAATATTAATAAAATATATTGTTTTTGTTTATTTGTTTGATGCTGTTTAACGCCACTTTCAGCAATTTTTCAGCTATAACATGGCGTTTAGTTTTTATTGGGGGAGGAAGCCGGAGTACCCGGAGAAAATCCCCGACCTTCGGTAGGAAAACTGGCAATCCTTGTCAATTAAGATTGGAGTCGAGTACACCCTGCCTGCAGTGAGAATCGAACCCGCAATCTCAGTGTTGACAGACCACGTGATCAATAGTAGACGAACTACCTTGACCACTCGGCCACCGAGGCCCCCCATAAAATATAAAAATAGGCCCGATTTAACAATTCAATATATGATTACGTCCCGCTTCATAACGGCCGAAAATATATGAATAGGCCGGTGGGTTTCAAATCTCCGTCCGCAGACCTGTACCTAAAGGTATCCCTAGTTCCCCCCCCCCCCCCCTTTTTTTTTTTTTTTTGCAGGATACGTCATGAATGTCATTATCCACTCATTAGCTGTTTTCCTTTTTTATCGATGTTGATTTTAAACATATTTTGATAATATAATTTATAATTAAGTGCAATTTATTTGACACTTTTTTTACACTTTTAAGATTTTAAAAACTAAATATGTCAAGGTTTATCGATCGTCATTTAAACTGAACTGTGTCACGTGATTTTATATCGAAGACAAATATTGACAGGCGGGTAGACGTGGGTCTGTTGTTTCTTGATCACAAAGAGAAAAAAAGACGTAAGTACAAAAACATTTATTTACTTCATAAGTTTTTGAAAATATATCAACCTTCTTACGCATACAGCATTTCTCACAGCTTTCTGTCAAATCCGAGTTCGTGAAAAAATGTCATTACCTGGAAATAATTGCAAGTAGGTCAAACAAGTACACAGCCACACACGAACCAATTTGTTAAGTGTGTGAGTGTACTTTATGTATTTAGTCTTACTAGGGGATTGGATATATATAGGTTTATTGACCTCAAACTCCCTGAAAGTGCCCCCCTTTTTGTATATCTGTCCACGGCGTCTGTTGGAGTTGGAATGCTATATCGTTTACCAATTTCGGTCTTTGGGACAAAATAAAATGTTAGGATGATAATGTCGGGTCAATATTAAATGGGGGGTTGGGACCGGTGCATTTCAAATTATCAGGTTTTAAAAATGTCCTATCTCCTTAAAATACAATAAAAGTAGCTGTCCTACATCATATGGGTTATAAACAAGTGGGTGTCCTATCTAGTGAATAATTTTATGGTTACAATTTAATATTTATGTTTTAAACAATTGTGCGAGTTTTTATTCAAAACATTGAACACATTTTTTGTTTTTTTCCATTGATAATATTGTAATGAAAAAACTTGATGTTCTATCAGTGCTGAAAATAACAAAACTTGAGTCCCATATTTATGCCAGCATAAAAAAGTATGTGTCCTATTACATTTTGCAATGGTCCTACCACCCCAATAAATATTTACCGGTCCCTTAGTGTTAGAGTTACCGTCCGACCAAGGGCATTAAGTTGTCGGTGTAGGACGTAAAAAACTCCCCAATCAAGCAAGCTAGTGTTACAGTACAGTGTGTTTTAAAATGTTAATCCGATTTTGTTGCAATACTTCTGGATGTTCTTACGGACATTTAGTCCTTCATAAGTATTGCATGAGGTCCTCACATTCTTGCAGCGCTTTTTTAGTAAAAGGGGTGAAATAGGGCAAATATGATTTTTATTACGTTTTAAACGTTTGTCCGCGTTGTACAAGAAATATTGTTTTTTCATTAGTTTTTGCAATGAAAATACAATTTTTATTACCTAATACAATAAATGTCAGTTCATATTTATAATATTTTTTCGCATTAATATACATGATGCATACATATTGTCAGTTTCCTGTTAGTGATTTTTTACTGTTTCTCAGGCTTCCTCTTCCAAATACATACGTAACTGCCAGTTTCCGGTCGGTGATTTTCTACTGTTTCTCAGGCTTCCTCTTCCAAATACATACGTATTGTCAGTTTCCTGTTAGTGATTTTTTACTGTTTCTCAGGCTTCCTCTTCCAAATACATACGTATTGCCAGTTTCCGGTCTGTGATTTTCTACTGTTAATCAGGCTTCCTCCTCCAAATACATACGTATTGTCAGTTTCCGGTCGGTGATTTTCTACTGTTACTCAGGCTTCCTCCTCCAAATACATACGTACTGCCAGTTTCCTGTCAGTGATTTTCTACTGTTACTCGGGCTTCATTCTCCAAATACATACGTATTGCCAGTTTCCTGTTGGTGATTTTCTACTGTTACTCCGGCTTCATTCTCCAAATACACACTTATTGCCAATTTCCGGTCGGTGATTTTTTACTGTTACTCAGGCTTCCTCCTCCAAATACATACGCATTGCCAGTTTCCGGTCGGTGATTTTCTACTGTAACTCAGGCTGTCTCCAAATAAAAACTGGACGTCACTATATAGCTGAAAAATGCAGAAAGTGGCGTTAAACACCATTAAACACAAAAACAATAAACAGGTAGGTATTTTTTAAGACAACCGAAGTAAGTAGTTGCAACCAATTCTCTTTTATTGAAATTAAAACTTAAATTTTCAATTTTCTCTTCTGTATCTTCAATATTAATGATTTCGAAGTTTCTTTTAATTTGTCACACAATGGCATATTGTTAAATTATTTTTATTTTCCTTTTTTCTGCTCATACGCAGCTACTCTAAAGGTTATAATTGTGTACATTTTTTATGTCAAGGTTTCAAATGCTTCTAGTGACTAGATATCGCCTTCTTTACTAGAATAGGCCTCGGTGGCCGAGTGGTTAAGGTAGTTCGTCTAGTGACTATTGATCACGTGGTCTGTCAACACTGAAATTGCGGGCTCGATTCTCACTGCAAGTAGGTTGTACTCGACTCCAATCTAAATTGACAAGGAGTTTTCCTACCGCAGGTCGGGTATTTTCTCCGGGTACTCCAGCTAACTTCCAAATACATACGTACTGCCAGTTTCCGGTCTGTGATTTTCTACTGTTTCTCAGGCTTCCTCCTCCAAATACATACGTACTGCCAGTTTCCGGTCGGTGACTTGCTCCTCGAAAAACATACTTATTGCCAGTTTCCGGTCGGTGATTTTCTACTGTTACTCCGGCTTCCTCCTCCAAATACATACGTATTGCCAGTTTCCGATTGGTGATTTTTTACTGTTACTCCGGTTTCCTCCTCCAAAAACATATGTATTGCCAGTTTCCGGTCTGTGATTTTCTACTGTTACTCACACCTCCAAATAAATACGTATTGCCAGTTTTCTGTTCATGATTTTCTACTGTTACTCAGTCTTCCTCCTTACGTACTGCCAGTTTCCTGTCGGTGTTTTTCTACTGTTACTCAGGCTGCCTCCTCCAAATACATATGTATTGCCAGTTTCCGGTCGGTGATTTTCTACTGTTACTCCGGCTTCCTCCTCCAAATACATACGTATTGCCAGTTTCCGGTCGGCTATTTTCTACTGTTACTCCGGCTTCCTATTCCAGCTAACTTCCTCAATAAAAACTGGACGCCAAGATAGCTGAAAAATTGCTGAAATTGGCAAAAGCGCCATTAAACAAACAAAGGAAATGTGTATAATTTCCCTTTTTATTTTGGACAGCGTTTAGGAAGTTTTCACACCCAATATCAGCTGGACACAATTATAGCGAGCACAGTGGTGAGCTCTACGGCAAAATCCAAATATAACACATTTTGAATATTTTCCGCCAGTGCAAACTGTATGTCACCGTCACAATTTTCAGTCATGGCACCTAATTTTCACTCGTTTTTCGAACACGTTTCCAAACAGGGGTAATAGTGATTAGGAATACAACATCAACCAAAGAGGGATAACTCTTAACAAAACGAGGTTTATTTTTCAACAGAAAAGGGAGGGGGGTGACAGTCTGTCAACAAATGTGACCAATATATACATACAGGGATATGCATCTGACCAAAATTCTTGTATAACTTAAATGATATATCTTTACATATATTGTAAAAAAGTGTAATGGCCAAATTAATGAACAAAGTAAAAAAAGGAATTGTGAGCTGTATTAAAAATACATTAATAAATAATATTGTCTGTGCTCGCAGTTTGGCAATTTCTACTCCATATTATAGATACAACATTGTTGTTAGTTGTTCACAGATCAAAGTTCATTACCCAGTGATAGTAGCGCATCTGATTGGCCAATGAATAAAGTGCGTCCATTGTTTTTTTGGAAGGGGGTGGGGCGGAGTACCTGAAAAAAATGAAGAAAGAAAGAAAATAACTATAAATACAAATTTAACATATGGTGGTAGTCTATAGCAAGATATGATCGTTCTTAAGAAGGAAATATGTTATTATCTTGCTATATGACATCAATCAATCAATCAATCAATCAATCAATCAATCAATCATTCAATCAATAGGTGTTGTTTTCTTTTATGGCTTTCAAATAACAAAACACTACACAATGGTATTTATATTTATCATTTCGTTATTTTACAGAACGACGACAATGGCTGAATGTGGAGAATTACAGTGCGAGCCCTGCATGCATGAAAATGTTACTAAATCCGCGAGCAAGTGGTGTACGGACTGTGGAGAAAGGTTGTGTAATGAATGCTGCCGGAGGCACAACGCTCACAAAATGTTAAAAAACCACCACGTCATACCATTAAAGGAATACCGAAAGTCCGAAGATTTAAATGTAAACTTAGATTGCCCTGATCATAGGAAACAATTTGATTTCTACTGTCCAACACATGACAGCATTGTTTGTGTTGAATGCGTCCAATTAACTCATACCAGGTGTAAAGATCTCAGGCCGTTAGTTGAAGCAGCGAAGGGAGCCAAAACATCTACGGCATTTTCCGATCTGGAGCAAACTATCAATGTAGTACTTGAAAACATAGAAAACGGAGTGCAACACCTACAACAAAATAAAATAACTATGAAGGATCAGGAAGATGTCATAAAAAAATCTATAGCGACAAAGAGAACGAAAATAAATAAACTCTTAGATCTACTAGAGGAGAAATTATTTAATGAACTAAAATCAAAGTCAGAAAAGACAGTGAAAGAAATTTCTTTGATGACGACCAAACTTGAAACACAACGCCAAAATATTTTGAAGTTAAAAGACACTGCACAACACATGAAACAATTTTCATCAAATCTCGAAATGTTTGTCGGAATTCGAAATATTCTAAAAACTGTTGTCGACGAAACAAATGGAGTCAAACTCCTGGTTAACAGTATACCACAGCTAAGTATAACAGTTAAATTCAACCCTAAATTTCACACATTCACTGAAGCTTTCGACACTTTAGGAGAAATACAAATAACGTCTAAAGAAGCAGTAGTTCCATATGTTGAGCGACGGCTAATACAGGCACAGTACCAGCGTCCACTCCAGCTGAACCACCAGTCCATAAATTAGACAATCTACAGTTGAAACTGAGGACAAACATTAAAATGGGTGAAAAGAATTCCGATGTAAGGAGCTGCTTAATATTACCAAACAAGTCTATTATGATTGTGAGTTACAATAAACCATCTCTAACTATTCTAAAGGAAGACGGATCACATGACCGTGACATCAGTGTTCCGTATAATCCTTATGACGTCACAATAATTGATTACCAAATTGTTGCAGTTTCGTATGTAGAAAGATTTATAACCATAGTAAATATAAACAATCAACGTACAAATCAAACTCTGGAGAATTTATGTAAACATTGGATCTATGGTATTACATACAACGATGGTAAATTATATGCTATGGCGTATGGAGAGGGAATCAAGGTAATAGATATAGATGGGAACATTATCAAAACAATACGTATATACAACGATGCATGGAATACGTGGAAGGTTACAACACAGAAAGACAAGATTTACTTTTCAGTCGACAACGGGAGTGTACACTGTGTAGATATGGAAGGTACAGAAATCTGGACGTGTCAGGATGATCGATTACAATCAAGGCGGTCCTCTCCAGCCATAGCTGTTGATAATTATGGTATAACGTTTGCTGCTGGTTCTAACAACAATCTACTTCTGGCCATTTCTCCAGATGGTAAACAACAGAAGGTTCTACTGACCAGTTCTGATGGACTCCAGACCCCAGGTGCTGTGTACTACGACAAAGACAGTAAACGACTTCTGGTCTGCAACCAGAAAAACGGACACGCTGCGTTATATGACGTCATTTACTAACAATTATTTTTAAGCGATTATGTTGTTAAATCATGAAACTGAGATTAAATTTAAGTAAAGTGTAATTATGTTTTAATACAGAAATTGACTTTTCTACTTTAAATTACTTAAAAATTATATACACAATTTTTCCTTTATTTCGTTTTTAAATGGCATTTTGAAATTTACACAAAAACATTGTAAATGTGTACATAATTGTGTATAAGTTATGTACACTTATGCAATTCACGTTTTAGTTCATGGAAGGAGTTCGGAACAAATCATCATATAAATTAAAGGCAGTGGTAATCAATAAAAAAATAAGAAAGTTGAATTCATAGAACAGGTTTTCTTCATTTTTTTATATATTAGTTTTCACAGCTTTGTGTCATGCACTACAGGTGAATGTCGCTTTCAGCGATATTTCCGTGATCTGGATCGTGAACTGTTTATTGGCAAAAAGACCACCAAAGGGGGAAAAACCCTACCCAGGTGAAGTATCATTTTTGGTTTATTACTTTAATTTGTAAATCGAATGGCCGATCGTCCTCGCATTCTGTGTCGTTCAGCTGCGAATGAAATATGGCATGAAATCAAAAATATTGATAAGAAAATTTTTTTAAAATCTTTAAAAAGATTTATTAATTGATTGAATTTTATCTTAACGTCCATTATCCAATATTTCATGCATATTTATAAACACATTATCAAACAATAAATCAACAAGGTAAAGAGTTGGATAAAACTTGGAGTGTCAAAAGTATCGAACATTAGCTATGGGCGAAGAATAAAGCCGGTTGTAGAGGCTACAATGTGACCACACTTTGTTTTACATCTACATAGGAATGTTTATCGAGCAAGGAGTGTGGCACTTTTAAACATGTTGCCCACTGTGGTACACGGTAAGGCTTTCCAGGGTCCGGAAAGTGACTTCGGAGAAATCTTCTCCGTCAAAAGGTGTCACGAAAAGAATCTTGATGTGTTTTGTAATTTTAGATTTAGAATCCATGAGTACGAACAATAAATTTACACAGTGAACACGGACATTAAATATAAACAATGAACACGGACAATAAATGTAGACAGTGAACATGAACACACATAAATGTAGAACGTGAACACGAACAATAAATATAGACAGTAAACACGGACATTACATGTAGACAGTGAACACGGACAATCAATATAAACAGTGAACACTGCCAGTAAATGTAGACAGTGAACACGGACAATAAATGAAGACAGTGAACAAGTACATACAATTTTTAAAAAGAACACCGATATTAAATGTAGACAGTGAACACGGACATTATATGTAGACAGTGAACACGGACATTAAATGTAGACAGTGAACACGGACATTAAATGTAAATAGTGAACATGCACGGACAATAAAATATACACAGTTAACACCGACAATAAATGTAGGCAGTGAACACGGACAATACTATATAGACAGTAAACACATACAATAAATGTGGAAAGATAATACGGAGATTAAATGTAGACAGTAAACACGGACAATACACGTAGACAGTGAACACAGACATTAAATGCAGACAGTGAACACTGACAATAAAATATAGACAGTAAAAACGGACAATAAATGTAGACAGTGAACACGGACATTAAATGTAAACCTTGAACACGGACAATAAAATATAGACAATAAACACGGTCAATAAAAATAGTGAACACGGACAACAAATGTAGGCAGTGAACAAGGACAATAGATATAGGCAGTTAACACGGAAAGTACATATAGACAGTGCACATGGACATAAAATAAAGATATTAAACACGGTCAATAAATGTAGAAAATGAACAAGGGCAAAATATAGTCAGGGAACACGGAAAATAAAAATAAACAGTGAACAAGGAAAAAATGTAGATAGAGAACAAGGACAAAAAAATATAGACAGTAAACACGGACAATAAATATAGACAGTAAATACGGACAATAAGTATAGACAGTAAACACGGACAATAAATATAGACAGTAAATACGGACAATAAATATAGACAGTAAACACGGACAATAAATATAGACAGTAAATACGGACTATAAATATAGACAGTAAATACGGACAATACATAGAGACAGTAAATACGACAATAAATATAGACAGTAAATACGGACAATAAATATTGACAGTAAATACGGACAATAAATATTGACAGTAAATACGGACAATAAATGTATACAGTAAATACGGACAATAAATATAGACAGTAAATACGGACAATAAATATTGACAGTAAATACGGACAATAAATATTGACAGTAAATACGGACAATAAATATAGACAGTAAATACGGACAATAAATGTATACATTAAATACGGACAATAAATGTATACAGTAAATACGGACAATACATAGAGACAGTAAATACGGACAATAAATATAGACAGTAAATACGGACAATACATAGAGACAGTAAATACGGACAATAAATGTATACAGTAAATACGGACAATAAATATAGACATTAAATACGGACAATACATAGAGACAGTAAATACGGACAATAAATGTATACAGTAAATACGGACAATAAATATAGACATTAAATACGGACAATAAATATAGACAGTAAATACGAACAAGAAATTTAGACAAAGAAAACACGGAAGACATGAAGCATGGACAATAAATGTAAACAGTGAACAAGGACAATGCATGAAGATAGTGAACACGTTCCATTAATGTTCACAGTGAACATAGACAATACATGTAGACAGTGAACATAGACAATACATATAGACAGTGAACATAGACAATACATATAGACAGTGAACATAGACAATACATGTTGACCGTGAACATGGTAAAAAATGTTCACAATGAACATGGACAATAAATGCAAGCAATGAACATGACCAATAAATATATAGACAGTGAAACACGGACAATTTATGTAGACAGGGAACACGGACAATAAATGTAGACAGTGATCATAGCGAAAGGTAATAAAGGCAATGAACACGGACAGTAAACCCCTAAAATAGTAGATGGCGATCAGGGAAATAATGTGGTCAGTAAACAAGACAAACAATTAGACTGTAAACACTGAAAATAAAGGAAGACAGGAAGCACGGTCAAAATATGGAGACAGCGAACTCTGGCAATAAATGTAGTCAGTAAACAAGACAAACAATTAGACTGTAAACACTGAAAATAAAGGGCGACAGGATGCACGGTCAAAAATATGGAGACAGCGAACTCTGGCAATAAATGTAGTCAGTAAACAAGACAAACAGTATAGACTGTAAACACTGAAAATAAAGGAAGACAGGATGCACGGTCAAAATATGGAGACAGCGAATTCTGACAATAAATGTAGTCAGTAAACAAGACAAACAATTAGACTGTAAACACTGAAAATAAAGGAAGACAGGATACACCGTCAAAATATGGAGACAGCGAACTCTGACAATAAATGTAGTCAGTAAACAAGACAAACAATTAGACTGTAAATACTGAAAATAAAGGAAGACAGGATACACCGTCAAAATATGGAGACAGTAAACTCTGACAATAAACGTAGTCAGTAAACAATACCAATTAGACTGTAAACACTGAAAATAAAGGAAGACAGGATGCACGGTCAAAATATGGAGACAGCGAACTCTGACAATATATGTAGTAAGTAAACAAGACAAACAATTAGACTGTAAACACTGAAAATAAAGGAAGACAGGATACACCGTCAAAATATGGAGACAGTAAACTCTGACAATAAACGTAGTCAGTAAACAATACCAATTAGACTGTAAACACTGAAAATAAAGGAAGACAGGATGCACGGTCAAAATATGGAGACAGCGAACTCTGACAATATATGTAGTAAGTAAACAAGACAAACAATTAGACTGTAAACACTGAAAATAAAGGAAGACAAGATGCACGGTCAAAATATGGAGACAGCGAACTCTGGCAATAAATGTTGTCAGTAAACAAGACAAACAATTAGACTGTAAACACTGAAAATAAAGGAAGACATGATACACCGTCAAAATATGGAGACAGCGAACTCTGACAATAAATGTAGTCAGTAAACAAGACAAACAATTAGACTGTAAACACTGAAAATAAAGGAAGACAGGATGCACGGTCAAAATATGGAGACAGCGAACTCTGACAATAAATGTTGTCAGTAAACAAGACAAACAATTAGACTGTAAACACTGAAAATAAAGGAAGACATGATACACCGTCAAAATATGGAGACAGCGAACTCTGACAATAAATGTAGTCAGTAAACAAGACCAATTAGACTGTAAACACTGAAAATAAAGGAAGACAGGATGCACGGTCAAAATATGGAGACAGCGAACTCTGACAATAAATGTAGACAGTAAACAAGACAAACAATTAGACTGTAAACACTGAAAATAAAGAAAGACGGGATGCACCGTCCAAATATGGAGACGGTGAACTCTGCCAATAAATGTAGTCAGTAAACAAGACCAATTAGACTGTAAACACTGAAAATAAAGGAAGACAGGATGCACGGTCAAAATATGGAGACAGCGAACTCTGACAATATATGTAGTAAGTAAACAAGACAAACAATTAGACTGTAAACACTGAAAATAAAGGAAGACAAGATGCACGGTCAAAATATGGAGACAGCGAACTCTGGCAATAAATGTTGTCAGTAAACAAGACAAACAATTAGACTGTAAACACTGAAAATAAAGGAAGACAGGATACACCGTCAAAATATGGAGACAGTAAACTCTGACAATAAATGTAGTCAGTAAACAAGACAAACAATTAGACTGTAAACACTGAAAATAAAGGAAGACAAGATGCACGGTCAAAATATGGAGACAGCGAACTCTGACAATAAATGTAGTCAGTAAACAAGACAAACAATTAGACTGTAAACACTGAAAATAAAGGAAGACAGGATACACCGTCAAAATATGGAGACAGTAAACTCTGACAATAAATGTAGTCAGTAAACAAGACCAATTAGACTGTAAACACTGAAAATAAAGGAAGACAGGATGCACGGTCAAAATATGGAGACAGCGAACTCTGACAATAAATGTAGTCAGTAAACAAGACAAACAATTAGACTGTAAACACTGAAAATAAAGGAAGACAGGATACACCGTCAAAATATGGAGACAGTAAACTCTGACAATAAATTTAGTCAGTAAACAAGACAAACAATTAGACTGTAAACACTGAAAATAAGGAAAGACGGGATGCACCGTCCTAATATGGAGACAGTGAACTCTGCCAATAAATGTAGTCAGTAAACACGGATAATAAATATAGACAGTGAACACGACAATAAATATAAACAATGAACAAGGACGATATGTGTAGACAGAGAACACGGATAATAAATATAGACAGTGGACACGACTATAAATATAGACAATGAACAAGGACATTATGTGTAGACAGAGAACACGGATAATAAAAGGAGAGAGTGAACATGGACAATAAATGTACACAGTGAACACAGACAATACATGTTTGCAGTGAGCATGGACAATACATGTAGACAGTGAACACAGAATAGTAAATTGCACAAGAAGTGCAATAAATTGTATGCAAATTTTCTTTGTTGACTGACCCATATCGTGATTAGTTTGTATTTAAAAATGTCACTAACTGGTGTCCCTACTATTCAGAAACAACGTTCTGTTCAGCTAGTCCGATTTCTTATCTTATGTTTTCCATCAATACATCTGTCAGTTTAATTAATATTGTAAAAACTAACTCCAAAATATGGGAAATAATCAAAGAATTCAGATAGCTGCAAAAACTATTATTTGAAGAAAATACTTTTTATTCCTTTTTTACCACAACTTGTCGCAGTCGTGCTGTTACTCACAATTCCAGCGTTCAATCATCAACTGTCTGAACCACTATGCTGCAAAGACTCAGGCATTATTGCAATAAAAAAATAATAAATACCTCTTTTTTTTTCTCAAAAATTTAGGACTATATAGCGAAATTTGAAACTGTTTGCTCAAATACCGTAAAGGGCCTACGACGTATTTATAATTTATCATACAAATATCACATATAATAGTTAAGCCATGTAGTAAACCAGTCGAGCAAACCGTGCACAAACCACAGTCACAGTCGCAGATCACGGCAGGCACTGTAAATAATCAACAATTGTCATCCTGTGTCCAGCCATATTGCATAGATGGCACGGCATGTTAATTGACAAAATTCACAGTGCTTCATAACAATTAGCATTTCATAGAGCTACAATATGATTCATTTAGCCGCACAAATAACAGATTCATCTCTATTTGTTTAAACTAAAGGTAACTACTGTGAGTGTTTCCATTCAAAAACGTGTACTTAGAAATGCAGCAGAGAAACGGCATGACTAAATTCACAGTGCTTCATAACAATTAACATTTCATAGAGCTACAATATGATTCATTTAGCCGTACAACTAACAGATTCAACTCTATTTGTTTAAACTAAAGGTGACTTCAGTGAGACATGTAACCACTGTTCAGACAAATTTATCCGGCTCTGATCTTCCCATGCATAAACGTTTACTTAGAAATGCAGCAGAGAAACAACAATACTAGTTTTAATGTTCCAAATTTGTAAATGGATGAACTTTTAGCCATTTATGGTTGTAAAATTAACTAACTTTTTGTTCGTTTTGAAATATATAAAAGTTTTATATTTAGTATTATTTCATCTTTTATGAATTTGTGCTTGTGTTACACATTTCGTGAACGTTTTAATGTAAACTGAATAAATATATTGTCGTCATTAAAACAATGGTTTTTATTACATAGCTGACGACCAGATGATTGTTAGTTTGTTTGCATGGTGTTTTACGCTATTTTAAAAAAATCGACTATTTATTGTATCCAGTATACCATGCCGTTTTATTGAAATCACAAAATCCGTAAGTTGTTTCTTAAAGTATTTGTTCACAGAGTTTTGATTATTTTATGCATCTAGGACTTTTCCCTTGAAATTCTTCCCGTCTTTTAGTATTCATGACATACTGAAGAAATTTATGGGTCATTAAAAAAAATTTCCAATTTCATGCAGCAAAAATCATCAAAATCCAAATTAAAGAACATACACTGTATGTAAAGCCATCAAACTTTTAAACTTTAATGTCATCAAATTTCAAAATATGCAATACTTATTTAAATGATTACTTTTTAAAAATCAAACAAAAACAATTGCTCACGAAAAATATGTCCACTGCACAGCGAAAATATTTTACGTAAAACAAATATCAATAAATTAGAAGGAAACATTATTTTTTCTGCTTAATCATTTTGGAAGAGTACGAAACACAAAATTGAAATAATGTAAGAAAGATTACTGTATACATCATTATAGGCGTACACAAGTATTTTTTAACTTTTAAAACCAATCGTTCACTTACATTATAAATATTAATGATTATTGGATTGATTGACTGTACCTGATGTAAAACAATGACTAAAGTACAATGTTATGAACTACTAACATGTTCGTTATGTATGTGCATGTGACGTAGTAAACTTGATTGGGTACATAGATGTGATGTAGAGAACTTGATTTGTGATATGGATGTGACGTAGTGAACTTGATTGGAGATATGGATGTGACGTAGTGAACTTGAATGGGGATATGGATGTGACGTAGTGAACTTGATTGGGTACATGGATTTGACGTAGTGAACTTGATTGGGTACATGGATTTGACGTAGTGAACTTTATTGGGGATATGGATGTGACGTAGTGAACTAGCTTGTTTAAGTACATGGATGTGACGTAGTGAACTTGATTGGAGATACAGATGTAACGTAGTAAACTTAATTGGAGATATAGATGTAACGTAGTGAACTTGATTGGAAACATGGATTTGACGTAGTGAACTTGATTGGAGACATGGATTTGACGTAGTGAACTTGATTGGGTAAATGTGACGTAGCGAACTTGATTGGGGATATGGATGTGACGTAGAGAACTTGATTGCGGGTATGGATGTGACGTAGTGAACTTGATTGCGGATGTGGATGTAACGTAGCGAACTTGATTGTGGATATAGATGTGACGTAGTGAACTTGATTCAGGATATGGATGTGTCGTAGCGACCTTAATTGAGGATATGGATGAGACGTAGTGAACTTGATTGCGGATATAGATGTGACGTTGCGAACTTGATTGGGTACATGGATTTGACGTAGTGAACTTGATTGGGGATATGGATGTTACGTAGCGAACTTGATTGGGTACATGGATTTGACGTAGTGAACTTAATTGGGTACATGGATTTGACGTAGTGAACTTGATTGTGGATATGGATGTGACGTAGTGAACTAGCTTGTTTAAGCCCATGGATGTGACATAGTGAACTTGATTGGAGATATAGATGTAACGTAGTGAAATTGATTGGAGACATGGATTTGACGTAGTGAACTTGATTGGAGACATGGATTTGACGTAGTGAACTTGATTGGGTACATGGATATGACGTAGCGAACTTGGTTGGGGATATGGATGTGACGTAGTGAACTTGATTGCGGATGTGGATGTAACGTAGCGAACTTGATTGCGGATATAGATGTGACGTAGTAAACTTGATTGGGGATATGGATGTGTCGTAGCGAACTTAATTGAGGATATGGATGAGACGTAGTGAACTTGATTGCGGATATAGATGTGACGTTGCGAACTTGATTGGGGACATGGATGTGACGTAGTGAACTTGATTGGGGATATGGATGTTACGTAGCGAACTTGGTTTGGTACATGGATTTGACGTAGTGAACTTTATTGGGTACATGGATGTGACGTAGTGAACTTGATTGGGGATATGGATGTGACGTAGTGAACTCGTTTATGCACATGGATGTGACGTAGTGAACTTGACTGGGGATATGGATTTGACGTAGTGAACTTGATTGGGTACATGGATGTGACGTAGCGAACTTGATTGGGGATATGGATGTGACGTAGTGAACTTAATTGGGGATATGGATGTGACGAAGAGAACTTGATTGGGTACATGAATGTGACGTAGTGAACTTGATTGGGGATATGGATGTGACGTAGATAACTTGATTAGAGATTTGGATTTGACGTGGTGCACTTGATTGGGAATATGGATTTGAGGTAGTTACCATGATTGGGGATATAAATGTGACGTAGTGAACTTGATTGTGGATATTGATGTGACGTAATGAGCTTGATTGCGGATATGGATGTGGAAAAGTGAACTTGATTGGGTACATGGATGCGACGTAGTGAACTTAATTGGGGATATGGATGTGACGTAGTGAACTTGGTTGGGGATATGGATGTGACGTAGTGAACTTGGTTGGCGATATAAATGTGACGTAGAGAACTTAATTGGGGATATGGATGTGACGTAGTGAACTTTATTGGGGATATGGATGTGACGTAGTGAACTTGATTGGGGATATGGATGTGACGTAGTGAACTTGATTGGGGATATGCATGTGACCCAGTGAACTTGATTGTGATATGGATGTGACGTAGTGACCTTGATTGGGGACATCGATTTGACGTAGTGAAATTGATTGGGGACATGGATTTGACGTAGTGGACTTGATTGGGTACATGGATGTGACAAAGTGAACATGATTGGGGACATAGATGTAGACTTGTGATGTAAGGAGACATACCAACATGACATGACTAGAAATAATACAACTACATGTAAGTAGACAGTAACCTCAAAACATCTAGAAAAAGTCGAGCTTAGTCGCACATTTCTTGGTTCTATGAGGACGAAACAATCTGATGCTTACAAACTGTCAAGATCTTATACATACTTCTCTTATAAGAGATACGCCAGCCCATATTCTTGATGCTGATGAATTTCCACCTCGACATATGTATGTTTGGGGCCATAAGCAAGAAAACGCCATTAAGACAGACAGGGACAAACTATTGAAATAAAAAAGACATGTCAGAAAACAACAAATGCTTCTAGTAAAATCTTTAAAACCACGTAGACATAGCTGACTTGGCAGCGGTTTCCAATTAAAATGAATATATTGAATTTGTAACTATGGCCAAATCCCAGAAACAACTTTTCATACATGACAAAGGTAATGCAGATGATCTTCTAAACAATGAACTGGATTATATTTGCAGAAACTATTGATCTTCTTCCTGCTGCACATGGGTCCTGCAAATGAAGCGATTAGAACAATGCCAAAATTGGTCCCCAAAACTATCTTATTCGTACAGGGTCAATGTCGTTATGTGATGAAACCGTTATTTAGAAGACATAACGACCAAAGCTTTTACCCAGTTTCGCCATTAATTCTATGTAAGCAGGTATCTCATGTTTTTGTATCTTAATTGGAGTTGCGTTTTTGTGGGCGTTTTTAAACATTAATTGATATTGGCTTCATTAAACTGCCAGATATGCTATTTAGATGTAGTAAGCATTTCCTTGGACACAAGCGAAGTCATTGTATATATGCAAACAAGGTCATACAAGTTATGTTAAGGACAACTGGAAAATGTAGCAATGTACAAATAAAGATGACATTCTTCGAAAAAAAAATGGTTAATACAAGTATTCATGGTATATTCAAAAAGAAAAGTTTTGCTAAGAGTTGCATATCATATTCAATCTGTTAATGTTTCATGAGTGTTTGTTATAAAAAACTAACATTAGTAATGTTAACCACAAATAATTATCTTATTTGTAAGAAAATGCTAAAAAAACTTGTTAAGTTTTCATAAAACTTCACCATTGGAATAAATCACTCCAAGATCAACGCGAAATTGTACAAGGTACTGAATATGTGTTGCTGACAAAAATTTGGACAATTTGTGTAAAATGACCCTTATGTTAATATAAAAAGTAAAAATCAACATGCAAAAACTGTCCCTGATATGAACAAACTAGACGCATTTAATATCGTCTATTTGATGTAAAGATTTATTGTTCAAATGTTCACGAAAATATTCGCAAGTCTTGCAAAATTACTGAAAAATATAAGTCCAGTACAGCTTTCTGAACTTCCAAATACTCTTAATTTCAGAACATATACACCTACGCCTTCACTGTAACATCGGTTCTTGACCGATTACTGAAGTTAAGCAGCGTCGAACCCAGTTAATATTTGGAAGGGTCTTCCCCGTTTATCATATACTTTGTCACTAGACAGAATAATGCCGCAGGCTGTGGGTTTATCGGTATGTCAGATCTCTCTCTGAAAAAGCTACCCTTCTTTCAGCATTCATGCTACACTAAATACATTTATGCTGTCAAGAGAATTTTTACCTCTCTACATCCAAGACACAGATGACTTTCTGAAATCAAATTGAATCAAAAGTTTATTGATTGAACGAATAAAGTTTTTCGAACAGTTTTGCAACAACAAAAGCATCTGAAATAAACTCTGTTTTCAAAGGTGTCTAGATTTTATCTTTTCATAGGTTCTTGACGCCTATGGCGTTAGCTAAGAGACTTTTGCAATGACATCGTATTATTTTTTTTACAGATCTATAATATACTCACTCAAAACAGAAACGCAATATACCACAAAAATGGGAATTTTACTTCATAAATTATGTAAAATGAAAATGTAAAAATTAATTGGCACACTTCTTGTTCATGATTTACCATGAAATATAACATTCATTTTGTAGTATATTGGCAATTAATCACGCAAAAATGTCAGTATCTGTTGTGCCCACCATTTGCTTGTAACACAGCCCTTACTCTTCTTAATTGGCATGGATTCAATTAAACGTTGAGTACGAACACGCGGTATCCTTTGCCACTCATACGGAAGTGCCTACTGTAATTGTTGAAGATATTGCGGCGGTGAATGTCGTTGGCGCACGCATGCGCCGATCCAGTTCATCCCTCAGATGTTCCATTGGGTTAAGATCCAGAGATCGTGATGGCCAACGGATCACATTGACTCTGTTGCTCTAAAAATCTACTGTTACACGTGCTGTATGTGGTCGGACATTGTCCTATTGGAAAATGCCTCTTTGATTGTCAATTACGGGCAATAAATGCGGCCTAACAGCGTTAAGATTGCCTTGGATATGTATCAGCTGTGTGTTCCTGTCATAAGAGATAGCGGCCCACATCATAACACTGCTTCCGCCAATTGCCTCTTTCTACAACACAGTTTTGCGCAAAACGTTCATTTCGGCAACTGTGCACTCGTATGCAACCATCTCGCTTTTCAAGCTGAAAATATGACTTATCGCTGAGCCACACTCTTCTCCAGTTCTGTAAATTCCATACACGACCCGTAGTATACCATCAAACCCTTGCTCGGCGGTGTAGGCGTCTCAGTGTTGCTCCGACGTAAGGTCTTTCTGCCCGCAATCCATGAGAGCGTAACAAAGGCGAAATTATCCGTCCCTACAAAGTAAGCCATAACTTTCCAACACTTTCTGTTTGAGTTGTTTTTGGTAACTTGTTTTCATCGTAAATATAGCTGAAATGTTAATCACTTTACATTTAAGAGATAATTAATTCATAAAAACAAACATACGCGCGCAAAACAATTTGCAATAGAAAGAAAAACGCAAAAATGACCAAAACGTCATCGAATTGGCATCCATTGTATATCATATGCATAAGACGATGAAACGCACCAATCAGAAATAGCTCGGGCAGAAAACAAAATGTTATTTATGTTTACCCATGAGCTTACATGTTTACCCCGTTTACCAATCCACTTGCATTTCAGCGATAAATGTTAATCCGGAGCAAACAGGAAAAAAAGCATTTTCTTATCTTAGGTGGGGAAGTGACAGATTTGGAACGTGTATTACTTACCTAAGAAGATGGGTACAGTTTTGTTCAAAATAAAATGACAAAAGAAATATTGATGGAGTAGTTCCAAAAATCAGGTATTTTGATCGTAAGACTCATTGTGCCATATGTTAATTGTGCCGAATGTTCATTATTACGATATTCGCTACATCGATAGATCTCTAGTTCAAAGTTCCTTTTCATGACATGAATGAAAAATTGGTCTTCATGTTCTTTTTTTTATTGTAATGATTTGCTCAATTTCAAATATATGAAAATTAACTGTTTGCGTTTAAAATCAAATTTCATCAAAAGAGGATATCAAGGTTATAAAATCGTCTGACGTTAATAGATGATTTTGCTGTCGTAAATACAATTTTCTCTTTCATGACTTGCTTCAAACGCTTTGAGACCACATCCGGGAGACTCTAACTACACAGTTACGGTACTATTAGGATATTTACGCACATATATAGCCAACACTATCTTCGCCTATACATAACTGGCTGCCCCCCCCCCCCCCCCCCCAAATGTAACACACAATATACTGCATCAGGGATAATTATAGCGCGTGTCGCTATTAATATACAATTAACAAGTACGAGAAAACGCAAAAGCTTTCCGGTGGGATTTGTGATTTTGTAATTGGAACAGCCATTCAAGATGGTCTCCACGTCATGTGTTACTCATACGTAAATCATTTTTAGCACGAATGTGGTCTCAAAACGTTTAAAGCACGTCATATTAAAATTCTTAATAAAAGCAACAATTTGCCGGACCAATTAAAAACAAATATCAGAGGCCGTAAAATCGTGTGGTAGTATACAATCAGGTCACAATTAGTTTATTTATATAGTTTAATGAAATAAATTGAGCATTGGCTTTATTTCTGTAAGGTGTGTACTCGGCTGTGCATAATTTACAGACAAAGGAAGAGTGGATTCTACCCCAAAGTAAATTATCCAATTATAATCAGAGGCGGGTAAACGCGGCTTTAGAATAATATTAATGCCTTTAAATTATTGTTTTGTAACTAGTATGAATCTTGAAGCAGCACACATTCGATAATGCAGTAATAAAGCTTCGCAAGGAAAACATTTTTTGAAACAGTAAAGCATCTTTTTAACAAAACTTCAAATTATAAACTTTCTAAACATTTAACCTTAGGCGATGTAAACCATTTTTACAATAACTTTTGAAATGTTGATCAGTCCACGACGTTACTTACCACTTCTCTGATTGTAGGATTAAAAATCTGAAAAATAACTCGCATCAATTAAACCCATATACATTTTGTTCAACTTTAGTGAAGTTCCAATCCATAAAAATTGCTTCATTACTTAAAATTGGGATTAAGGCATTAGAGATTAGTCCAATCCACTTTGCATATTATTTTGCTAGTCCCCGTACTATATAATGTTTTTGATATTACTTTTTTAATGGTTTTGTGACAGACAATAATAGTTAATACACAGGAATTTTAACCCGTATAATTTTTTGTGATATAATTTTAGAGTGGGTCGCAAACGAAGGAGTCTAAAGCAGAAATAAAAAAAATGATGCCCCTATCTGTGTTGAGATCATATGTGTGGGTGTTCTACTTACTCGTGGAAATTTACTCTTCAACATTAATTATGACATCGTTTTGTATGATCGATCGATATATTTGTAAGCGCGAAACTTTTGAAAATTACCTCTTTATACTAAATATTAAAACTCGAGGGGAAAAATGTATATAAAAATGTCTCACCCTTTATCAAGTCAGTTATATTCGTGCCCCCAAAAGAATTATCTTATTTTAATAGGATAACATATATATAATTATATATAATGATTTAACGACGGATAGAATTGGCACACACCAATATATTTTCATTTTACAACAGTTCACAAATATTTTATGCACGACATCTTAGAGTTATGAAGGTTTCCTTGTAGTGTGTTTAAATCAATTCTCTCAAAAGTAGGTGTGTTCATATAAGTCCCCATATGCCATACAAATACTTTTAAATAGTAGAATTCTAATATCAAAGCGTCTGAAGCGGTTGTCATTTCTTAATATATCCGGGATCCAGTTGATCAAGCTTAGAAGAGTTAGGTAGTGACGGAACTGCCACTGTAAGTAGTACGGAGTTAGGTAGTGACAGAACTGCCACTGCCAGTAGTACGGAGTTACACATGTAGGTAGTGACAGAACTGCCAATGCAAGTAGTACGGATTTAGGTATTGACGTAACTGTCACTGCAAGTAGTACGGAGTTAGGTAGTGATGGAACTGCCACTGTAAGTAGTACGGAGTTAGGTAGTGACGAATTGCCACAGAGTAGTATGGAGTTAGGTAGTGACGGGAACTGCCACTGTAAGTACGGAGTTAGGTTATGACGGAGCTGATACTGTAAGCAGTATGGAGTTAAGTAGTGACGGAACCGGCCACTGTAAGTAGTACGGAGTTAGGTAGTGATGGAACTGCCACTGTAAGTAGTACGGAGTTAGGTAGTGACGGAACTGCCACTGTAAGTTTAACAGAGCTAGGTAGTGACGGAACTGCCACTGAAAGTAGTGACGGAACTGCCACTGTAAGTAGTACGGAGTTAGGTAGTGACGGAACCGGCCACTGTAAGTAGTACGGAGTTAGGTAGTGATGGAACTGCCACTGTAAGTAGTACGGAGTTAGGTAGTGACGGAACTGCCACTGTAAGTTTTACAGAGCTAGGTAGTGACGGAACTGCCACTGAAAGTAGTGACGGAACTGCCACTGTAAGTAGTACGGAGTTAGGTAGTGACGAACTGAAACTGTAAGAAGTACAGAGTTAGGTGGTGACGGAACTGCCACTGTAAGTTTTACAGAGTTAGGTAGTGACGGAACTGCCACTGTAAGTAGTACGCAGTTAAGTAGTGACGGAACTGCCACTGTAAGTATTACGAAGTTAGGTAGTGACGGAACTGCCACTGTAAGTAGTACGGAGTTATGTAGTGACGGAACTGCCACTGTAAGTAGTACGGAGTTAGGTAGTGACGGAACTGCCACTGTAAGTTTTACAGAGTTAGGTAGTGACGGAACTGCCACTGTAAGTACATGTAGTACGGAGTTAGGTAGTGACAGAACTGACACTGTAAGAAGTACAGAGTTAGGTAGTGACGAAACTGCCACTGTAAGCAGTATGGAGTTAGGTAGTGACAGAACTGCCACTGTAAGTAGTACGGAGTTACATGTAGGTAGTGACGGAACTGCCACTGTAACACATGAACTGGACCATACAGACATGTCACCACACTTCAACACCCTTTCTAAAAATCGAACTCGCAACCTTAGTCTTAGACAATTTTAAAAAGAGAGAACTAAAAAATTAGACAACCTAAGATGTCGGCAAATTTCCTTTGATAACTTTTGTTGTCAGAATAACCTTTACCGAACTAACGTACAAGACCGGTGTGTACAGCATTAACGTACAAGACCAGTATGTACCGCATTAACTTACAAGACCGGTGTGTACCGCATTAACGTACATTAACGGTATGTACCGCATAAATGTATTTAGACCGATGTGTACCGAATTTACGTACAAGACCTATGTATACCGCAACAAAATACAAGACCAGTATGTACCGCATTAATGTACAAGTCTGGTGTGTACCGCATTAACGTACAAGACCGGTGTGTACCCCATTAACGTACACGATTGGTGTGTACCGCCTTAAAGTACTAGGCCGGTGTGTACAGCATTAAAGTGCTAGGCCGGTTGTATCGATTTTCTGCTGCTTTAGAAAAATTGTTAGTTTAAACATATTTTATTAGTGATAAAAATGAAAAAAGGATAAGACAATAAAGTAATGTAAAATATGAAAATTCACTGTGAATGTAGGTAGGTAGGTGGGTGGGTGGGCGGGCGGGCGTACGTACGTATGTGTGTGTGTGTGTGTGTGAGGGTGTGTGAGGGTGTGTGTGTGTGTGAGTGTGTGTGTGTGTGTGTGAGGGTGTGTGTGTGTGTGTGAGGGGTGTGTGTGTGTGTGTGAGGGTGTGTGTGTGTGTTTGTTGTGTGGTTAGAATGCATGCTGTATGAATTTGTGTGAGTCATTGACTGTTTGTGTGAGTGCGTGTTTGTCGCTGCATGAGAGGACGGGGTGTGTGTGAGCGTGTTGTCTGTGGGTACGTAAGCGATGTATGTCTGAATGTGTTTGAATCAGTGCGTCAGTTAGCTTAAAACCTGGTTTAACCCAGCATTTCTTTTGAAATGCCTGTAACAACTCAGGACGACTGCTGGCCTTGTTATATTTTTGGATGTTGATTCGCAAGTTTCCCGATTTCTTGGACATGTGGATTGTCTTTTTGACAGTTTCGTTGGTGTTTGGTATTTTGCTATTACGTTCATTTTCATGTCCGTGTGTTTTTGACTGTATAAGGTTTTGGGCGTTTTCTGTCTGCGTGAGTGCGCGAAGTGTATGAGTGAGTGATTGAGCGAGTGTGCGTGGTAGTGAGCGACCGAGCATGCTGGGAAGGTATGTAGTTATATATATGCATGTTTGTTTGTTTGTTGAGGTTTCCACAATGAGATGGGCTGTTTTTTGTCACCTACTCAAAACTGGACGTCGTAATATAGCGTTAGAATAATAGAGAGTAGCGTAATCTAGTCCAAGACAAAAAAAAAAAATTACTTTTCATTAATTCATTTAAAGTTTTAAAAAATAAATTAGTAAAAATGTATAATTTACAAACATATTTGTTTTAATTTGCAGAATTATTTTTAATATTATGCTGAGAACCGTGAGGTCCTAACCACAGATAGATTAAGGTAGTTAGTTATTACTGCTGCTCACCACATTAGTATTGCGACTTCAAGTCTGAGTTCGGGCAAGAATCGGCTTCAACATTGGTTACTAGGAAGGTTTATTGTATAGATACAAAATTTCTGTAAGTTGATGTAAACTATGAGGATTTTTTTTTATTTCCGTTAATTTTGTTAGTTTATTCATATTTTATTTCTTCAATAATTTACGTATGTTCTCGTCATTTGTTCACAAATCGACGTAAGTTACCCAGCGTAGCGTATTTGATTGGTGAATAAATAAATGTTTCAATGGGACAATACAAGCCTTTATAAAGACACTACTATCGCTCGTATAAAAGTTCGTTCTTTTGTCCGTTCATCACATCTATCATTAGGTCATCTATCAAAGTAATTCCGCCACGGATTTTGATACGCTCGGAACTTGATTTGTTTTAATTTTATGCAATAAAATTGCATTATCTTGCTATATGTTGTCAATCAATCAATCAATCAACCAACAAATCAATCACTTGGTCTTCTTGTCTGGTTTTTCAGATTTCTTCTCCATTAAAAATTAACAGGATAACAATTTAAAAACACACTCCATAATTGTATTTATATTTATCATTTAATTGTTTTACAGACGAGTGCAATGGCTAAATCTGGCGAATTACGTTGCGTGCTCTGCATCAATGAAAATGTTACTAAATCTGCAAGCAAGTGGTGTACGGACTGTGAACAAAATTTACGTGAATACTGCTTTCGTAGGCACAATGCTCACAATGTAAAATAAACACCACGTCATATCATTAGATGAAGTCTGAAGATTTAAATGTAAACTTAGATTGTCCAGAATACAGGAAACAATTTGATTTTTACTGTCCAATACATGACAGCATTGTTTGTGTTGAATGCGTCCAATTAACTCGTGTCAGATGTAAAGATCTCGAGCCGATATTTGAAGCAGCCATGGGAGCCAAAACATCCACAGCACTTATCTACCATTGTACTGCTAGAAAATATAGAAAAAGGAGTACGACATCTACGACAATATAAAACACATAAGGAACAATAAGATGTCACAAAGAAATCCATGGCAACAAAACGAGCGGAAATTAAAAAAAAAACACTTCGCCTAGAAATTATTAAAAGAACCTAAATTCAAGTCACAAAAGGCCGTGAGAGAAATTCCTTAAGGACGACCAATCTTGAAACACAACGCAAGATTTAAAAGAAACTTCACAACACATGAAACACTTTTCATCAAATTTGCAAATGTTTGTTGGAATTAGGAGCATTCTAAAAACTGTTGTGAACGAAATACACCCATTCTCAGCAATAAGGCTCAATTGCTGTTGCCTTACATTCATAGGCAAGATAGACAATTGGAGTGGTTTAATATCGTGAACAAAGACTTTGTATATGATTTCAAATGTGCCAAATTTTTATTGATATGATTTATGTGGAAGTACAAAAAATGTTTTTTCATTGTGCTTAAACAATACATACGGGTTGTCTCCACAGTACAATATTGAATTTTAGAACCTCGCAACATTAATATCACCCATCAGAATAAATAATTTGAATTTTAAATATCTTAGCCTTATTCTATTCTATAATAATAAACTAATCTAATAAAACGTAGACAATTATATAGGGTTTCAAATCTCAACATGGATATGTCGCCGTAGTCCAAATGCATACGTTACTGCACTTATATTATTTGATTGATTATATATGTTCTGTTTGTTATGAAAAAGAACTTTGTAATGGACAAACCTCTTTCTAATAATCTCAGCATCATATAAACATTAGGTTTCCCAGATCCAATTAATTGTTTACGACCGAAAGATCCATACTTGCCATAAATCTCATGGTTCTATTTTTAACGATACGGACGGTATCAATGATACAATTACATATAAATATATTGAATTTAGTAATTATTACTAGAAGTTGATGATTGCTAACTAGTAATTGAAAAAACCCTATGGAATACCTTTTCTTTACATATGGAGAAAACAATGTGAATTATTATCTGAAGAAATGAATACGTCACCACTACATACGTTACGTACGTTAACACTACTAAATTACCAACTACATAGAAACTACGCCGAGACAATGACCGGTATTTTTGTGGTGTTCCATATGGTTTCAGTAAGCTTACTGACGTCATACTAGCGTAAAGTTCGGGTAAAGATTGATTTTTGTTTTGTCGATGTTGGACAATTAAATTATTCAACAAAGGTTGTGAATTTGATGTAATAAAAATTTATTGTTTTCAATACAGTGTTCGAACTTGTATTTTTCTTAAGTTTAAGGCTAGTAAAATCGTGAGAATATATATTAATATGTTGTGAGTTCATGTTTCAAACACAGAAGGCAAAGCCAAATAGGTGACACAGACGTTACGCTCCTACATTAATAACTGACCCGAGATAATAAAAGTTTATTATGATTGGAGTCGTGCACACTATGCCCGCATAAAGATTGTAACCCACAACCTGAGTATTGACAGGCAGGTGATCATTTGTAGTTGACTATCTACCTTTTCCACTCGGCGATCAAGGCCTCGGCTAGATTGTAATACCTACGTTACTGTTATGGTTCTAGGCAAACATTCTTTTAACTAGTTACTGTTTTATTAATTTCAGTTGTTTAAACTGACATTTTAGTGGAAAAAAGTTTCTGTAATATGTTATGTCATCAGTTTCGCGCTTGGCTGGCTGGTTCAGCCTTATTTAAGGTCATCACACGGACCCGGTCTGAACAGCTTTTGTCAGTTCACAGTAAGAGAGAGTCAAAGGATACGAATAAACACTCAAAATTACAATATACAAAAAACAACACGAATCGCTGTGAACAAAAGGCTGATGCATTGTAAGTGTGTTCCGGAAGGGTATGAATAGCAAATACGAGTGCATAACTTGAAATTGTGAAATTTGAACTCCGGATTAAGTGCAAATTCTGATTCATCGGTAAAAGCCAGACTCAACAGCTGTAAAAGGTAACACAATTATTAAAGTTATTTAAAAGATCCAACAATTGCAAATGTAAAAAAAATCAGGACGAATAACGAGGCAACGAGCCAATAGTATTTCGTGTTTGCAAAGAATGTATTTCGCATCATTTGGTAAAGTATCATATTACATCACGCCAAAAAGTCATTAATACGTATTCAAAACCCACCAAATTTTTAATTTTTAAACAAAGACTAAAGTTAAAATCTACCAAAATTACGAAGATGTCAACGATATATGTCATGTGTCTTGCTCTTTTCATTCCTACTACAATTGGAATCTCTGCCCGATGCACAGCAGAGGGTAAGAACATATATAGTACACATTCATTTTGTATATATTGATATTCAGAAACTAAAAATATTGTAAAATGCATAAATGTCTGCTTTGAAGCATTAATAGATTTTAGAGAAACACGAACATTTTCAGTATAAAGGAATAAAATGACTTTGAATGCTTTTTACGCTCAAGTTATTGAGCGGTCAATTCATTTACAAATAACCAAGGCAATGAACTTCCCTACAGATATTCACGATTTCGTTTTCAAACAGACGAACAACACAAGAGTGTCCCGTTAGATTGTTCTGACATTGATATCAAACACGGAAGTGGCCTGTACAAGATTTATCCGAAAGTCTCCAACGGCTTCAACATCTACTGTGACATGGATTCCGAGAATGTTAATGGCGGATGGACTGTTAGTAAATGCTTTAAAGATACTCGTATGCTACACAACTCACATTTTGGCCTTACAAGGGGAAGCGTGTTCTCGACTTCAACCTTAATTGACATGGATTGCCAGTTTTACTGCCGATGGCCGGGTTTTTCACCCCGTACACCGGGTAACAAATTACTAGACGTCATGCTATAGCAGGAATAAAATACTGAAAATATCTTAAAGTCATACAACAAAATTATTTGAGAAATATATAGCATGCAAATGAAGGTTTTGGCAGGTTGTCGCACAATCGTAGAAAACAAAAGAAATCTTTTGTATGTTCTTCTTTTCCGATACAACACAGTAAAATCAATAAATATAGAATATGTTTAAATTACCGTAAAACAACTTAATGGTTGCATATGACGTTTTTTGAAATTTGAAACTAAAAGACAAAAGAACAATATGTACAAAGTATCACTGTTGGGAAATGGGCTGCCATATTGCACAACAAATGGTTACATCTATTTTTTAAGCAGAAGATCATCTAAAACAAAAATAAAAAAACTAAAGTGTGTTTATACGCTACAGAACTCTTTCTGCAAAGATTGCCAGGTTTATTTTTTACTGTATATACATATAGTGCTAATCGCCCTCTATACTTTAGGTGCTTCAGCGGCGCTTAAATGGTGAGACAGACTTCTTCCGAAATTGGGCTGAATATAAATCAGGATTTGGAAATCTAAAAAAAGAGCTCTGGCTAGGTAAAATAATCTCTTCTATGACCGGTATACAACACAGTCAAAACAAAATTCCAAATGCAAGTGCCATGTTTAGTCGATATAATAGTGGCTTAACGTACAGCGAGCAGTATTGCAGATGTACCCAGAAAGAGAATAAGTCAATAAATAGTAAGTCAGATGGATAAGATGGGTGGACGTTTTAACTTCCGCTTTAAATGTACGGAGAGTTGGGTAGTGAAGACATAATTTTTGCCTTGTTTACTGCGACAATGTGCATTCCAGTACATTGCCAACTCTTAAAATGTATGTTATCGTTGACACCATACACAATGCTACGCTGTTTAGAATCATTCACGTACGATAATTTTTTTGTATTGTTATGAAATAAGACAAACATAATGTGCCACAAAATTAGCAATTTGTTTTTCAAATATTATCCCCAAGAAACTAAGAGTGCATGTTTGAAATTTGCAAGAGTAGCACCTCCTTGCTTTCTGAATGCAACTGGCATTCTAGTACCGACCCTTTTCATCTTAAAGAAGTCGCCTAAAGTAGCATGCTTTGAGCTGAGCTGAGTGAATTCCATAACGCACATTGACTTGGTAGTAGCTTATGCCTAATTTTTTTTTAATTAACGGAAACGACAAGCTGCATCTGTTGACGTTACAAGCAAACTATGAGCTGTTGGAAATGCTGGTAAGACGAATTATCTGTTTTAGTATAATTCTTAGCCATCTGTTTTTATTTCGAATGTTAATAGTCAACAGCAGTCTGTTATATTATATTATATTATATTATATTATATTATATTATATTATATTATATTATATTATATTATATTATATTATATTATATTATATTATATTATATTATATTATATTATATTATATTATATTATATTATATTATATTATATTATATTATATTATATTATATTATATTATATTATATTATATTATATTATATTATATTATATTATATTATATTATATTATAATATATTACATTATATTATATTATATTATATTATATTATATTATATTATATTATATTATATTATATTATATTATATTATATTATATTATATTATATTATATTATATTATATTATATTATATTATATTGACTATTTAAGGTGACGCTTTGATTTCATACAACAAGGTTCAAGCATTTAGTACGATGGACAAAGATAACGACATTCTTCAGGGAACTGTGCTGGTCGATATAAAGGCGCCTGGTGGTATGGTGCCTGTCACGAATCCAATTTGAATGGACAAATACCTAACAGGGAATCACTCATCATTCGCAGATGGCATAAATTGGCATCAATGGAAAGGATATTACTACTCACTGAAATCTACGTTAATGATGATAAGACGAATGGTTTAGCAAATGCAAATAAAAAATGCATAACTTGTTCGTGTTTGTAAAAAAGTCGAAATAAGATCACATCTCAAGAAGGTTAAAGGTAATACGCTTTTTTCAACCTACTGTTTTTACCACTTTAACAGCGTTATATGTGGAGTCAGTTTCAGTTGCGTAGAAGTGATAACAATGCAATAAAAGTCATAGGACAAAATAGAGGATTTTATCATTCGCATACTTGAGCTTGAGAATGAAAGCGATGATAAGATTTAGGGGTAGATGTCAGTGTGATCATGACATTTGACCCTAAAGTATAATGTGGGTTACTTAGCATAAATATCATAGTTATCTCCAACTTACTATGATGGTGTTGACCACTAACGACGGAATCCTCAAATTTTTAACGGGTGATAACTCGTTTAAGAGTTCGTCGAATTATTTGAAGTTGTCTCTTCAGATCATTTTTGGAATTAAGTTGTTCTCTACCTATTAAGGGATAGAACAAATATGATCATGAGAAAAACAAAAAGACATTGAATTTGACCTCCACCCCACCCCCAATCGTAACATCTCTCGGCCATTCCCGTCAAGGGTCGGGAAAGTGACCTCGGAGGTAGGCAATCTCTATTTTGAACTATTTTCAGCCTTTCAATGAATCTGTTACGTCACAAGCTCGTTTGTGACGTTTCAGTTCATTCATTTGATTGGCTCGTCATTGACGGTTAGCTCATTGTTACTGATGACGCCAGATTGTAAACAAATATCTATGGCAGTGTAAGCAATTTTAATTTTGAAAAATACAATCATCTATCCGATTTTTAGTCTGCTTCGATAAAGATGTGTACAGTTGAATAATTAAAGGATAATATATTTCCTCGTACTAAAGTAGTGTCGCTGTGTTAACAGCCTAACCCTATCACATTTGAACCGATGTGTGGTCCATATCTATACACTTACCTCCGAGATTACTTTCCGACCATAGGGGATTGTTCACAGACGTTTGAAAATAAAATCAACAGAATACTAGTAAAATAAAAGTAAAAACTGCAGACATATTTTTAGCAAACTTTTATCATGGAACTTTTCCTTGAAACTTCAAGGCTTATTATTACATGAACGAATTAATAAGTGCAATCTAAAATAACGATAACAAGGTAAATCTGTGAGTTAATGCTCACTAGTGATACCTCCGCTTTCACAAAAAGTATTCGGTTTCTTGTCAAAACTATAGACACAGACTGACCAACGAATGGCCTTAGACATTGAGTGTCAATATACATAAATAACGTAAACAAGTCATAACATATTGATCTTAAACTTTAATAATCGTTGCATAATCTTCTTGCAAAATATAGAAGTTGTTGGAGTTAAACTCTAAATGTTTAATATATTCTTCATTGGGAGATGGAATAATATAAGTCCACTGGGATCGTGTAAATACACAATACAGGCAGTTAAAAATATTATATAAAGGGTCTAAAGAAAGCTACCAAACCAGTACACTTATTCAGTATCGGATCGACAAACATGACGATACAGCATAAAAAACAAATAATATACAAGTCTAGAAGATTATGCAACGATACAAAATTCAATGCAGATCTTTCTCTCATGTTCAATTAATGATGTATTTCACATTATAAAGACTCAAATTGTTGTCAACTACGTCATGACTTTAGTCATCGAAAATACCTTACGTTCATTTCTAACACACTATTAACACTATGTTCAATCAAGTGTGTATGGTACAGTAAAAAACAGATGGACTGATAAAAACTTGGCGAAAACATAACCCTGGGAAAATATTGAACTCAGTATGAAAGAATTATTTTGTTTGTTTATCTACCAATGCACCAAGTTCACTGACAAAAATCACATATCAAAAACATCTTTGCCCAGCATATATCTTTATGTGTCATAAATAAATTTATAAAGGTACAGAGATACAAAAAACATATTAAAACAATATACATGTCGCAGGAAGATAGGTGATGGTTAACCTGGAGGACGTAAGCTGATTGTATTAACTTTTATTGCATGCATGTTTCAGTCATCAAGCGCAGATCGTATGTATGAGATCCAATCAAATTGTGATGTACTGCATGCAACTTTAACATAAATTTATGCATTATAGGTGACAGTATTATCACCCAGCCAAAATTATATTTATCTATTACCAACCAGCAAGCTTTTTCAAAATAAAGCTATTAGTTTTACAACAGACTCTTGCAGAAAATCTGTCAAGTTCGAGGAGTGAAAATATATGTATTTTATTTTTTGTTTGAATGGGATTTAATGCCCTTGTCATGAATTTTCCAGCTATATCGTGTGGCCAAGTTTTTATTGGTGGAGCAAGCCGGAGTACCCATTTCCGGAATAGTAAAAACATATGTATTTTCTAGACGTGAAACACATGGAAAATCTTGTCCCAGCGCGAAAAATCGGAGAATCTGCATCGGTTGGGTAATAAATGCGTCTGTAGAGTACTAGCATCATCTTTACAGTATGACCAGCAAGTGCTTTAATCTGATAGTCCTTTCAGTTCAACATCAGTGGTTATTTCACAAGTTCCAAAACAATAATCATTTCAAAGTACAGGACCAAGTTCGTTCTATTCTAATATCTCGAATTAGTATACTCATTGCGCAGCACCTAACATAATCATTGTTGTTAAATGAATGTCATTTAATTTCATATTTGATATGTTGCTTGTATGGCAAGTAAAGTAAAACAAATTGTCGTTTAATGCAAAATATGATTTTGTTTCAGTTAAATTATATTCTGAAACGATCTCTAGAGTTTCCGGTAGGATTTCCCACTCCCCCCACCGAGTCTCTACCACACAAGGCAAATATATCACCCGGGACGTAGTAATGAGTGTGATATTCTGGCTCAATTCTCTCCACTACTTGCAGTATATGTTATATTATACTGATTACACTTAAGAATATTTAGGGAACGCAATATCCAGTCAAGAGGGTGTTATATCGGGATATCGTGATATATCTGTTTGATCTATCGTGGTGCTATATCGCCCTCTAGAATGTGGAGTACGTAAAGAATAGATTGGAGTAACCCATGTTAATTATCCAATAAAAACTAAAGTATACAAAGTACCTTTCTCAGAAAATTAATGTGTTCATTTGCTCTTTTCACAATATAGTCAATATAAACATTTCGACTACCATGGCTAGAAAAGTATAAACCTTAATGCTTGCTCAGCCTCTTGAAGAACATGATTATTAATAGCAGAAGAGGATGGACTGTCTTAACTGATTTCCAGGATATTGTAATGGTTTCGGTTTTAAGATTTATTAATTAGATCGAGATCCTTATTAAGGATTGACGCTGATTTTCAGGAATGTCAACAGTTACATAATGCTAGTACCATCGGCAAAGAGCTTAATGCAGGCACCTGTTTCAAGAATTATATATTTTATGACTCTAAGAACAGAAAAGGACCAATAATGGAACCCTCGGACACCTCTTCCCTAATTGTTTTCCATTCAGAGCATCCCCATTAACGCAACCTTTTTGCAGTTTTACATAAAAATCCAAATTTTTGTTTTAACAACGTTACGTTACTTGTAGTTCCATATGTACGTTGATTGGTTTAGAAATTACGATTATGAGCCCGTCCGCTAACAAACATTGCCGACCCCGCTAATAAAAAATCTAACAACTTCAATAAAAACTTACGAATGGACCATGACAAACTAACTCATGATCCTGCCTTAAATTTATAGATAGCAGCCGCTGTTATTAAAAGGCATATAACAAACAAATTATAAAATTTATTTTCTGGCCCAATTCCTTACTGTAGGCTTTTAAATTCGAATTCTCGTTTACAACCAAAAATCAAGGATTGATTTGTTAACCTATAGTAAGTTGACTTACTATGAATTATTAACTTAAACTAAAGTTTACGATTCATAATTATAGATAACATCAGATAGCCGTTATTTTTATAAACCTGGAATGCAACTTTCGAGTGAAGTACATTGTGATTCACTCCCTTTTATGCCTAATGATCAACAATTTCTCTTAAATTACAAAACAAAACGTTGTATATGTCAAATTAAGGTAAAAATGGTTTCAGTTGTTGTTATGACATCTTACCTACGAAATTAATAAAGCCTTAAATACTTCAAACCCGCTTGCTAAATATATATCAGCACAGTTTCTATAAAAAACAAATTAACGTTATATACCAAGGTTATAAACTTAATACACCAGACCCGCGTTCCCTCATGAGTGGTGCTCAAAACCCTTTGTCCAATATCGAAAAATACATTGGACGTGTACTTCCTAGTGTACACAAACTGATAATTTTGGAAACATGTTGCCTTTAATGTTAAAACTTGTTAATGCGGTGAATTGTCTTTGTAGTTTTTACCATCTTTAACGATAAATCTAAAGGAGAATCACTATTTTTTGTGCAGCTTTGGTTTGTATATGTGTTTGAAATTAGCAATAATAAATTGTATTGAGGGTTATGACTGCATCGTTTCGTAATAGTTTAGAATTAACCGGATTATTAAACTTTTTCAATTCTTTTTTCTTCTTGTTGTTGGGGTGGCTGAGTGGTTAAAGTAGGTTGAAGCATGACCTCGGGTAGGGTCTGCTTGAATTCAGTTTTAAAGTTTCTGTAATATGTTATATAATCAGTGTCGCGCATGACTGGCTGGTCCAGCCTTATTTAAGGTCATCACACGGACCCGGTCTGAACAGCTTTTGTCAGTTCACAGTAAGAGATTGTTTGTTTGTTTGAATATTGTTTAACGCCACTTTCAGCAATTTTTCAGCTATATCATGGCGTCCAGTTTTTATTTTTTTGTTTAAAAAAAACCAAGCAAACGAAAAAACACCTTTTGGTTACCACAATATGTAATATTCTTAATTTATCAATTTTGTTTTCTTTAATTACAAATTAGATTCTGCTGCATGTTTCTACATCTGCACATTGTTTAAAACGAAAGCAAAAATCGTAATAATCTATGCTACTAAAGTTATAGACCCCCTTTTTTAAGCGCGCATCACAAAACACAGAGAAATAGCGCAGTATTAACCCATATAAGGTTACATGCAGTTAATGTTGCATATGCAAAATATTTAATTTTTATATTGATTATTGCTTTAAATAATTAGCAATTAACGATTAATAACGTCCGCAAATTTGTAACGGACACGGTCCTCCTTTACATTAAAAAAATTATTTCCGGGTCAAGGAAAACCCGTGACTGGCAACTATTAAATTAGAAGGCATTGTTATCAGTGAAAGCGTAACTTTAGTTCTTTTTTAATGTCATATTAGTCCTGATCACAGTGAAAACAAAATTCGTAGGACCTACCAGACATGTCTGGTGAAAATCCCTTCGATTCCAATCATTTTCTTGAAGTGAGGTGGCTGAATTTTAACCAGGACGAACTGTTCGCATGCTTCACGTGACGGAAGTTTATAGCTGTAGTTCGTACATCAATATGTATAAGGTTACATGCAGTTGATGTTGCACATTAAAAATATTTACTGTTGATATCGATAAAGTCGATTATTAAATTATTTCTCTGTGTTTTGTGATGCGTGCTTAAAAAAAAGGGGTCTATAATTTTAGTAGCATAGATGATAAACATTTTGGTAAATTTCTGAGAGACAACGACCCCAACTTTATGCAAAGCAACCCTTCCCTGTCATATTAACCTACAGTTGTGTTCCTATATATTGCTATCATAAAAGTAACCACCAGAATCAATACCACGGGTTCAAAAAATCCGTCTTTCTAGTAAATACTTTAAATTATTGCAATGAAATCCAACTCATTTTAGTATGCACCAAAACGATTTTGTTTTCAGAAATTAAAAAAAATCTGGTTATCCTATAAAAAGTGCTATGTTATACATGGCTACAATAACAATATTATAAAGTACTGCTTGACCATATTTGTACTATCTTCAATGTATTTTTTTTTTCTAAGTGTCTCCAAGATCTTAAGAAATTTAGTTGCTAATAAACTATTAATCGGTTTCCGATCAATATTAAGCTACTCAGTTACATATAAATACCCCCGTTTCCTGCCACGCAAGATTCAAGAGACATGTTTTGGCCACTGAAAGTCCTTGTGAAATTGTTACATATTACTTTACATTGTTATCTCCCCAAAATAACGAAAAACTTGTTATCGCGAACTATAAAAGATGAAAGAAAACTGATGGTTGGTAAATGTAAAACGGCTTTATGAGACAACTTTATTGCACATATCAAAAAAATTTTAGGGAGAGCATATACGAGATTGGAATAAAGACCTAGGGTCTTCACTAATATTCATCTAAAGACTTGACCTTGAAAATTGCATCAACTGCCTGTTTGGTTTGATAACTTAGGGGTTTTAAAAAGTCACTTCCTTTGTCTAAATTCCACAGCAACCACATTTTTGCTGGATACAGGAAACATTTCCCGTCAAAGGAAATTAACTTCTAGCTTTGAAACGTCACTTCCAGTTTGTAAAAAGTCACTTGAGACATTTTCTGTCTAAAGACATTCACTTCTGCTTTTGAAACATCCCTTCAGGTTTCAAAATGGAACGGTCTGTTGACAAAAGTCCCTATAGCAACCATATGTTTGTGGGTTCAGCACACTTCTGGGTATCGTTTCATAAAACGATCGCTAACGTACGATTAGACGTTAATCAGACGTAACGCACACGCAAGTTTTTTTTAAACCGTTTCATAAAACAATCGCTCATAACGATTATCGTTATTTGCGTGTAAATCGTAAACATTAACTACGTGTACTTTTCGCTGCCGCAGAGTAAACGCTAGTTAAGACGTCATGGCGCTTGCATTGCAAATTATGGAAAATACATATCGTAGAGGTTTACGACGAGAACGGATATTTAGAGACAGAACAAATATAATGGACACTTTAGATGATTATGAAACTATTTCCAGATACCGGTTGAATAGGGAAACTGTATTTGAAATTGTGGAAAGTTTGTATCGAGTTTTAGAGCGTCCTACGCTTAGGAATTGTGCAATTCCTCCTCTGTTGCAAATTTTGACAACTCTGCGTTATTACGCAAAGGGTGGATTTTTATCAGAAATTGCTGACTTACATGGCATAAGCAGAGCAACAGGTAGTCGTGTCATTACAGAAGTGACCTACGCCCTGTGTGAACTTTACTCCCACAAAATTAGATTTCCAACTGACCCCACCGAGCTACGCATCATTAAATTGAAGTTTCATGACATTGGAGGAATGCCAAATGTAGTTGGTGCCATAGATGGTACATTGACACCAATTGTACGCCCGGTTGACGACTAGCATGTCTTTGTTTGCCGAAAAAATTACCATGCCTTGAATGTTAAAGCTGTATGTGATGCAGACATGAAGTAAGTGATCCATGCACTTGTTAGTGTCTTTAATTATAGAACAGGCAAAGCTTTTTAAAATGGTTTTCAATTGTAACTTTTAATTTGCACATTGAACATATAGTGCAAATATTTCAAAAGGCATCTTAAGCCTAGAAATGCTTTTTCTAACAAGATTCAAGAAGACTGAATTATTATTATTCATTGGTAAAAACAGGTCATTAAACGTCAAAACAATAAATATCTAAGTTGAACATATTAAAGTCATTTCTAGATAAGGAAAACTAATATTTAAGTACGATTTTAATGAACGAATTCTTTATATTTTGTAATTTTTTTTTTGGAAACAACGCAACGCAATGATCAACAACAAAAATGTTTCTTGATGTTTACAAATCGACGCCGATATTATGGTGTTTTCTATCACGTCCGCGTGATTGTCAAATCCATCAGGAAGTAAGTGTTTGTTTGTTTGATGGTGTTTAACGCCATTTTCAGCAATTGTTCAGCTATATCATGGCGTCCAGTTTTTATTGGGGGAGGAAGCCGGAGTACCCGGAGAAAACCCCCGACCTTCGGTAGGAAAACTGGCAATCCTTGTCAATTAAGATTGGAGTCGAGTACACCCTGCCTGCAGTGAGAATCGAACCCGCAACCTCAGTGTTGACAGACCACGTGATCAATAGTAGACGAACTACCTTAACCACTCGGCCACCGAGGCCCCCCAGGAAGTAAATTAACATTCTGTATCGCCTGTAATTTCTTAATATATCACTATTTTTTTTTACTTTTGCTATTTTATGTAAAAGAATATAAATAGTCAAATAGTCAAACATATATATCAAAAAGTCAGCTAAAAACTAGAAGTTGCCTACTAACAGGTGCCCTTATGTACATGTTAAAATAACATCTTAATTAGTCTGCTCCTCGTCAGTCCGTCACACACGTTTCCGGACTATTGTCTAAAAGCTTGCAGATATTGAGCTGATATTTGGTATGTGAGTCAACCATGATGAGTTACAGACCGGGTTCTAAAATCGTTCCTGTACAATGATTTTTGACGAAATTATGGCCCTTGAACTTAGACAATTATTTTTTAAATAACAGTTTTGCGGACTTTTTTCTAAGCGTTTGCAGATATTTCTCTGATATTTGGTATGTGAGTCAACCATGGTGAGTTACAGACCGAGTTCGAAAATCGTTCCGGTCTAATGATTTGTGACGAAATTATGGCCCTTGGCAATTTGTATACAAAGCAAATAAACTAACATTTGTAGCCAGTGATTGTTTATTACTGTACCATTTCATTTATTGCAGTTTATACTATCAATTATAATAAATCATAATTAGTATTATTATTAGTTTCGTTGAAAACTACCCTTAAAACAACCCGAACACCTGATTTCACCTCCAACCTGAAAAAATTCTTTATATTGCATGACAATTAAACAGTTTAGTTCATGATCCAGTAGTTTCAGATTTTTTTTAATGAACTGATTATGGATCTAATAGGAAAAATAAAAAAAACTTAAGCAAGAACTACGAATTTCTCATATTATAGTTTTGAAAAGGTTTCAAAGATTACTGCTTCACCTAATTGCACATACATGCAGTACATATAACATAATTTAAATTTAGATTTACAAATGTCGTTGCTAAGTGGCCTGGTAGCACACACGACAGCTTTATCTGTGCACTTCAAGAAAGTTTTCAAAACAACCGTATAGATGGATGGCTTTTAGGAGATTCTGGCTATCCCCTCAAGCCATGGTTACTAACTCCAATTCTACACCCATCGTCAGTTAGTGAAGAGAGATACAACAACTGTCATAAGCGCACAAGAAGTATCATTGACAGGGCATTTGGAGTATTAAAATCCCGATTTAGGTAGTAATTAGTTTTTATTATTGATCTATTTTTTACTATTAAATTGTGCTTTATTTAAAAGAAAGATATGACAGTCAATATAATAAATACGTACTTTGTAAATAATTTGATATAAAGACAAACAGGTAATTTTAGTCAATTACAGTTGGATTGCCAATAAGGCACGAAACTGGGTGCGTCTTTTTACCACAGAACTCGATAAAATATCATTTTTTTATTGATAAAATGAAATTAAAATGTTATATGCACGTAAAAATGCCTTATTGTATGAAAAATAGGTCTTTAAAGAGCAATTGAAGTTTTTCATGAAAAAGGCAGTACCACAGAACACCACAGAACTTTATTTAAAGACAAGACAAGACAAATTATCGTTTATTTTCACTCTCGGGTTTTTTCCCGCCAAAATGTTGCATGGTTTTGTACTATACAGATATTCATCCGCCGTTCATAAAATTTAGGATTAAGCATTAAAATTTTACGAAAACAATTTTGATCTATATAATAAATAGGATAATCAATTGGGCATCGTGAATATCCAAAATATGATCACTCGTGCCGCATAAAGCATCAGATTAAACTCGTGCGCGGAACTAGTTCCGCGCACTCGTTTAATCAGATGCGTTATGCGGCACTCGTGATCATATTTTGGATATTCACTCAGCCCAATTAATTATCCTATAAATATTTCATGATTGACGGTCAATCTCATCGACCCACATTAAACTTTAATACAGTTGTACTTCATTGGTGTTTACGAATTTTTTGTGTGTATGTTTGTGTTTTTCTCTTAAAGCGCCACCTTCTTGAAATCATCTGTTATACGTACTATAGAACAGAGTAGTCGAGAAATTTCATATTTAAAACAATGAATTCCTAATTTATAAACATTTATAAATATTATAAAATAAATTTATTTTAGAAATAAAAATCATCATCGTCATGATTGGTTAATGTCCCCAGCACTACACTAATAAACCGCCCCTAATAAACCCATTGGGGGGATTATTTAGAATGGTGTTACTAATAAACATCAATAAAGACCAAACTCAGTAGGGATGTATGAACGTCAATTGTTTTTTTTTTAAATTTGTTAAAGAAGTAAAATTTGAACTTCGAATAGAACTACCTTTTTCTCGACTGTTGTATTGTTTGTAATTGAAATTTTAATAACAACAAAAACACACATATTCTCTCTAAAAATATATTAGAATAACACTATTTATAAAAAAATGTTCTATTTTACGTATCAGCCAAATTGTTCATCATTTCGTCTTTTCACTCTTTGTGCAACTAACTTGTCCAGGTTTTTTGGCTTCCCATTTTTACTATTGTCGCAATAACAAAAAGGGGGAGCAAAGTAAAGATATAATTTTAATTATATTGTACTTGCATCGTAGTCTTCCGAATCATATCAGAGCCCAGATACACTCTGTAAGACGGGGTTAAACTGTAGTCTCCGCAAGAATGAAGAGCACTTCGCAAGTTAAAAAACTGCATTCAACCAATTTAACACTGTTTTCTACCATTCTAGCTAATAAAATGAATTGATATTTATCACTCACAATGAAATTCCAATTAACGGTCTTCAAATGACATCCACAGAATAAACAGACGTAATCGGCCGGTCGTAATTAAACCAAATGAAACTTGATGAATAACAAGTATTTCAAAATGTTATTCAGTCGTCACGAATGTTTTTTCCTTGATTTAGTTTATAAAAATAAATTATAATAATACAATCTTAAATAAAATCACACAAAACATTATAAAACCCAACTTTGTATGTTTTTTGGTTGGTATGAAAACGACCATCTATAATTTTTGTTTGTTGTTTTTTGTGTTTTAATTTTGCCTTTGTAATAAAAAAAAATGACTATGTCTGTTGTATGGGTAATTAATAAAATAACTGTGATTTTCATTTTTTGTATTTTTCTACTTGAACATCTCAAGAAAAGCCTGTTAAATTAGTGTAGCATGCGACATAGAACAAATAAGCTGGATATAAGCTTCATGTAAAATTAGGCTTTCGCTTGTTGTTTATTCATTTTAATATTTTTATTTATTATTATGTTACAACCATTATGCATGAGTTGTTTTTTATCACTCCCCATCTCAATAGATCACGATTATGTATCCAATTATGGAGAAACATTTGCATAGTCTTTAACAATACCATAGGACTGACGTGCTACAAAATAAGTTTTCTGGTATTGTTCATGTATTTTTTTATGAAGAAATTGTTCATATAAACACAATTTAATATTTTCAGTTTTATTTTTAAGTTATTTAGGGTGTTCTGTGGTATTTTAGTTTTGTTCTGCGGTATTGCCGTTTTCAGCGAAAACTTCAGCTGCGTACGGCGGGACATAATGGTGAACAAAAATGTGGTGTTTAGAAAAATTGTTCACAATAAGGTATATTATAATATTTTTATTTAGTTTTATCAATGGGAAAATGTATTTTATAGAGTTCTGTGGTAAAAAGACGCACCGCACGAAACTCCTTATTGACACGCATGTGATCAATAGTAAGTGACTAACTAACTACCTTAACCATTCAGCTATTTATACCTAAAATTTTACACTGTTACACTAGTTAAGCAGCGCATGGGTACTGCTTACTACTTAAATACTGATATCAATACTCAATATTTTTCGTGCATGTAATAAAAAGAAACCACTGATATTGTTGATTAGTGTTTTATGCCATTTTCAGAAATATCATGCGGTACTTTTTTTTTAGGGGAGGAAGAAAGACTGTACCCGAACGTCGACAGGAAATCTGCGACTCCTGGTCAATTCAGGTGAGTAGTCGAGTACAGCCTGCCACAGTTAGACTCGATCTTGTAACCGAAGTGTTGACATACAGGTGATCAATAGTCATTAATAACTACCTTCACCGTTTAGACAGTGAGCACCCCACCACTGATATTAGTGTAAATCATGAACAAAATTAGTTCCTAGATGCAACAAATTATTTAATGATGTCTTTTACAGGTGTCTACATAAAAACACAGGATGCTTACTGTCGAAGCCCCTAAAATCTTCCAAGATTGTTGTAGCTTGCTTCATTTTGCACAACATTTGCATCGAAAAATCAATCCCTTCAGCAGATGAGGCATTATTAGAAGTTGATGATGATGCTGAAAATGTTCAGTTGCAAGATATACAAAATGAGGGCTCAAACACACGTGCATCCCTTATCAGACAACGATTCAACTGAATAATTTTGTAATTCGTGACTGAATCGACCTTTTGCATTAGTATTACAATTTTAATATTCAAATATTAACAAAAAGCCATCTGCAAACAGAAATCTTTTTTATTTATAGCTAACCTAAGCTTATGCTGAAATATGTTTAAAGATATTAGTAAATATATAAATTGCTGTTACAATTAAATGTACATGACACAAAAATAAATAAATAAGCAAAAGAACATTAAACAAACGTGCTTATAACATTGCTGTCAATGTGTGCTTCCAATCTGCTAGCTATGTTTTCTAAAACATTAAGTTTTGATCTTTCAATTTCAAGTTTTGACATCTCTATTCTATTTCTTTCTTCTAAAAGGTCTAACTTTCTTTTTTTTTAATTTTACTTTTTCCTCCTCCAAATGTAATAATTTTATTGCTGGATGTCCCATAGTGACTTCTCTTCTTGCTTTACCTAATAAATTACAAAAATTATCAATCTAGAATGAAAAAAATATGTGACTTTTACTAATTCACTACAATCTGTTAAATACAATAAACTTCTTTATAATATGTTTAAATTTACTGTAAGTAATTTGTTGTGAAATATGAATGAAGATAATCATTAAAGTGGCATGCATGTAACTTTTAGCTTAGTCAAATACAAAACAAGGATGACAGTAAAATGGTCCAGAGATCATTTTGTCCATTTATTTGTTTGTGTGTAGAAAATCTGTTTGCAAAGCAATTCCTTATGTCTTTCTTACTTTTATACAAAATGTGCATAAACAAAGCGCTCTGTGCAGTTTTACAAGATAATATAGTACTTAAAACAAAAAGCACTTCATAAACAAACATACCATGTACAGGCTTCTTATTTAGTAGCCCACATCTGACTGTTGTGTCTAAAAATAAAACAATGCCAAAATTATAATGTAATAATGTTCCCCTGACCTTTATTTAAGTAGTTCATAATGATTAATAAATAACCAAAGAATAAACAAACATGGATTTTTTTTTAAATTCAACCATTTATATTGATAGGAATTGCATAATTATAGACATGGAGCCCTGGTAACCAATAGTCATGTTGTTCGCTAGGTTATGGTTCTGCTTGGTACATTGAGAAAAATTTTACTTACAAAATGGAAGTGTAGACTTGTTTGTTTGTTTGTTTGAATGGTATTTTAATGCCACTTTCAGCAATTTTTCAGCTATATCATGGCGTCCAGTTTTTTATTGGGGAGGAAGCCGTAGTACCCGGAGAGAACCCCCGACCTGCGGAGTGTCGTCTTGAATAATTTTGTAAATTAAATATCATAAAATAAATTTATATCATTCTTTACCTTCTGTTGGAGCCACTGCTGCTGACAACCCAACTTCAGTTACACTGATACCTGTATGTACAGTAAATGATAATAAAGAGTACTATATAACATTTATTGATAATTGTTATAGAAAACATATAAACTTAAGCTTTGTTTTATATAATTACATTACAACATGTTAAAATGCATCTCATTTTGTTTAATTTTAAAACAATGCAATTATCTGCAGGTTTTATTAAAAATCATTAATCATTTATTATTGCTATCTTGCAGTATTTATGAGTGGTATTATTCCATCTCACTCTAATAGATAACACTACTAATCAACAATATCAATTAGTTGTTGAGTATTTTTTAACATCTATTCTTAAGGTTGTATATTATATAGCATTACCAATTTCTTCACCCGTGGCCATGTTTATTATGATGTTCCCTTCTTTATCTGTTTCAACTAAAAAGGAAAAATGTGTAGCAGTAAATGCATGTAACTCATTCATTATTATTGGAAGAAGAGAAGAATTATGCATGGTTGTTCTTTCTCACAAAATACTAAAATGCTTGAACACATTTAACAAACTTTAATGCAGTGCATTTATGAGCCTCAATCAATGCCATATTCATTATTATTTTAATATAACTTTTTCATACACGTTATTTTTCAATTTTCCATTATAAATAGGAAAACCTCTGAAGTCAATAAATAAATATATAAATATGATTTCATGAAAACAAAATATATTCTTAAAGTGGCATTAAACACAATCAATATTTTTTATATGAACTTACTGGGAAGAAATGGTAATGGTGCCTGGAAATGAGACACAAAAAAGGGTATAAAATATAACATAATAGAAAAAAGGGGATATTTCACCCTAGCAATATTTTCACAAAACAATAATTTTATTCACTGAATGCTAATGTTTGTTTTGTGCTAGTATATTGAGGATGTTTCATACACTTGAAAAAATGAGTTTAACATGAAAGTTTTCTAAAATGTTTCTTTAGTTATAAAATACATCATTGCTATCACATTCTTTAAAGATGTATTTAAGTGGATTAATTAGTTTCCAATACAACTGATATAGTGAATATTTACCCTCACATACTGTTGATGGGAGGACTGCAGACTGTACTGGTGCTAAAAATATTTATACATTTATGTGACTAATGTTCCTTTATAATTTATATTCTTTTTTGGCTTTTACATAAATGTATGTAAATGCCTTAATTAATTACCTTTAAGGTAAGATATCCATAGATAAAATCTTTTCAATGACATTGGTGAAGACTATCATTATATTTTATGTTGTACTATGGGTAGACTAATTTGTGCCTAATATTAATTAACAATACTAATATTCTGAAATTCAGATCTTCATCAGATAAAAAAAATTGGCAAGTGTAACACTCTCATAGTTGACAAATTGCAATATGTCATTATATATAGTTATTAATTATCGGTGTATTATCTAAGTTCAATCACCTTAGTTATAGTGATTTATCTATATTTCACGGGCATGACAAAGTTGTTTCTGAGGTTCTTACAAATAAATTTGATTATATTTAACAATCTAGGGATATTGAATATTTACTGCTAATCATTTATCAAGAAATTATATTTATGATGTTGTTTTTAATCTTTCAAGGCCTCCTTCAAATTCATGATCAGCTAAAAAATAAACTTTCTACATGTATTTCTTAATTACTTACAACTAAAGGTATCAATTCCACCATGGATGCCCTGTGTTGACACTTTTGGGATTATGGCCACAACCTTGCAATGAGAATGAGTTTATAAATATTCAATTTGAAAAAACATTTGAAACACACTTGTTATATATTTATGCTGTGGAATGCATTTTGTTCAACTTTAGTCTTAACAAAATAAGGTAGTATTGAACCAGATAAAGGATTCAACAAACCCCTAATCTTATATTTTAACAATACATAAAATATTTTACATTAATATTAAACCATACCTTTCTTTGTTACATGCAATGTTTTCATATATAAATAAGCATATTGATACAAAAACAAAACATGTTTGATACCTTTTCTTCTATCTGGGACAATTGCTTGGGTGCAGGACCTCCACCTGTTCCCCTTTCCATCCTCAATCTGTGGGCCTCGTTTTTCTTGGCCTTTAATTGGAGGTCTTGCCATTTATGTTTAACCTCTTGACAGGTTCTTGTTACTGTACTTACTGCGTTGATTCTATAAATTAGATGATTTATATTCAATTTGGAAAATTATGGTTATTTTCTATTTTGCCTATGTTTGGATAATGCAATAATTTTCATGCATTGACAGATTTGTCAATTTAGAGCTCTAGTACATTTATTGAAATATATATTTTTTTTAATTTGCAGAATGAAGTAAACCTACAATGGTGGTAAAAATACTCAGAAAAAAATACGAGACGAACTTCCCCTTTTTACCTTTTGTTGTTTGGGGGGGGGGGTAAGTGGGGTGAGAAGGGGTTTAAATAGCTTCATTGTAATTGTAATATCAAATTAGAGATGATAATAATTTTCATTATTACATACAATCGTCATGGGCATGTTAAAAACCAGGGTGTGGTTTCTGTTTTGTACAAGTATTGTTTATTTTTACTTTGAGACAAATACGTATATAAAATTCGTGGATTCTTATCTTTTCAGGACAATACAACAATAAGGTGATGTGATGTGATCACTTGATAATTATTACATGTATGCAAATAAAAGATTTGTCAAAGTCGGCATTCTTACTTATTCACTATTGCCTGCCACAGTTTCTTCTTTTAAGACTGGTCAATACTGGGGCAAAATGCACCGTACAAATAACCATAATTCGCCTCAACTTCTCCTAATAAAATTACAATTTCTTCATTACTGAAGTGAGGTTTTCTTAGAGTCTTTGTCTTTACCAATGAAGTGGTAGACGTTTCCATATTTTATTCGTCTGCTATGATGATAAACTTACCTCCAAACATTAGAGAGTTTCTGCTTTGCTAAGGATTTCCGTTCTAAAAATAAACAACGATCAATCTGCGTGTTACACGTAAACGTCAAACTGCGACTGCGATACGTTTGAGTAGCAGTACCACATGAATTTAAGCTAAAAAATTTTTGTTTGTATTTAAGATCACCAGCTGAAAGTGTATTTTCTCCTGAACATTTTGGTGTTTCATTTGTCAAAATATTCCAAAAAACAAGGAAGTTATGACCCGACGAAGTCGTGAATTACTGATTTCTATTTTGACTTAATGGCAGCCATTTTGTTTAATAGATAAAAAAGGTACATTTCTTCCTAAAATAAGGACTCAAAATCAGAGAATATGTGAAACAGAATGGTAAGAAAAGGTGGGGTACCTGCAGCATGCATTCAAGTTAGCAGATATTGCTAATGATAAATGTATTTAAAAGATATGCACAAGAGCTATGGATCCTTCAAATTGCCTAAAAACCCAGTTCCCACAATATCCATGAAAAAAAGAAAAAAGTCAAACTAATTATTATTCGCATATGTAATCATTTTTATGTCTGTGGCAATTATGTGCTGAAAATTTGCATGTATCACTATTCTTTGATGATCCTTTACTGGAACCACTAAGATCAATTTTTTTCAAATAGATATTTGGTATTTCAGTTGTTATGACAACTTATTTTGTTCTATTATAACTAATTAATATGCGCATATATAATTTCATATTAATCTTAGTGCTTCAGAAGCTTATAAGTCCACATATTAGGCATTGTAATTAGATCACATCAAATATTTAACAATTTAGATCAATTTTCCCAAATACACATTTGATGTTTAAGTTGTTATGACAACAAATACTGTTCTAAAAAAAACTAATTAATATGCGCATATGTAATTACTTATTAATTCTGTGCTTCAGGAGCATAAAAGTCCACATATTAGGCATCGTGATTAAATCAACTCAATTATTTAACAGTTTAATATTTCAATTAACAACAATAAATAGAACTAATTCAATAAATACACAAAAATATGTCAATAAAGAATAAATACTAACAAGAGGCCCCATGGTTTCATTGGAAAACCATATTAAAAAAAATAAATATATTTAATAAAAATATTCCTCTCTATATTTTTCATAAAGGTCCTCAATATCATCATATTCATGGATTATCCAAAACCTTAATCCAGGTGTTGGCTCTACAGTCAAATTTCTTAAAATTACAAAATTATTATAAACATCTTTAACATCATCCTTATTTGGCCATACAAATGATAAACCACCTCTTCTTTTGGGATGTAAAAATTTTACACTGATTTTTGAGTCTGTAATATTCAAGATTTCACCTGGATACCAAGTATCTCCATATGCAACAGCAACAAACATACCACAACAAAAATCTGGAACATGATTTAAATCAAGAATGTCATAAAGGTTTTGCTTTAATTGTTTCAAAGTTTGACTAATTCGAAGTTTTTTATTTTCCACATTTTTCCCAAGGAAGTGCTTCAAAAATAAAAGTTGATCTCTTATCTTTCCTTTTTTGTCTCTCATTGTTTTTGTTTTTTCTAATAAGCTCTCGAGATCTTTGGAAGTTTTAATAATTCCACCCATGTTTCTAACACTATTCTCAATTCTTTTCATCTCATTTTGATGTTTCTTTTCTTTTTCTTTCTTCTTTAACTTAACACTATTTATTTTCGCCCATCTTTCTTTGCGCACCCTATTTTCATAAAGTTTTTCATTCTGCTTTATTTTTGTTGCATTTTTTCTTGCCATGCTAAAAATATTTTTCTTTGCTTCTTTTGACTTTTTATTAATCCATTTTAAGGGTTGATTTCTTTTCAGCATAATGATAGCAGAATAATGTCTACGTGTGGCTGTAGGCTTACGTTTCATACTGAAATCCAAATCCCCAAACAGGTTTTCAGCAGAAATGTTAGTTAATTTACAATGAATTGTTTTTTTGTTTTGCTTCACAACTTTGTTCATTGCTATATTTACCATTCAATATAAAATCATTTAATTGTTTTTCCACAACTTCTTTTAAACATCCACAAATGAATGATGTTTCATTTAGTACAGGTGCTAAGTGTTTGTTTATTTCCTGCAGTAAAAGACCATTATTAATATGAGGAAACTTTTTAAATAAAGGTGACATATCATTTTGTAATAATTCAGTTGAATCTACTTCACACACTTTTAATTTTTCATGTAATGGTTTGATAAATTGGTGTAAATCGAGATAATGTTCAGAACTGTTAATAAGATTCCAGTATGGTAAAGTAATTCTGTTATACACAGCAGCTAAAGCAAGAACTTGACTAAAAATCACATCACATTTTGCGTCTTCTAAAACTGAATGTAACTTTGAATTTGGGTTTTCAAAATATGTGGATAAAAAATCAATTATATCATTGCGATGTTCAACCATAGACAAAGCGCCTTGAAACAAATTATTGAAACGATTTGATCTATAACCAATTATTTGTGATTTCCTTTTTTTAGCATCCATATATGACAACCATTGCTGACGCGCACCATTTTTTTCGTCGCCACGTGGGCCTAAGCACTCAGATGCCATTCTTATCAATCCTAAAGCAGGTGGTTCATTACTTTTAAACCGACTGAACTGTGGTAATTTATCCCTACCAAGCAGCACATTATGGCGAGATTTCATTTTTTTTCAATTTTGGTATAAAAACCTAGAAGTACATGAGCAGAACAATACAGAAATTCGATATTATCAATTGCATTTTGATTTTCATCACACATTAATTCATTTTTCTCCATTCATTCAGAATTGTGTTAGTACTTTTCATAACACTACATCTATCAGACATCACTGTGGTAAGTTTTTTTAATAATCCATTTGTGTTGACATTTACTTCATTATGAAGATCTTCCACTTCTCTTATTTCTGCAAACTCCTTTATCGAACTCTTTAATAATTCTGAAATGAAAAAAACTAAAAATTACAATATAACTTAAAGCAATAAAGGAGGAAATCTGCTTGTGTCAAATCTTCATTAAAACAGAAGCTATAAACAATTATAATTGTTTGAGCTATAGACCAACACTTGTGTGTTTTGTTTTTTTTAGCTTTGGCAGCCATGTTTTTGCATGTCAAAGAAGTAGACACCCATATACATGATTATAGCCAAGTGTAATTGACATGTGTTCAGTACTTTCAGACAAGACACTTCTGTATTAAACAGTTAATGATGCCATGTTAAAATTGTGTTAATGTACTTATTTTTTGTACCTACAAAGCAGGGCCATAAAGATCTAAAGTACTATTCCTATCAAATGAAAACTTCAGTAAAGTGTTGAGAAAAAAATGTAAAATTTGTCACATTTGGTTATATAACTTTCTGATTCATTTATTAACTAATAAATTTTCACACAGAAAATAAAAATGAAAATAGAACCCCCCCAACCAACCTTAATTAAACACGTACCTGATACCGTCTTAGCATCTTCGGTGGCAATAACTTTATATCCAAGGCTCATGGTAGCATCTTCTAAATGAACGCCAATATCCATAATTTTTCTTCCTTCTCTACTTGTTCCATCAGAAAAGAGACCAAAATTGTCAGATTCCTTTAATCGCTCTGCAACATGATACTTGGACAAGACAAGAGCTTCATCTGCAATATTTTGAATTGTTGTTTTGCTTGGAATTTCCATCTGCTGTTTAAAAATATTGGTTCCAACTGACTTTATAACATCTCCAATTTTATTATTTGAAATGTCTAAACTTTGTAAATCCATAACACACATTCTCATATCATCAGTATATCTATTTTTTTCTTTAGTTCTTAATTCATTATTATTTTCTTGTATTTCTATTTCTTCCTTCTGTCTAGCTATAAGTTCTTGTTTTAAATCTTCTTTTTCTGACTCTAGTTGATTCAATGATTGTTTTTTTCTTAGAGCTTCTTGCTTCCAATAATTTACAATAATAAAACCTATTCATTACTTTTTTATTTTCCATTTTAATGTTGTCAATGTTAGATGTCGCTAATGTCAGTAGCACTTTATAGTTCTTCTTAATTTTTTTAACTGTCCTAAATTTGGTTTTGATTTTTTCCACTTGTTTATTTCTAGCTTCTGATAATGATTTCATTTTTTTATGTTGCCTTTTAAGCCTCTTCACATAATTTTCTTTTTTTAATGATGTAATTACTTTTTGTTTGTATAAAAGTCTTTGATTAAGTATACTGTTTTTTATCTTAGTTTTCTGACCTTTATCTGCATGTCCTCTAACTTTTCTAACTGTGATTGTTTTTTATTAAGCTCTTTTTTTTGTTCCTTTAAAGTTTCAAGTAGTACCTTATTTTCATATTCATAGCTCTCATTGTCATTTGTCAAATCTTTTGAAAGTTGCACTAATTTTAAATTCATTTGCTTTAGTTCTTTTAATGGACATGAACATTTAGGTTTCGAACTAGAAGGATGACCATGTACACTTGTAAATGAAAAAAAGTCAGTCTCTTTGAACTGTTCAAGATGTTGAGTTTTTTTATTTTTAGACAGTACTGAAACTTCTGTTGAAATCTTTTTTGCAAAATACTGAACTTTCTGTTGAGAAAATGTTAAACTGGAAACTGGTTTTATACGGTTAATGAAATCTGCTAGTTCCAGCCAAGTTTTTTTAAGTTTATTCTTTGCCTTGACAATTTCGTGAAATGCTCCGATGTTTAGTGGATGACCGGTCAATAGGGAGGATGTGTGAAAAGAGAAGTCCAAAATACTGATATTACGTTTTGAGCAAAATGGTCCTATGTCGGGTGCTGAATTACATGTATTAAATGTTTGGAAAATTGGTTGTTCAAGTTGATTTCTGTTACTAAGACGAGTCTTTGCTTTTCGTATAATGCTTGACCAGTGTGTTGGCTCCATGAAATCAGGATAGCATTGTCTCAATGCAACTGACAATTTCTCAGTTGCAGGTGGAAATTTATATGCCTCCTCATATATCAACAAAAACTGTGCAGTGTTCAAGGCACCAGCTGACATCACTGAAAAAAAATGTTGGATTTAAATTTTTTGCTGAAAAATATTTAAAATCTAATAAACATGAAGGCATCCAGACCATAATTGACCACGTGATCATATTCGGTGTCCCGGATGTCCATTGTATTTCAATGGAGCAGACCTCGGTAATGTTCGGCAAACATCGGAAATACTATTTAAGTAACGGACTTTTTTCCTCAAAATTGTGAACATTGACTCAAAGTAATACAATATATTTTATTTGTATCATTAATTAGCAATGCATTGATTTAATAAAGCCGTATTTCTTGGTCGAAAAATAAAATTAAACGGTAACTTCAATTGTGGGTCGGATACCTGAAATCTTTCACTTGCTCCTCCAATTTTTGTTATTGTCATTGTGAAACGACAATAACAAAATCTGAAAAAGGAGGAGAAAATGAATTATTCAATTTTATTTGATTGTAGATATTATTGTTTCTAGAAAAAATAAAGTCCACCTCATAATTTTGTTCATGAATTTAGGCCAACAAAAAAAAATATGTTAAGAAAATGAAAACTTGGAAATGGGGTATATTGGCACATCAATTATCGAGAGGATATACAGGTTTAGTCCTGTTATCAAATTCAGGTCATGTTTTTTTCATGAATAAAATGGGTTTATAAAAATTTAAATCACATCACTAACATAAACTGTTGGCCTGAATTTGCTAATTTCACTAACTCAACAGGATTTTTGCAAGCCTTGGGCCTCAGACTTCTGGCTCATCGTGAAAACTAAAATTCTAATTTTTATGCGTGGGCAATTAATTCCAACTCGAAACAATTTTACTGACCCCATTCGGCTGATTTTTAATCCCTGTTTAACTTCAACAGATTTGATAAAAGGTGTATATAAGGGGGTATGGATACCCTACTAAATAAAATCACTGAAAAAAAAGTCCACACCTAAAAAAAATGTTGGCATGGCGGGTCCCCTTTCAGCTGTTTTGTTACAACCCCCCATTACCAAACCCAGACGACATAAAGATTGGGCAACAGAAAGAGAGATGCAGAAAAGGGGGAATAGAGACTCATTTATCCTAATGAAGTCTCATCTCTGCGAGAGATAGTTAAATAAGTTAAAATATGATCCTCGATATTTATATGTACATTAAATATCAAATTTGATTCTGATTAAAACAACAATCAAGCGTTGTAAACTTGTTGTATTTGGCCTTTGGGTTATTTTTCTTGACATAATTGACAACGATTTGACACATATATCGGGATCATACTTTACATTTACTTGAAATTTCATTGATACATTACCATTTGCACTCTCTCCTGCAATTATTTGCTTGGCAACTTCGTGCTTCCATCCTGATTTCTCTAAAACGTAATTGAAAATGTTGACGTCGTCCATATTGCAGCGTCCACAGTTACGGAAGTGCGCTTCTGCTGCTGCGTGTAAGCCCCATAAAAGGTGTTTTCCGGGAATGTTGCGTATATCGGTCATGTTCAATTTTTACATGATACGAAAGCCCAGATTCTGAGGATTTTAATGATATATTGGAAGTCATAAAAAAAATTAAATTTAAGTTGTAAAAATTATATATTTCGACAACAAACTGAAATTTTAACTGATTCTTCTTATAAATCGGGAATTTCATACCAATAGTGAAAAAATTCGAAACTTCCTCTCAACGCCGTTGCTGTTTAGGGACACGAAATATTATAAAACAACGGCGGAATAAGCATTGAACATCAATGACCGAGAACGCGTTTTTAGATTTTTCGGCCGCCATTGACGTTCAGATCAGTACGAAAATAAAAATATGCAATAATTTGACAAGCAAATTCTAGCTTGTAAGTAGAATCCACCACATTGTCTTAACTGGTCGTGGGATTCCCACCAAGATTCATTGTAAGACCTATTAATTTGTTCTTAAAAATAGGTGCCAGATCTTAAAAAGTGCATATTGGGTACCAAAATGGCGGCAGCTGTGACTACTAGTTTGAGTAAAAACTGTTTTATGAAACGCTCGTTAAAGCATGCAATCGCTAATTTTAACGACAATAGTTATTAGCGATCTTTTTATGAAACGGTAAGATTTGAAACGTCACTTCCGGTTGAATAACATTTTCTTAAAGAATGTGGGAAAGACCTAATTGTTCTAGAACAATAAGCTGTGTTTATTCTTGTTTTTTTATAATCATGTTTTTTAAATACATTAAAATAAATAAATAAAATATATCGATTAATGAACGCTACACTTAAAACCTGAAAACTACATATTTCATTTTTTTCATCATTTTTTAAATACAAAAAAAAAACAAAAAAAAAAAATTGACAGCATTTTAGGTTTTATTTTTAATTCAACTTTAAATTAAACAAATATAATTGTTATTATGCATAATCAAGAGATAATCTTACTGTGACGTCATTTATAAGTATAGACATGTTTGCATGGATTTCCTGTTCTAAAAATAGGGCCTAAAAATAGAATCAGTTTTGTCTCCACCTATTGGTAGCGAAATTACAACAAGGTGATCCCAGACGCTATTATATATGCGTCTGGGTGATCGAGACTAATGACAATTTACAATCACAACAGGAAATGTATAACGCATCCGGTTACTAATCGGAACATCTCTCGGCCATTTATGTTAACGGATAGCCGAAAATAATCAGATTGACTAAATTTTGTGAAATGTTAAAAAAATAAGAATAAAGATAAAGGCCTTGGAAAAATGGAACTTGATTTTGCTGTAAACATCTTTTATTTGAGAGACATACTTATACAAACAAAAAACACAAAAAAACCAAAATAATAACAATAATTATAAAAATAAAACTATAAAAAACATCAAAAACAAAACATTGTCGGATACCAAGTCTAGTATGGAAAACTGGGGGAGCGGTGGATTATCTAGTTAGAGTTAGAATTCGGGGTGACAACAATTGAGGGACATGTCTATACAATGCAAACATGTCTATACTTATAAATGACGTCACAGTAAGATTATCTCTTGATTATGCATAATAACAATTATATTTGTTTAATTAATGGCCAAAATCCCATAGTCACGTGGTACTGTGTGTGTGGGCGGGGAGGGGGAGTGGTGGGGGGGGGGGGGTAAAATCGGCAGCTATCATGTATTTCCGTCCAGCATCGTCGAAAGATCAGAGAAATATATATACCGGCAAATTACAATTTTTGATGAATTGTGTTCATACTAATTTATATTGTTTTTAAAGATTTATACGTCTGTCTGCAATTAAATGTATACGTCAAATTATCATCCATGTTGTTGAAATTCGATGTTATAGTTAACAAAATATAACTTTCATTTAAAATAAACAAAAAGAATATGTAGTAGAAGACCGTATGTTGACAAAACAATTTATGTTTAATAAATCTGTCATTTATATTCTAAACTATATAAATCTAAACGAGATTTATTCTAATGTAACTGAATAATTTTTAATATTGACTATATTATTAAATACATTTTTCAAAATTTCTTTTACTTTTCAATGTTAAATAAATGACTTCATATACGGTCCTTGGTAAATTTGAGCTCATTCTCTAAATATCGAAATAAAACTTGCATTTATATATTTTTTCTAATTTTTATATTAAAATGTTAAAATCTTTAATTTAAACAAAAGATATATTTTTGCGACTATTTTTATTATCAAGAGATTAAGTTTTCTTCTTCTTTTCTAATGCATTTTAAACTGATTTAGAACATTTTTATTTATAACATATACCTCGTTTAAAATCTAATTTTCTTTTAAAAACTTAATATAAATGTACTTTTTCTAGGCTTATTGTGTCGGTCTTTTATTGCGTCGGTCTCTTATTGTATCGGTCTTTTATTGTGTCGGTCTTTTATTATATCGGCGGTTTATTTTCACCTTTCATCAAAGTTCAACATAAGTATAAAACAAATAATTAAGCAATTAAACAAGGCATATTTAATAAACAATTACATTACAGAAATACCACAAACCCCCACCCCCCCGCCCCCACATGCACTCGTTTTTGAGACTCTCGTCCGCGAGATTTTGGCATTTCGAAGTCGTCAATAGAGTCTAAAATTCCGAAGATTACAAATTTCGCATCAGACAATGTCCAAAGTGCCAGCCTCCTGAGCAGAACCGTTGAAATTGTTTGGAACTTATTTACTTTGTCAAACGACTGATTTTCTTAATTTTAGATTAAATATTGAACTCCTGTTTACTTTATGATTGCAATTTTTTCCTAAGTAAATTGTACGTGCACATTTTGTGATCATTATCAATTCGTAGTAATAAAATAAATTATTGTACCTTACATATATATATATAACGAATCAAAGGTTGTCTTGGAAAATAAAACAAGAAAAACTAATTTAATAGGTCGTCAGATACATGTGATCAGTAATTTTTTTTAATATGTATTTGTAGTTCCGGTATTATAAAACAATTGTTGCCTACATACAAGGCGAATATTCATTTACCTCGATAAACAATTTGAATGTTCACCTATAATTGAGGCAACACTTGTATAATATTTCATTCTATTTTTGTGATCTCCCTGAATACCTGGTGAGCATTGCTTTCGTTAATGTAACTAAGACAAGAGCCAATGTTTGTGTATTTGGTGCACGCTTGTTATGTCTTGAAACAAGACGTGGTATTACATGTATATATCTACACTTGTGAAACTAATTGTGGAATGATATGCAGTTTCGATGGGCAGTAAACATATAATACTAGAAGATATTGTAATTTCTATCTCCACCTACAACATGGGTATTGTAAATTATTGAACCTCAATTTTCAATGGAAACTCTGAAGATGGCAGCATGTGACACATATTGATACATACAATTTAAAAATTCAAGACAAATTGTGGTGTTTCGCCCTACACAGATATGTTGTTGTTGTTCGTTTTATTTTCTTTTTTTTGTCTTAAAGGTATATTTTCCAGGAGTGCTACAGTAACTTATTTTACTGAGCTGTTAAATGACAATTGAGTCCGGGTTAATATTACGAACATTTTGTACCTGTACATTTTACATTACCGCCCTTGAGAAAGATAAACGCCTAGCGTGAGAAATGATGTCAGAGCTCGGCTGCCAAGACACCGAGATGACGGCAAATTTATAGAAATTTCTATATGGATGTCGCTTTGTCCATCAGTCTGTCTTTCCATCTTTTCGTCATTTATAATTCTGTCCATAGCATATGTTGAAAACCGTATGAAATATTGACATTCTAATGCAATTCTTGACGTAACGTCAATTCTGATTGGACAAAGTTAAAAATTTCATGGCATCAATTACACGATTGATGTCGAAAGTTAACGCAAGCGCAGACGTTATTTCCGGTAAATAAAAAAATCACATTTTAATCAGTTAATTTAGTTTTTTTATGGCGTAGCATTAGAATGGAGATAACCGTAATGTATTTGAAGATTTGCCGGCATCATTTGGTCGGAAATATCTGTTTACTAGCTCCGCTTACGCGTCGCCAGTAAACTCAGTTTCCGAAATCACCAATTGATGCCGGCAAATCTTCAAATACAATACAGTGATCTCCTAATTAAACTTGGAGGTTAAGTATCTTGTTATGCAGTATCCAACCTTTGTAATTTGTTTAGTTATCTCCCTTAGTTGATTTTTCTTGTCGAAAATAACAAAAATCAAATGCATGGATTCGCGTTAAACTTTGTATATAGGTAATTGGTGATGTTTAAAAGTGCAGTTCACAAGAACCATTGGTCTAATTATGTCAACTTTTATGTTATCTTGTTCAGTTGCTTTCGTCTGTCTTTCCGTCCTACATGCTGATGTGCAGAGATAACCATACTGGGATGGTTCCCAACGCCCGACTCAAAGAGCTGACCAATCGCTTCCCTTAGTGATAGAGGAGGCACAACATATATTTTTACATATTGAATATAATCTGGTGGCACAAAAACTGGCAAACCTTCTTAATAAATGTTACAGTTAAGCTGAATTGAGAACTCACAACGCTGTGCTGTCACGCTGGTAAAGAATCTGTTGAATTGACCAAATACGTGGACTACTCGGCACCGAATCCTCCATTGCAACTGAAATATTAGAGAGATTAAGTCAGTTTTGCACACAACGCTCTTTATTTAGTGTTAGTGATCTTTACAAATATGTGTTAGAACTCATTTGTATATGTGCTTATTTCTGAGAATACAAATCAAATTTTGCGCATTGAATTACTTCCCATTTACAAAAAAGTTTTGATCATGAAAAGTAGAAAACTTTAAATTAAAATGCGGCATATCGTTTTACAATTTTTGGTCGAAGTTTGCTGGGAGGGTGTATGTTGGATGGCCTCCCAGGTGGATACCCGGGGGGTAACTTGATATATATTGGGTAATACGATGTGCGGCCCGAAAGGGAACCTTGAAAAATATACCATTGGGTAGTTATAAATTACCCAAATTTATCCATGCCTCAATTCTCATCTGAAGTCAATGTTAACCACGGTGATTTTACAAACAAATTGTTCATTTAACATCACTTGATCATTTTTAGTAGTGAATGGACTATTTTTTCAATAGCGATGTGCACTAATAAAATATATAAAAGATATAGACCTGTACATAACATAAAGGTATCCCTAGTTACCCATCCCCCTCCCCCGCTGGATACGTCACTGAATGTCATGAATCAGATGTTTAAATTGTACACTCATCAGCCGTTTTCCCTCTTGTTATATCAATGTTGATTTTTAACATATTTTAAATATAGAATTTATAATTAAGTGCATTGTATGTGAAACTTTTGTATTATTTAGGATGCAATATACGGTTCTTTGCATTAAAGTATTATCAACAGAGGTCGTGGTCTTGTTTTGTCAAATAAAAACATGTGTGACATTTTTGCATAGATCCAAATGTACTGAAAATGTTGTACATATATTTAATTTGTGTCCTGCATTTTCAGTTTCATGGTAATTTGATAAGATTTTTATAAAATCATCGATAAAAATCAACTGTTTCATGTGAGAAAATCGGACAAATCATTAGCATTTACCTTCATTTGAAAAATTCTGACACGGTAACGCCTAACAGAAGAGCAATATGACATATATATTTGTGTATTAAGATCAATTTCAAAGCTGAAAAACACTGGCAAAATACTTGTCATCCACCTCGATTTCACACAATTTTGTTGACAAGGAACATGCTATTTTAATGCATCAGAGAGAGCTAAAGCTAGGAGTCAAATGGTCTTATAGGCAGTCTCGGGGTTTTACTACTATAACAAGGATGACAACCAAATATTATATATATTTCTTTTCTATAAACATGACACTTTCTACTGACACTTCAAAAATTTATTGCATTTCATTTATCATAGATGTGAGTAAACTGAAACTGGACCATACTACTATATTAAGGAATTTCACAGGGGGACATTCGAAACTAAACTACAAAACCGTATACTGCTACCTTTAAGTCTAAAATTGTCATTTTTATTTGCAACTTTGTTTCTTCTCCCAATACATTATTAAATTCTGACTAAAAATTACTTAATCTGAACCTTGTACTTGCTTTGGTTGAAAAGATATAATGTTTTTAGAACATGTACCTTACTGCAAGTTTTCGGATTTAAATTCATGCAAGATTTCATTGACATATTTCATATTAGGCTTTTTATATGAAAATATAAAAAATAGAGTTTTAGAGCAAAAAAAAAATAGGGTGGTAAAAGCCAAAAAAAAGAAATTGCATGAAATGATCACAAAATGTATACCAAATAAGAATCAAATTCAATCAAATTCCATTTCGTCATAAATCTTACAGTTAGAGTGATGATTCTTCCTTTCTGTGACTCGGCTTAACACGGTCAAAATCACTAGAAGACAAGATGGTGTAAAAATGCAGTCAAAATCTTTGTCAAATCACAATACTAAAGTTCTTCCTACTCAGTAGTGACCTGAAAAAGATAGTGATCTGAATATCACATTAGCTGACCACTTCTATAAAGAGTTTGAAGAAAACATATTTGTGAATTATGTCAGATTCAAGGCAGGCATTCATCCGCATACAAGTCGAAATATCGCAACTTAAGTTTAAAAGTGAACAGATGAGAATAGTGTGCAATAGTTGATATCAAGGGCACAGTAGGCTAATTTTAGTTGAATACTTTCTGTCTACTTGCAATAAACACACAATACTATTGTACTAAAGGCGGTGAAAAATAAAAACTTTTTACTCGTTTCAGTGACATAAAAGGGTGAACAATTTTCTGTTTTGTTTTTTTCCCACATGTTTTAAGTTGCCTGCACATACAAACACATAGGTGTAGTTGTTACAAACACGAGTAGAGAAACTTAACTAAGTACCTGACAGTTACAGTGCTTAAACTAACTGTTTGGGGTGATCAACAATAAAAAACTAGCACAAAGTGCCAAAAATCAATCTTTCAAGTTAAATTTTCATTGTCGATGAAGTCAATTCATTTTAAAATGACTGAGTATTATCAGGTTGCTATGCCTACTCTGCTTCTACTCAACAGAAATAAACCTTTAGTCAAATATTAAATGTGTCACTGTTGATATAAAATAGTTTTTAAAACAAGGCTGAAACAGAGTTATCTTTCTTGATATAAGTGTTGCCAGATAAAGTCCAATTTAATACATTTTCATGGCAAATATCTTACTACAAACAGTCTTAAACACAAGTACAGGTGTCATAAAATACAAGGACATCTTAAAATGAAGATATTGCAAGTTTATAAAAATATGCTCTTCTTAAAGGATGCAATATACGGTTCTTTGCATTAAAATATTATCAACAGAGGTCGTGGTCTTGTTTTGTCAAATAAAAACATGTGTGACATTTTTGCATAGATCCAATTGTACTGAAAATGTTGTACATATATTTAATTTGTGTCCTGCATTTTCAGTTTCATGGTAATTTGATAAGATTTTTATAAAATCATCGATAAAAATCAACTGTTTCATGTGAGAAAATCGGACAAATCATTAGCATTTACCTTCATTTGAAAAATTCTGACACGGTAACGCCTAACAGAAGAGCAATATGACATATATATTTGTGTATTAAGATCAATTTCAAAGCAGAAAAACACTGGCAAAATACTTGTCATCCACCTCGATTTCACACAATTTTGTTGACAAGGAACATGCTATTTTAATGCATCAGAGAGAGCTAAAGCTAGGAGTCAAATGGTCTTATAGGCAGTCTCGGGGTTTTACTACTATAACAAGGATGACAACCAAATATTATATATATTTCTTTTCTATAAACATGACACTTTCTACTGACACTTCAAAAATTTATTGCATTTCATTTATCATAGATGTGAGTAAACTGAAACTGGACCATACTACTATATTAAGGAATTTCACAGGGGGACATTCGAAACTAAACTACAAAACCGTATACTGCTACCTTTAAGTCTAAAATTGTCATTTTTATTTGCAACTTTGTTTCTTCTCCCAATACATTATTAAATTCTGACTAAAAATTACTTAATCTGAACCTTGTACTTGCTTTGGTTGAAAAGATATAATGTTTTTAGAACATGTACCTTACTGCAAGTTTTCGGATTTAAATTCATGCAAGATTTCATTGACATAAAAAAGCATAAAACTTTTTTCTAATGAACTATATGGCAAAAATAAAATTATATATTTGTGCGCTTACAACCAAGCTTTGTTTACAAAGTCGAAAGAGTTGAGAGAAATGCAAAATTAAGGTTACTTGTCATTACACGGCAAAAAAATTTAATCATATTAGGCTTTTTATATGAAAATATAAAAAATAGAGTTTTAGAGCAAAAAAAAATAGGGTGGTAAAAGCCAAAAAAAGAAATTGCATGAAATGATCACAAAATGTATACCAAATAAGAATCAAATTCAATCAAATTCCATTTCGTCATAAATCTTACAGTTAGAGTGATGATTCTTCCTTTTTGTGACTCGGCTTAACACGGTCAAAATCACTAGAAGACAAGATGGTGTAAAAATGCAGTCAAAATCTTTGTCAAATCACAATACTAAAGTTCTTCCTACTCAGTAGTGACCTGAAAAAGATAGTGATCTGAATATCACATTAGCTGACCACTTCTATAAAGAGTTTGAAGAAAACATATTTGTGAATTATGTCAGATTCAAGGCAGGCATTCATCCGCATACAAGTCGAAATATCGCAACTTAAGTTTAAAAGTGAACAGATGAGAATAGTGTGCAATAGTTGATATCAAGGGCACAGTAGGCTAATTTTAGTTGAATACTTTCTGTCTACTTGCAATAAACACACAATACTATTGTACTAAAGGCGGTGAAAAATAAAAACTTTTTACTCGTTTCAGTGACATAAAAGGGTGAACAATTTTCTGTTTTGTTTTTTTCCCACATGTTTTAAGTTGCCTGCACATACAAACACATAGGTGTAGTTGTTACAAACACGAGTAGAGAAACTTAACTAAGTACCTGACAGTTACAGTGCTTAAACTAACTGTTTGGGGTGATCAACAATAAAAAACTAGCACAAAGTGCCAAAAATCAATCTTTCAAGTTAAATTTTCATTGTCGATGAAGTCAATTCATTTTAAAATGACTGAGTATTATCAGGTTGCTATGCCTACTCTGCTTCTACTCAACAGAAATAAACCTTTAGTCAAATATTAAATGTGTCACTGTTGATATAAAATAGTTTTTAAAACAAGGCTGAAACAGAGTTATCTTTCTTGATATAAGTGTTGCCAGATAAAGTCCAATTTAAGACATTTTCATGGCAAATATCTTACTACAAACAGTCTTAAACACAAGTACAGGTGTCATAAAATACAAGGACATCTTAAAATGAAGATATTGCAAGTTTATAAAAATATGCTCTTCTTAAAGGATGCAATATACGGTTCTTTGCATTAAAATATTATCAACAGAGGTCGTGGTCTTGTTTTGTCAAATAAAAACATGTGTGACATTTTTGAATAGATCCAATTGTACTGAAAATGTTGTACATATATTTAATTTGTGTCCTGCATTTTCAGTTTCATGGTAATTTGATAAGATTTTTATAAAATCATCGATAAAAATCAACTGTTTCATGTGAGAAAATCGGACAAATCATTAGCATTTACCTTCATTTGAAAAATTCTGACACGGTAACGCCTAACAGAAGAGCAATATGACATATATATTTGTGTATTAAGATCAATTTCAAAGCAGAAAAACACTGGCAAAATACTTGTCATCCACCTCGATTTCACACAATTTTGTTGACAAGGAACATGCTATTTTAATGCATCAGAGAGAGCTAAAGCTAGGAGTCAAATGGTCTTATAGGCAGTCTCGGGGTTTTACTACTATAACAAGGATGACAACCAAATATTATATATATTTCTTTTCTATAAACATGACACTTTCTACTGACACTTCAAAAATTTATTGCATTTCATTTATCATAGATGTGAGTAAACTGAAACTGGACCATACTACTATATTAAGGAATTTCACAGGGGGACATTCGAAACTAAACTACAAAACCGTATACTGCTACCTTTAAGTCTAAAATTGTCATTTTTATTTGCAACTTTGTTTCTTCTCCCAATACATTATTAAATTCTGACTAAAAATTACTTAATCTGAACCTTGTACTTGCTTTGGTTGAAAAGATATAATGTTTTTAGAACATGTACCTTACTGCAAGTTTTCGGATTTAAATTCATGCAAGATTTCATTGACATAAAAAAGCATAAAACTTTTTTCTAATGAACTATATGGCAAAAATAAAATTATATATTTGTGCGCTTACAACCAAGCTTTGTTTACAAAGTCGAAAGAGTTGAGAGAAATGCAAAATTAAGGTTACTTGTCATTACACGGCAAAAAAATTTAATCATATTAGGCTTTTTATATGAAAATATAAAAAATAGAGTTTTAGAGCAAAAAAAAATAGGGTGGTAAAAGCCAAAAAAAGAAATTGCATGAAATGATCACAAAATGTATACCAAATAAGAATCAAATTCAATCAAATTCCATTTCGTCATAAATCTTACAGTTAGAGTGATGATTCTTCCTTTTTGTGACTCGGCTTAACACGGTCAAAATCACTAGAAGACAAGATGGTGTAAAAATGCAGTCAAAATCTTTGTCAAATCACAATACTAAAGTTCTTCCTACTCAGTAGTGACCTGAAAAAGATAGTGATCTGAATATCACATTAGCTGACCACTTCTATAAAGAGTTTGAAGAAAACATATTTGTGAATTATGTCAGATTCAAGGCAGGCATTCATCCGCATACAAGTCGAAATATCGCAACTTAAGTTTAAAAGTGAACAGATGAGAATAGTGTGCAATAGTTGATATCAAGGGCACAGTAGGCTAATTTTAGTTGAATACTTTTTGTCTACTTGCAATAAACACACAATACTATTGTACTAAAGGCGGTGAAAAATAAAAACTTTTTACTCGTTTCAGTGACATAAAAGGGTGAACAATTTTCTGTTTTGTTTTTTTCCCACATGTTTTAAGTTGCCTGCACATACAAACACATAGGTGTAGTTGTTACAAACACGAGTAGAGAAACTTAACTAAGTACCTGACAGTTACAGTGCTTAAACTAACTGTTTGGGGTGATCAACAATAAAAAACTAGCACAAAGTGCCAAAAATCAATCTTTCAAGTTAAATTTTCATTGTCGATGAAGTCAATTCATTTTAAAATGACTGAGTATTATCAGGTTGCTATGCCTACTCTGCTTCTACTCAACAGAAATAAACCTTTAGTCAAATATTAAATGTGTCACTGTTGATATAAAATAGTTTTTAAAACAAGGCTGAAACAGAGTTATCTTTCTTGATATAAGTGTTGCCAGATAAAGTCCAATTTAAGACATTTTCATGGCAAATATCTTACTACAAACAGTCTTAAACACAAGTACAGGTGTCATAAAATACAAGGACATCTTAAAATGAAGATATTGCAAGTTTATAAAAATATGCTCTTCTTAAAGGATGCAATATACGGTTCTTTGCATTAAAATATTATCAACAGAGGTCGTGGTCTTGTTTTGTCAAATAAAAACATGTGTGACATTTTTGAATAGATCCAATTGTACTGAAAATGTTGTACATATATTTAATTTGTGTCCTGCATTTTCAGTTTCATGGTAATTTGATAAGATTTTTATAAAATCATCGATAAAAATCAACTGTTTCATGTGAGAAAATCGGACAAATCATTAGCATTTACCTTCATTTGAAAAATTCTGACACGGTAACGCCTAACAGAAGAGCAATATGACATATATATTTGTGTATTAAGATCAATTTCAAAGCAGAAAAACACTGGCAAAATACTTGTCATCCACCTCGATTTCACACAATTTTGTTGACAAGGAACATGCTATTTTAATGCATCAGAGAGAGCTAAAGCTAGGAGTCAAATGGTCTTATAGGCAGTCTCGGGGTTTTACTACTATAACAAGGATGACAACCAAATATTATATATATTTCTTTTCTATAAACATGACACTTTCTACTGACACTTCAAAAATTTATTGCATTTCATTTATCATAGATGTGAGTAAACTGAAACTGGACCATACTACTATATTAAGGAATTTCACAGGGGGACATTCGAAACTAAACTACAAAACCGTATACTGCTACCTTTAAGTCTAAAATTGTCATTTTTATTTGCAACTTTGTTTCTTCTCCCAATACATTATTAAATTCTGACTAAAAATTACTTAATCTGAACCTTGTACTTGCTTTGGTTGAAAAGATATAATGTTTTTAGAACATGTACCTTACTGCAAGTTTTCGGATTTAAATTCATGCAAGATTTCATTGACATAAAAAAGCATAAAACTTTTTTCTAATGAACTATATGGCAAAAATAAAATTATATATTTGTGCGCTTACAACCAAGCTTTGTTTACAAAGTCGAAAGAGTTGAGAGAAATGCAAAATTAAGGTTACTTGTCATTACACGGCAAAAAAATTTAATCATATTAGGCTTTTTATATGAAAATATAAAAAATAGAGTTTTAGAGCAAAAAAAATAGGGTGGTAAAAGCCAAAAAAAGAAATTGCATGAAATGATCACAAAATGTATACCAAATAAGAATCAAATTCAATCAAATTCCATTTCGTCATAAATCTTACAGTTAGAGTGATGATTCTTCCTTTTTGTGACTCGGCTTAACACGGTCAAAATCACTAGAAGACAAGATGGTGTAAAAATGCAGTCAAAATCTTTGTCAAATCACAATACTAAAGTTCTTCCTACTCAGTAGTGACCTGAAAAAGATAGTGATCTGAATATCACATTAGCTGACCACTTCTATAAAGAGTTTGAAGAAAACATATTTGTGAATTATGTCAGATTCAAGGCAGGCATTCATCCGCATACAAGTCGAAATATCGCAACTTAAGTTTAAAAGTGAACAGATGAGAATAGTGTGCAATAGTTGATATCAAGGGCACAGTAGGCTAATTTTAGTTGAATACTTTCTGTCTACTTGCAATAAACACACAATACTATTGTACTAAAGGCGGTGAAAAATAAAAACTTTTTACTCGTTTCAGTGACATAAAAGGGTGAACAATTTTCTGTTTTGTTTTTTTCCCACATGTTTTAAGTTGCCTGCACATACAAACACATAGGTGTAGTTGTTACAAACACGAGTAGAGAAACTTAACTAAGTACCTGACAGTTACAGTGCTTAAACTAACTGTTTGGGGTGATCAACAATAAAAAACTAGCACAAAGTGCCAAAAATCAATCTTTCAAGTTAAATTTTCATTGTCGATGAAGTCAATTCATTTTAAAATGACTGAGTATTATCAGGTTGCTATGCCTACTCTGCTTCTACTCAACAGAAATAAACCTTTAGTCAAATATTAAATGTGTCACTGTTGATATAAAATAGTTTTTAAAACAAGGCTGAAACAGAGTTATCTTTCTTGATATAAGTGTTGCCAGATAAAGTCCAATTTAAGACATTTTCATGGCAAATATCTTACTACAAACAGTCTTAAACACAAGTACAGGTGTCATAAAATACAAGGACATCTTAAAATGAAGATATTGCAAGTTTATAAAAATATGCTCTTCTTAAAGGATGCAATATACGGTTCTTTGCATTAAAATATTATCAACAGAGGTCGTGGTCTTGTTTTGTCAAATAAAAACATGTGTGACATTTTTGCATAGATCCAATTGTACTGAAAATGTTGTACATATATTTAATTTGTGTCCTGCATTTTCAGTTTCATGGTAATTTGATAAGATTTTTATAAAATCATCGATAAAAATCAACTGTTTCATGTGAGAAAATCGGACAAATCATTAGCATTTACCTTCATTTGAAAAATTCTGACACGGTAACGCCTAACAGAAGAGCAATATGACATATATATTTGTGTATTAAGATCAATTTCAAAGCAGAAAAACACTGGCAAAATACTTGTCATCCACCTCGATTTCACACAATTTTGTTGACAAGGAACATGCTATTTTAATGCATCAGAGAGAGCTAAAGCTAGGAGTCAAATGGTCTTATAGGCAGTCTCGGGGTTTTACTACTATAACAAGGATGACAACCAAATATTATATATATTTCTTTTCTATAAACATGACACTTTCTACTGACACTTCAAAAATTTATTGCATTTCATTTATCATAGATGTGAGTAAACTGAAACTGGACCATACTACTATATTAAGGAATTTCACAGGGGGACATTCGAAACTAAACTACAAAACCGTATACTGCTACCTTTAAGTCTAAAATTGTCATTTTTATTTGCAACTTTGTTTCTTCTCCCAATACATTATTAAATTCTGACTAAAAATTACTTAATCTGAACCTTGTATTTGCTTTGGTTGAAAAGATATAATGTTTTTAGAACATGTACCTTACTGCAAGTTTTCGGATTTAAATTCATGCAAGATTTCATTGACATAAAAAAGCATAAAACTTTTTTCTAATGAACTATATGGCAAAAATAAAATTATATATTTGTGCGCTTACAACCAAGCTTTGTTTACAAAGTCGAAAGAGTTGAGAGAAATGCAAAATTAAGGTTACTTGTCATTACACGGCAAAAAAAATTAATCATATTAGGCTTTTTATATGAAAATATAAAAAATAGAGTTTTAGAGAAAAAAAATAGGGTGGTAAAAGCCAAATAAAGAAATTGCATGAAATGATCACAAAATGTATACCAAATAAGAATCAATTCAATCAAATTCCATTTGGTCATAAATCTTACAGTTAGAGTGATGATTCTTCCTTTTTGTGACTCGGCTTAACACGGTCAAAATCACAAGAAGACAAGATGGTGTAAAAATGCAATCAAAATCTTTGTCAAATCACAATACTAAAGTTCTTCCTACTCAGTAGTGACCTGAAAAAGATAGTGATCTGAATATCACATTAGCTGACCACTTCTATAAAGAGTTTGAAGAAAACATATTTGTGAATTATGTCAGATTCAAGGCGGGCATTCATCCGCATACAAGTCGAAATATCGCAACTTAAGTTTAAAAGTGAACAGATGAGAATAGTGTGCAATAGTTGATATCAAGGGCACAGTAGGCTAATTTTAGTTGAATACTTTCTGTCTACTTGCAATAAACACACAATACTATTGTACTAAAGGCGGTGAAAAATAAAAACTTTTTACTCGTTTCAGTGACATAAAAGGGTGAACAATTTTCTGTTTTGTTTTTTTCCCACATGTTTTAAGTTGCTTGCACATACAAACACATAGGTGTAGTTGTTACAAACACGAGTAGAGAAACTTAACTAAGTACCTGACAGTTACAGTGCTTAAACTAACTGTTTGGGGTGATCAACAATAAAAAACTAGCACAAAGTGCCAAAAATCAATCTTTCAAGTTAAATTTTCATTGTCGATGAAGTCAATTCATTTTAAAATGACTGAGTATTATCAGGTTGCTATGCCTACTCTGCTTCTACTCAACAGAAATAAACCTTTAGTCAAATATTAAATGTGTCACTGTTGATATAAAATGAGTCAAGGTTTATCGATCGTCATTTAAACTGAACTGTGTCACGTGATTTTATATCAAAGACAAATATTGACAGGTCCGTTGTTTCTTGATCACAAAGAGAAAAAAAAAGGTAAGTACAAAAGCATTTATTTTCTTCATAAGTTTTTGAAAATATTTATATCGACCTTCTTCTCACATCTTTCTGTCAAATTTAAAAACGAAAGTAGAACACTGAATTTCCGAGTTCGGTGAAAAAATGTCATTACCTGGAAATAATTGAAAGTAGGTCAAACATGTACAACCAATTTGTTAAGTGTGTGTGTACTTTATGTCTATGTGTGTACTTTATGTATATGCAGTCTTACCAGGGGATTGGATAGATTTATTGCACTCAAACTCCCTGAAAGTGCCCCTCTTTTGTATATCTGTCCACGACGTCTGTTGGAGAGTTTCTAGACTCGTCAATTTGATCCTGCTTTTGGAATGCTAAATTTCGGTCTTTGGGACACATACAATGTAGGATCGATAATGGTTTTCCCGACACCATGTCGGGTCAATATTAATTGGGGGGGGGGGGGGGGGTTGTGTTGGGACCGGTGTTTTAAAAGGTTTAAAAAGGCTATATCCTATCTCCTTAAAATACAATAAAAGTTGCTGTCCTACATCAGATGTGTTGTCCTATCTAGTGAATAATTTTATAGTTACAATTTAGTATTTATGTTTTTTAAACAATTGTGCGAGTTTTTATTTAAAACGTAACACATTTTTTTGTTTTTTTTCGTTGATAATATTGTTATGAAAAATAAAACTTGCTGTTCTATCAGTGCTGAAAATAACAAAACTTGGAGTCCCATATTTATGCCAGCATAAAACAGTATGTGTCCTATTACATTTTGCACCGGTCCTACCACCCCAATAAATATTGACCGGTCCCTTAGTGTTACAGTACAGTGTGTTTTACAATGTTAATCCGATTTTGATGCAATATGTCTGGATGTTCTTGCATCGCTTTTTTAGTAAAAGGGGTGAAATAGGACAAATACGATTTTTATTAAGTTTAACACGTTTGTCCACGTTGTACAAGTAATATTGTTATTTCCTTTGTTTACATTGTTTATTTTTATTACTTAATACAATAAATATTAGTTTTCTATTAAGTATTATTTATTTTCAACCATTTTATTCATAAACATTTCTCTCGGTCAATAGAACGGCGATTCTATTGCCCGATTGCGATCTGTTTGACCTCACTTTTGATTGGACAAATAAAAACATAAATCTCCAATACGTCGTTTTCAAGATATAATCGCTCTCGTTAAAGGAGGTGGAAATTGTAATACAGATCCCGTGATGTCATTAAAAATTAGTTTAAATCGGCGACACTTGATACGCAATGGGACATCTTAAGAAAGACGATGCAAAACGAAACCTGTGCTGTGTTGTGCGGGGTGCAAAGCCAACACTAAACATAAAATGTATGAAAGGGGTCAACCCAGATAACAATCACACGTTGGGCCAACGTTGGGTTAATGACGGCAACTTCGTTGGGCCAACGTTGGCAGAATACGTTGGCCCAACGTAATTTTGCTCATCGGCCCTACGTTGGGCCAACTGGTTGGGCCAACGTTGGCCCCACGAGACATAGCCAACTTAGACTGCACACTGCCAATATCTTGCCAACATGTTTTTGTGTGATTTTAGGTTGGGCCAACAGAGTTATCTTTCTTGATATAAGTGTTGCCAGATAAAGTCCAATTTAATACATTTTCATGGCAAATATCTTACTACAAACAGTCTTAAACACAAGTACAGGTGTCATAAAATACAAGGACATCTTAAAATGAAGATATTGCAAGTTTATAAAATTATGCTCTTCTTAAAGGATGCAATATACGGTTCTTTGCATTAAAATATTATCAACAGAGGTCATGGTCTTGTTTTGTCAAATAAAAACATGTGTGACATTTTTGCATAGATCCAATTGTACTGAAAATGTTGTACATATATTTAATTTGTGTCCTACATTTTCAGTTTCATGGTAATTTGATAAGATTTTTATAAAATCATCGATAAAAATCAACTGTTTCATGTGAGAAAATCGGACAAATCATTAGCATTTACCTTCATTTGAAAAATTCTGACACGGTAACGCCTAACAGAAGAGCAATATGACATATATATTTGTGTATTAAGATCAATTTCAAAGCAGAAAAACACTGGCAAAATACTTGTCATCCACCTCGATTTCACACAATTTTGTTGACAAGGAACATGCTATTTTAATGCATCAGAGAGAGCTAAAGCTAGGAGTCAAATGGTCTTATAGGCAGTCTCGGGGTTTTACTACTATAACAAGGATGACAACCAAATATTATATATATTTCTTTTCTATAAACATGACACTTTCTACTGACACTTCAAAAATTTATTGCATTTCATTTATCATAGATGTGAGTAAACTGAAACTGGACCATACTACTATATTAAGGAATTTCACAGGGGGACATTCGAAACTAAACTACAAAACCGTATACTGCTACCTTTAAGTCTAAAATTGTCATTTTTATTTGCAACTTTGTTTCTTCTCCCAATACATTATTAAATTCTGACTAAAAATTACTTAATCTGAACCTTGTATTTGCTTTGGTTGAAAAGATATAATGTTTTTAGAACATGTACCTTACTGCAAGTTTTCGGATTTAAATTCATGCAAGATTTCATTGACATAAAAAAGCATAAAACTTTTTTCTAATGAACTATATGGCAAAAATAAAATTATATATTTGTGCGCTTACAACCAAGCTTTGTTTACAAAGTCGAAAGAGTTGAGAGAAATGCAAAATTAAGGTTACTTGTCATTACACGGCAAAAAAATTTAATCATATTAGGCTTTTTATATGAAAATATAAAAAATAGAGTTTTAGAGAAAAAAAATAGGGTGGTAAAAGCCAAAAAAAAAGAAATTGCATGAAATGATCACAAAATGTATACCAAATAAGAATCAAATTCAATCAAATTCCATTTGGTCATAAATCTTACAGTTAGAGTGATGATTCTTCCTTTCTGTGACTCGGCTTAACACGGTCAAAATCACAAGAAGACAAGATGGTGTAAAAATGCAGTCAAAATCTTTGTCAAATCACAATACTAAAGTTCTTCCTACTCAGTAGTGACCTGAAAAAGATAGTGATCTGAATATCACATTAGCTGACCACTTCTATAAAGAGTTTGAAGAAAACATATTTGTGAATTATGTCAGATTCAAGGCAGGCATTCATCCGCATACAAGTCGAAATATCGCAACTTAAGTTTAAAAGTGAACAGATGAGAATAGTGTGCAATAGTTGATATCAAGGGCACAGTAGGCTAATTTTAGTTGAATACTTTCTGTCTACTTGCAATAAACACACAATACTATTGTACTAAAGGCGGTGAAAAATAAAAACTTTTTACTCGTTTCAGTGACATAAAAGGGTGAACAATTTTCTGTTTTGTTTTTTTCCCACATGTTTTAAGTTGCCTGCACATACAAACACATAGGTGTAGTTGTTACAAACACGAGTAGAGAAACTTAACTAAGTACCTGACAGTTACAGTGCTTAAACTAACTGTTTGGGGTGATCAACAATAAAAAACTAGCACAAAGTGCCAAAAATCAATCTTTCAAGTTAAATTTTCATTGTCGATGAAGCAGTTCATTTTAAAATGACTGAGTATTATCAGGTTGCTATGCCTACTCTGCTTCTACTCAACAGAAATAAACCTTTAGTCAAATATTAAATGTGTCACTGTTGATATAAAATGAGTCGAGGTTTATCGATCGTCATTTAAACTGAACTGTGTCACGTGATTTTATATCAAAGACAAATATTGACAGGTCCGTTGTTTCTTGATCACAAAGAGAAAAAAAAAGGTAAGTACAAAAGCATTTATTTTCTTCATAAGTTTTTGAAAATATTTATATCGACCTTCTTCTCACATCTTTCTGTCAAATTTAAAAACGAAAGTAGAACATTGAATTTCCGAGTTCGGTGAAAAAATGTCGTTACCTGGAAATAATTGAAAGTAGGTCAAACATGTACAACCAATTTGTTAAGTGTGTGTGTGTACTTTATGTCTATGTGTCCACTTTATGTATATGCAGTCTTACCAGGGGATTGGATAGGTTTATTGCACTCAAACTCCCTGAAAGTGCCGATCGATCGATAATGGTTTTCCCGACACCATGTCGGGTCAATATTAATTGGGGGGGGGGGGGGTTGGGACCGGTGTTTTAAAAGGTTTAAAAAGGCTATATCCTATCTCCTTAAAATACAATAAAAGTTGCTGTCCTACATCAGATGTGTTGTCCTATCTAGTGAATAATTTAAAAGTTACAATTTAGTATTTATGTTTTTTAAACAATTGTGCGAGTTTTTAATCAAAACGTAACACATTTTTTTGTTTTTTTTTCGTTGATAATATTGTTATGAAAAATAAAACTTGCTGTTCTATCAGTGCTGAAAATAACAAAACTTGGAGTCCCATATTTATGCCAGCATAAAACAGTATGTGTCCTATTACATTTTGCACCGGTCCTACCACCCCAATAAATATTGACCGGTCCCTTAGTGTTACAGTACAGTGTGTTTTACAATGTTAATCCGATTTTGATTCAATATGTCTGGATGTTCTTGCATCGCTTTTTTAGTAAAAGGGGTGAAATAGAACAAATACGATTTTTATTAAGTTTAACACGTTTGTCCACGTTGTACAAGTAATATTGTTATTTCCTTTGTTTACATTGTTTATTTTTATTACTTAATACAATAAATATTAGTTTTCTATTAAGTATTACTTATTTTTAACCATTTTATTCATAAACATTTCTCTCGGTCAATAGAACGGCGATTCTATTGCCCGATTGCGATCTGTTTGACCTCACTTTTGATTGGACAAATAAAAACATGAATCCCCAATACGTCGTTTTCAAGATATAATCGCTCTCGCTAAAGGAGGTGGAAATTGTAATAATGATCCCGTGATGTCATTAAAAATTAGTTTAAATCGGCGACACTTGATACGCAATGGGACATCTTAAGAAAGACGATGCAAAACGAAACCTGTGCTGTGTTGTGCGGGGTGCAAAGCCAACACTAAACATAAAATGTATGAAAGGGGTCAATTAAGTTTTATTCTGTTTTATGACGTTCACACGATGTTTAAAAACGGTACGTTGAGGAAAGTGCCCGTAACAAAATCACGTGATACCATTAATCACGTGATATGATACATCAAACTACCTATCTTGAAAACGACGTATTCAAAATGTTTTATGTTGACTTTCGTTTTTGTTTTGAAAATCTGAAGTGTTTTCATTGACAATTAACATTTAATTTCTGCACCATGTTCACTGCTGATTAAAAACAAACTGTTAATTATTGTGGTAATATTTATCATTTGTTGCATTTATAAATACATTTGAATCTAATTGTTTTTATTTAGTATATATTGTTGCTGTGGTAACAGGTATTACGTAATAAAACAGTTATTGATTGTGTAACCAGGCAATAGATCAGAAATATTTTTCCCTCGTTATCCATATCAGCTGAATGTTCTATTGCCCTCAGCCGTCGGCTTTGGGCAATAAAACATTAAGCTGATCTGGATACCTGGGGGAAATATTCTGTTCTATTGCCTGGTTACACATTGAAATGTTTTAATAAATTGTGTCAAAGTGGTAAAAAAAAATTTGAACGTTTGTTTATAGGTTTATTTCAATCGATTTTTATGGGAGTTTAATTGCAATGTACAAGGGATAACTGGTCGACATGGACCCCGTTTTAGTAAATATTTCTTTCTTGGGGTGGGGTTGGGGATAATAGGGTGATTTGGGGTCTGCTATTTGTGTTGCGTGTGTTTGTCTGAATCCGGATTTTACTGGCAATCCTTTTCAATTAAGATTGAAGTCTAGTACACCCTGCCTGCAGTGAGACTCGTGTGCTGACAGACGACGTGACTCGAGTGTTCACAGACCACGTGACTCGAGTGTTGACAGACCACGTGATCAATAGTAGATTACTAACTACCTTAACTGCTCGATAATATTTCTACATTTTACATTTAAATACATATTGACTTCTAATTCAATTGTGATGGGAGTGTTTTTATTTATTTATTTATTTATTTATTTATTTATTTATTTATTTATTTATTTATTTATTTATTTATTTATTTATTTATTTATTTATTTATTCGTGGGCAAGATTATGCGGTGATGGGGTGGGCTGCATTTTCGTTTTTCATTTTATGTTGTGAGTGTCTGAACTCTGATTTGTGATTGCCTTTCTCTGATTTGTGATTGCCTTTCTCTGATTTGTGATTGCCTTTCTCTGATTTGTGATTGCCTTTCTCTGATTTGTGATTGCCTTTCACTGATTTGTGATTGCCTTTCTGTGATTTGTGATTGCCTTTCTCTGATTTGTGATTGCCTCTGATTGCCTTTCTCTGATTTGTGATTGCCTTTCACTTTCTGCTCTTGTCGGTTAGTTTTTTTGTAGCTATTTTTCTGTCTTTTTAACTAATTTTTGTTGACACCATTTAGGTAAACATTTTATCTTTATCCATAATGATTAAAGTTTTTCATTAAATTTCTCGTTATATTATAATTTGGTTCTATTTCGATTTTTAGACATCAGGAATCGATTTAAATAAATATAGGCTTTGTTTTATAAAATAAAAAATAAGTTTCCCACTGAAGAGCGTATACGTTAGTATCATGATCTATCTATTTACGCTTTTTGAGATATAAAGGGAAGGAAAGAGCCACATTTAAAAAAAAACTAATTTGGTATTTTAATAAATATATAACCCAATTTTGATAGAATTTAATCTTTGAATTAAAGTAAATGAAAGCGTTTTCAATTTTATGTCAACATATTTTTCCGGCTTGTTTGAAAGAAATGCTAATATTTCATTTATCGATTGTTAGCGGTCGTATAACCTGTTCCATCCCAATGTTGTTCTATGGATCGTTCTATTACCGATAGTTAGGTATTGTTTGTGCGGGAAGCATACTGCGCACAGGATCCTAAACACACAAAAACATGAATATTTAATGTCCTTTTTTATTGGCCTTTTTTGATTGGTTACTTGTATTTTTCGGCGATGGTTTTACAACTAATCAAGATAGTTTTATCCAATAAACGTCGTTCCCATTGGCTAATCAAATTTAATGAATATTCCCCAAAACGAGAAAATATCTACAAGTGTGCCCACGGTCGGTAAGTGGTAGAAAAGCGAGGACGCGACCGGACGTAGCCCAGACCAAAATGTAGCATCCTTTTAGCTGATATCTAGTCAATTTTTAGCATATATAATTGAGACCAATTAGCTGAAAATTAGTGCATAATTAGCATATTTGTTAGCATGTAATTAGCAACACTAAATTATACTAGCTCAACTACTCCAGACCATGCTAAATCATGCTACCAGTTTTTATCAACAGCCAATCAAATGTTTTTAAATGTACTAGTATAAAATTAGCGCAATTTGTAGCATATTTTAAGCGTTTCAATTATGTAAATTAGATAGACAGCAGGAAATCAGCGTGTCTGATAAGTAGACTTCTAGTATAAATATGCAAATTAGCTAACTAGTATGTTTTAGCAAACAATTAGTGCATATTTAGCAGGATATAGTACACATTCATGTATACTGTTGTAGCAGAAATCTAGCATAAATTTAGTGGGTTTTTAGTTTTGTTGTAGCATATATTTAGCAATGAGTCAAAAAGATTCTAGCATGTATTAAGCGGACTTTTAGTATTGTTGTAGTGTGTATTTAGCACCATTTGCAACATTCTAGTATGTATGTAGCGGACTTGTAGTGTTGTTGTAGCAATGAGTTAGCAAGAATTCAGCAATATGCTAGCTCTTTTGTTTTTTGTCTTCTTTGCACAGGATTTTCTCTGGATGGGAATTCTGCTTTTTCATGGGCAAACCTTTTCGGGATCTGCATTCCTAGAAGCCAATTAATGTGTACTGGAGCAAACAAAACCTATATAAATAGAACAACCAAAAACATAAGTTTGAAGAAAATTGTTTATTTTCTATGACAACGCATGAACAGAAAAAATTAGCAATATGTAAATAGTTGGCAACTGTTTGAAAACAACAGTACATGTCTGTCTTTTCATACTCATCTGTAGTCTAAAAAATCACATCCCATAATTTTTATATTGTCTTGTCAGTAACTTATGTCTCATATATCTCTAGAACTAAAATTGTCTTGGATGTCAGTTTTTATTTCCTCCGTCTTCATGTGAACAACAACTTGAATCATGCATCATGGAATTTAAAGTGGTTCTGGCACAAATGTCTGAAAAAAATAATTAAATGTTAGAACACTATAACACAAGACAATAAAAACAATGAAACAATAGATCATTAACACATCGGTTTCATTTCCAACATTATATACTGTATCTAAAATATTAGAAGCCTTTCCAACCAAACTAAAATGAGATCAAATGTTTGTAATATTTGAACAGGTAAAAGAAAAAATGATTATAAAAGAAATGACACTTGCCTAGATAGAAAAAATATCATCAATCATTGTTTATAGATAAATAACATTTTAAACATGTTAAAACAATGTCCAACGTTACGTTCATCCTTGCCCATGACATTTGTATTTTACAAACATCTGGGTCTTAATTGGGTATAGTATAGCCATTCATGGTTCTTATCCTTTTTTCTTTTTCTGTTTGTGTCATTGCTTTCTTAAAAGGTTTATTGAATATGTGTTGCAACAGGCAGGAACTGCTTACTTGTCCAGAGAACCAGTGTTCACTAAAATTTTCTTGCCAGTCCCTGGCTTGTGTTTGTGTGCTGTTTTGTTTTGTGTTTTGTTGTTGTTCCAATTAGGCTTTTAATATTTTTGAATAAGTGATTTCTTTGTCATATTGGTATTCTTTGCTTAATTGTTAGCTCATAACTTTCTTGATGAAGGGATCCTTAGGTCATTTTTTTTCAATTGACATATCATGTTATCCTTCTTATTAAAAAAAAGTTACCAATTATGGTTTCTTCACTGCTGGGAATAATGCTGTAGAATCTTGAACCTGGACAAATTAAAAACAGTACTGTCAGGAAATATTTGACTTCTTTTCTGTTTATGTTGCAACATGTCACCTGAAAACAAAAGGATCATTATTTTACAAGGCTGCAAACGTATGAGGCAAATAATATTGGTACTTCATTGAAAATAAATAAGTTATTTTTAACATCTTAAGTTATTAAAACATGTATTCAAAATGAGCAGTTTATTTCGTGTCAATTTTAATTCCTAAATATATTTAAAAGGAACATTAATATCTATAATGGTCCACGCCAAATTTCTGAAGAACGTACGACTTGTCATTTATAAAAAAAAGGGGGGGGGGGGAATCGATGTGTGCATTTCAATAACAAATGACTGCATGTGTTTATAATTAAAATCTTCGTAATTAACCCATTCAATGACAATGATGTTAACGGTAACTCAATCTAATTAAAATTAAATCTTTCACTTGCTCCCCCCTTTTTGTTATTGGTCGCTGCGTTGTAAGATCTAACGACATCCCATTACAGGTCACGTCAGGGGTCAAAATTTTCAATTTTGATCGTCCAATCAGATTTCAGTTCGAGTTGAGTGATTCGACCAATCACATACTGGTTTGCATATCACACTAGGCTTTACTGTCAAAATGGCGATGTCCGATGAATTTTTGCAGTCTGAAAAGTTATACAACTATTTAGTACTCAAGAACACAAAGAATGATTTTGGATTGTTTAGTGAAAGAAAAGGATTGCGCTGCCATTCTTCCTACAGCGTTATGGAAATCATTTCCTCTTCAAATTGTATCATATACATTCCAATGAAGAGAAAGATGAACAAATCGTCATCGCGCTATCGAGAGATGTTGGTCTGCTTTTGATATTGCTTATGGAGAATAAAGTAAACAGATGTTCAAAACTTAACGGCAGCATAGAAGAAAGGTATACGAATTATATACGAAAATATGATATTTTTTTACAGTAAGGCACGAATTTTTTAACAAGAAAAAAGGGGGAGGGGAATTACATATAATAAACGTTTATAAACATACAACATGGTATCAGTAAAATAGTACTAGTATATACATGTAACTAACGTGGTTAGGAGATTGATAAGGGGAATTAATATTAAATATTTGACAAAAAACTATCAATAAAACGACTGGTAGACATTAAATGTACACCGTACATCATGTTGCTCCAGTTTTAATCATCATTCATGGCTTGGTTGACTGTCAGAAAAAATTTCAGGTACATTGATCACCACAAATGAAATGCCATGTCATTTGTAAAAAAAAAGTTGTGGATTTTTTCTAAATACTGGCAAACATTTTTAAAAATTATTTGTCCGAAAAATGTGTGTGAAAATCAATACTATAAATAAAATAGTTACATAGTTATTAAAATCACTTAATACATGTATAACATGATCAACAATTTCTTTTCAGATTGCTGAAAATATCATCAAAGACGGATTTATAGATATCATTTGTGCATCACCCGAGTCAAGTTGGTGACCCTGTATGGAGAAGCAATTTTCAAAAGTTCCAAGTTTCTGTTCAAATTATAGATGAGTTTCACATGATGTAAACTTGGTATGTGGAATGTTTACATCTGGTTTGTTTTTTAAATCTACTAGTACAATGTATCTTGTAAATAAAAGTGTTAACTTGTATAGATCTTCATAAAGTGGATAGTTATTTTTAAGTAACCTCACATCATAGATGTATTCCTTAAATTCTGTATGAAAGTAATTAAAATGCAATATTAATAATCAAGAATTGAAAAGGCTTTGCTCAAAGAGTGCAGTGACATGCAGTTTAAAAAATTAGCATTTTAATATTTATTCACAATACTAAATATGGTTTTTGTGGTCAAATAATAGGGAATACACTTGCTACACATAAAGAATTTCTAGTTTATAGAATATTATATGAAATTTAGGTACTTATTTTCTTCCAAGTGACTGCTCTTATTTTCTCATGTTTTCAATTGTTTAAACAGGGAAGAAGATGATCATAGCTGGCTTTTCTGTTCTGGTCCAAAGTGCTACATGTACTACGTACAAATACTCACAAAAGAGTTAAAACAGTTGAAAGACAACAAATTAGCAGTATATTGAGATGTCAGTGTCATGACTCATACACTGTGATATACATGTACCTATATTTTATACATGTACAATGGATGGATAGGAAGAAATTGGTTGCTTTTATTTTATATTACAATTGTCATCTGTGTCAAATTAAAAAAAATATCCCGAAAACAAAAACTGTCTTATGATAGTTTTTTGACAAACAATTTTATAAATGCAGTGTACATCTGAATAAAGACCTTGGAATAAAACGGAAGTGGAATGCCTGCTAAATGCAGTTGCAAAGAATGCAACATATGTTTCAACTGATTCTAATGTTGGTATGCAGACTGATGATGATAAATGAGAATAAAACTCGCTATCAAGATGAACAAAACAAATCTTCAGTATTACTTGATGATCAATAATAAAATATTAAATTACTACTATGGATTGTATATTGTTTACTAATATTCTAAAAATTAGTTCAGTGATATGACAAAGTACAGCTAAAACATTAAATAAACAAAGTATGAAACCATAAACCAATTATTGGTATCAAGCAAAAAATTCATGTACATGTACGTACCTTTATGATTATCAACTACCATACCAAATTTAAGTTTGTTTATTTGAATGGTATTTAATGCCACTTTTAGCAATTTTTCAGTTATATAGTCACATCCAGTTTTATTGGTGGAGCAATCTGAAGTACCATGGTGAAAACCCTGACCTTCTGTAGGAAGACTAGCAATCCTTGTAAATTGAGCTTTGATTTGAGCGCACCCTGCCCATAATGAGACTTGCATCCGCAACCTCAGTGTTAACAGTCATGTAACCAACTGGGATTTAACGTCAGTTGCAACAAATTGTCAATTATATCAGTTTTTATTATCTTGTCTGTGTTGACGAGTCGAAACATATAGGAATCTGGCGACTACATAAACACTATATTTGTTTTATATCTGTGTAAGCTTAAGCCCTAGGTAAATCAAATTTGGTCCAGTGGAAGCTTATGATGAGTACTTGTCAGTCAGTCACCTGACCTAGACCTCAATTTCATGGTCCAGTACTACATTCAAGTCATTGGATTAGGTCAGTTCCTAGTAGCCATGACAATAATTGGTATAAAGGTAGGAAAACTAGAAATCCTTGTCAGTTAAGAATGGAGTTGAGCACACCCTCCCGCAGTGAAACTCAAACCCAGAACATCCATGTTGACAGGCACTTGATCAATAGTAAGATGACTATGTTAATCACTCAGCCACAAAGGGATCTGTAATCAAGAGAAGACCAAGCCCCATAAAAATAAGAAATGCACATAACAAAGATACTCCAGACCAGTAGGAGGAATTGCACTTGTGTATACTACTTTACCACTTGAAAGTCATTACTTCTGTCAAGTCAGTCTCTAATTGCATACACATGAATAAAATATGAAAATGAGAAAATGTGTCTCGATGACATTGAAGTCTGGCTTAATACATGTTGGTTAACACACCCCTATTTCTAAGTTCACTCAAGCCAGAAATATTTGGCACATCACTACAAAATTTTTGCCAGTGAAGAGATATCATTATGTTGTAACTGTGCCAAGTATCATAAAGATGAGATGTCATCTTCCTAAAAAATGCTTCAATGCAAAGGTAAACCGGAGGTTGGGTGGACGATAAAAACGAACCAAAAATCTGTAAGCCCCCAACAGGAACAAAATACATTTTACTCATGTACACAATATTTATGCAAATAAATTAATGTAGACTAAAACTGGATGCACTGAAGCTAGAGACTGGGGCATTTGACCTCCATTGTGGAAACTAAACTAGTATAGGCATATATTTAACATTCATTTGACATGTCACATTTTAGTAATTTACATGTTGTAAACGTGTTGTACATGAATATTACAACTTTAGTTTTCCTTAAAGGAGAATTAAGAATCCTTCCACCTGTGTCTGCTTAAAGTAGTCATTCTGGATTGGTCTTTTTGGCCTATAATTCATTTGTAACCAGAAATATGAAAACTTGACTCAATCAAATTAAAAATAAATGTTCCCTCCTTTTTACTATTTAGCAAAGTAAAAAAGGGGTTGACTCTTGAATGTACTATTGATTATGTGGTTGACTACAACCTTAATTCACAAGGCAGCAGATGTTCATGAATTTAATGAAAATAGCAAAAAAAAATAATAAAAAAAATTCAAATTGGACAACATACCCTACCACGAATTTGAAATCAAATCACATCTGGGACACTAATTTGTTCAAATGAGAAATTAAAAAGAATATGCAGAATGTTTTACAATGGGAAGTGTGTAAGCCACATGGTTCAGTGGAAGAAATTTCAGTAACTGAAGCAATTTCAAATATGAACACAAAGTTTAGGTAAGGTGTTATGTTTATTCTGTCATAATTGTAAATTAACAATTAAAAAATGAATAATGTCGACTGATCTCTAACACAATGAATAGGTTCCTTTGGTTTATGATGGTGTAACATTGTACAAAGTAACAAGTCATATTAACTATAATAAAGACACTGTCAAACAGATTTGGCTCAAGCAATCATTGCATTTTAATGACCAACTTGGTTTTCTTGTCATCACAGCCTTTTCACTTTTTAGCCATGTCCTTCATATTTTTTAAAGACATCTTCATGTCTGCGTGATATTTGCTGTTCCTGTACTATAATCAAGACCGATATAAACCGCATGATCCAATAGCCTTTTATCAATATTTTCGTCGGTGACGGTTTAAATTTAAATGGGAGGCTGTCAGTTAATTTTGTAACTGGAGGACATCTACCTTCATTTTTAATAAAACATTTCAGCCCGATTCCAGTGTGTAAAAATGCTTCCGAGTTCCGTTCGATTTCACTTCCACCTGGTCCTGGTGTAGCTTCGATTTGCACGAATGAAAATCCACAAATAACACACACATTGTGATTTTAGGATCGTATGTACAACTTTCGAGACGTTGTTTATTCATTGGACTCCATATTTGTATGAAAATTTGCTTCAATTTGGTTTGTTTACATCTCGGTAACAATCTTGTTGACGTATTGCAATACATTTGGTACACTTTGGCGTCGAATGGAAAAAGCCGATTTGCCGATGTTCCGAATGTATACCCTAAGATTTTCTAGGCACGATTCTGATTGGCTAACGGAAAATCTATGCATATGACCCCTGACGTGACCTGTAATGGGATGTTGTTAGATCTACACGCAGCGACCATAGCAAAAAGGGGGGGAGCATGTGAAAGATTTAATTTTAATTAGATTGACGGTAACTCCATATTTCTCAAGAAAATCTCTGAACAGACTCGATACTCACTTCGTTTTTAAAGGACCAGTTCACTGTTGTTCAGTCATGCCATGGAGGTAAGTCAAAATTGGTGGTTAAATGCTTCTCGGATATTAATAACATTATTCTCATGCATCGGTAAAACTGCTTTAAGTCAACTTGTCATTCATTCGATTTAGACCTGTTTTAGAGAAATATTTTCACGAAATATATCTATTTCGTCATTCTTTTTATTTACATCCGGTCTGTCATAATTTTTCAAAACAAACGCGCTATTTTTAATCAGCCAATCACAATACCCGATTCAAAATTTCCGATTCGGTTGTCTAATGAATAACGATTTACCAAACGTATTTGAATAAAGATCGTTCGACAACGGATTAACACGGAGACAATACCAAGTCTTGCCAGTTATAATAAATAAACAATAAATTTAAGAACCCGTTGTTTGTTACTACTGAATTTTATGTTGTAATTCTTATCCTGGAGAATAGGGCTACGTATACAAGCGTATGGATCGAATATATTGCTACAATATAAGAAAATTGGTTACCTCCCCTGATCATTTGAATTTTTACAAAAACTATTTGCTTTATTATATATTTAAAATAAAATGTTGATCTTAATAGAAAAAATGTTTATTTCAGTCTGAAATTGAATTATAAGTTGTAATTATCATTTATGATAATTGATTTTTGTAAATAATGAACCTTTTTTCAATATTTTATACCATAATATATATTGAAATAACTTTAGACATAGGTGCAATCATGAGAGATTGACAGAATTGTTTGTTTTTAGGCAATAACAGATATACATAATTACATTGTATTTTGCATTAGTTAGAAAGATTATTTTTTAGGTCAAATGCAAAAATGTTCTGCCAGCTGTATGATACATTTCCTATTATAAATTCATTAAATTTTCTTCTACATTGCATGTGTTTGTGAAGACAATTTTTATATATACACACACAAGGGATTAATATCAAAAATTGTCCCAACCCCTCCCTATGAAGAAGGTGCTTATTTAATGATCTTGGTATTCAAAATATCTTTTATTTTCATAGTAAAACTAAAATGAACAAACACATATTAGTACAATATTAGTATTGCTAAAATCATGCTAATTTATCTTAGTTTCTTTAAACTATACAAGGATTAGTCAGTATTCAACAAACAAATATTAGTATAAATTAGTATTGCTGAAATTATGCTAATTTATCTTAAAATTATGCAAAACATGTTATTTTTACTGCATATTTAACTAACAGATAATAGTAAGAAATTAGTGCTGCTAAAATTATACTAACTTATCTTATTACTTTATTTAAAAAAATGTTCTGATAGACATCTTTAATTAGCATATAATTAGCTGAGAACTACATTCATCCTTATTCTAACTAAAATACGCTACAGAAATGTAGTATGTATTTAGTATAGATATTCATCTAATATTTTTGATCCACTAATTTATGCTACAATTGTAGTATATTGTTAGTATAATGTAGTGTAGTTTTAGTTTTAAAAATTTTAACCAAGGAAAATCAGCACAAATTTAGCAGACTAGCAGTATCTACTAAATATGCGCTACATTTTTACAGTACAAAATGAGCAGGATATTATTACATAATTAGTAACGCTGTCATAAATTAGCGCCGCTACATTTTGGTCTGGGAGGTTTCCGACGATGAAAAAACATAGCACCATGCAAAATAATCGATTATGGTCTTTTGGTCTTCTACTGGCTTTGCGTGTGTAACACTGGTTATTACTCTGGCATTTTTAATAATTATTAATCGCCCACAACAAAGTTTTGGAGACTTATTGTTTTTACACCGTTTATTATTATTATTATTATTATTATTATTAAGTTGCCCAAAACAAGCAAAGTTTTGGGAGACGTATTGCCTGTACACCGTTTCTTCTTCTTATTATTATTATTAACACACATTTGTTTTCTAAGTGAAACCTGAAAAGTGTCAAAAAACCAGAATATATGTTTTATTCCTTTTAGCATTTTATTATATGTATAACCCAATTCTGATAGAATTTATATATTTAAATCGAGGTAATCGAAGGTGATTTCAGTTGTATATCAACAGATTTTTGTTCGGCTTTATAGCTCACCTGAACTCTCACGGTAGTTTGAGCTATTGTCATCACTTTGCGTCCGTCCTAATATTTGTCGGCGGCTGTAAATTACATTTCAATCTTTTTCGACTGATTCAATAACAAAACAAACTTGGTCACAATATTTCTTGGATAGACCTTTACAAAGTTTGTGTGTTTTATTCTGAACGGAAAAACCAAAAAGGCCGCACTGCAAAACTTAGTTTAACATAGAACCCTATGGAAAAAGTTGAAAAGTTTTCTTCTCTAAAATCAGAAAACTATTGAAACAAAACTTATCACCTGTATTTATTGGATGGTTCTCTATAAAGTTTGTGTTTTTATGCCAAACAGAAATTTAAAATGGCCACCACCGCAGGACTTAGTTTAACAAGGTCCCTAAGAAATATATTTTTTGAAGGCTTCTTCTCTCTTCACTGAAATCAGTTAACTAAAGGAAACAAACCTTATCAGGAATCAGCTGTTTGAAGCCATATTACATGTGAATGTTTATATGTAGGTTTTCTTAAAATGTATGTTTGTTTATTTGATCGGAAATCCAAGATGGCTGCCATTGTATGAATTAATTTAACATAGAAACCTACAATAAAATGTCTAAAATAGCTTCGTGTCTGAAGCTATTGAACAAGTTAAAACCAAACAGCAATATTCATTGTATGGTCTCAACAAAGATAATGTTAATTATGCCAGTAGAAACTTGAAAATTACAGTTTGCCATCACGGAAATGCCATCTTTATTGCCTATAAATCTGGCGAGCCTCTTATTTTTCTAGTTTTATATGGAAATGTGATGAGTTGACATAATTTTTTCCTACTTCTACTTTAATAAGATTTACAGTGCGCTTATTTTAGCTTTTAAAAAAATAAATACTTGATGTTGTCTGTAGTTAATACAAATTCATAATTATAATAATTTTTCTCATTAATATGCTTCCTCCTCAAAATAAAAACTGGACGTCACTATATAGCTGAACAAATGCAGAAAGTGGCGTTAAACACCATTCAAACACAAAAACAAAAACCACATAGGTAATTGTTTTAGACAACCGAAGTAGTTTCAACAAATTCTCTTTTATTGAAATTAAAACTTAATTTTCAGTTTTCTCGTCTGTAACTTTAATTTTAATGATTTTGAAGTTTCTTTTAATTTGTCACAAACTGGCATATTGTTAAATTATTTTTATTTTCGTGTTTTCTTTTCTGCTCATAGGCAGTAACTCTAAAGTATATAATTGTGCATATTTGTATGTCAAGGTTTTAAATACTTTTTTAAAAGATCTAAGAACATTGTAGGCTCTCATTAGTATGGATTAAGGGGTCCCCCATACAGGGTAATTAATTAACTGTAAAGGTAAAATTGTGTAATATTGTAATGTGGTAATGAATTATATTGAGTGATAGGAAATATTAGGTATAAATTTGATACATTAATCAGACCAATTCTGACATATAACAGTGACATTTGGTTCATGAATGAATATATTCATCAATACAGAGCTAATAACCGAGCAACGCGTAATAATAGAGAATTTGATTTTACCCTACTAGAAGATAAATAATTTATTGAAAAATTCATGCAAGATTCTGCAAAACAATTCCTGGAATTAAAGACAGCTTGCAATATTTCTGCAAGAACTGAATTGGGACGTCTACCCATTAGTAGTTTTATTAAAACACAAAGTCTTTTATACTTTGCTCGATTACATTCCTTGAACATTAATCCTTTACTAAAAGAAGCTAATGATGTTAATAAAGACATACATGAAAATGGTAACTATTCATGGTACACCTATGCACTAAGTGTTTTTAAAGAATTTAATCTCAACTCTGAGGAGTTTATTAATACAGATAGAGACTACTCAAAAATTAAATATCAAAATAAAAAAGAACTAAATAAAATTATCCAAGAAATGTATGTTCAGCGTTATCTTGATAAATTGAATAATTTAACGGAAGACTCCAAACTCTATCTATATAGTCAACTTAAGACAGACTTAAAAATAGAAAATTATTTGAAAGAAACAAATTTTTTTAAACGAAAACTTATAACGCAATTTAGAACTAGCGATCACTGTCTATTTATCGAAACCGGGCGATACAAGAAAATTCCTAGACCAGAAAGACTTTGTAAATGTTGCAACATTCTTGAAGATAAATTTAACATTTTCCTTAATTGTACATATAATGATAATTTACGAAATCTGTTTTTCGAAAACATAAAAAATAACCATAATAACCAATTCCCGAACTTAAGTCCTATTGATAAAATTAAATTTCTATTAGTCCCTAAAAATGAGTTATTGGCTGAACTGTGTGACTTTATTCAACAGTCATTAGAACTGAGAAACAGGTCCATGTCAGCTAATGCTTAATTTCACTTGATTTATTTTTATGTGATGATATTGTGTTATTGAAATTGTTTTGTATGTTTGTTTAGTTAATGTATTGCTTGACCCTAATGGGTGTAATTTTGCAATAAAGTTAATTAATTATATAAAAATACTATAAATAATATTTGTATATTTTCAAAGAGAAAAGAGAGTCTTCTATTTTTGTTGAATATATTTTTTATTATTTTATTTTGTCATTATAAATACATTTATTTATAGAAAAATATAACAAACGGGTAAAAATAAACACAGTACACATAATTCAACACAAGTATTAATATACTTGTGTGCTGTCGTCGAATAGTAGGAATCGGTCTCCGGTTGTAGACTTGCCATATCATAAAGCTGGATGTCTATAATAGTGGTGGGTAACGTGGCTGTCTGCTTGCGTCGGGCTCTGTATGATGCTGATTTTGCAGAGTTGAATGTCGGTATCCAGTAATAGTGTCGTTCTTAGTGTTGATAGTGGCTGGGCATGCTGGTATAGTGCACTTCCATTAAGTTCTTTCACCGTGGGTAGTTTTTATCCGGAAAAGATAACCATTGAAGGATGAGTTAATTGTTGCCTCCTTGATATCTACTATAATAATAGTAACAACATTTAGTTTAGTTAGCTTCAAAATTTAGGTTTCAGATCTTCTTTTCAACTAAAACACTTATTTATTTATTTATTTATTTATTTATTTATTTATTTATTTATTTATTTATTTATTTATTTATTTATAATAGAGTAATAGTAAAGTTATTTTACCCATTCTGTTGCAATAACTGCACATTTGTATGATTATACCCATTTCAATTCGAAGAATAATCAACACCCCTTGCTGTACCCCTTTTTAACCACTAAAACAACAATACTTAATTATGTGATTTTAAAAATGTTGGCATTCCTGGAACACACCGACTAGATAGCGACTTCTTTACTAGGAAGGTTTCACACCCAATATTAGCTGGAGACAATTATAGTAAGCACAGCTCGCAGCGGTGAGCTCTACGGCAATTATGTGTCACGTCATCAAAATCAAATCACATCAAACATCCGAATATAGCACATTTTGAATATTTTCCGCCAATGCAAATTGTATGTCAAAGTCACTATTTTCGGTCATGGCGATTAATTTTCATTGGTCGTTGAAAAGAGGGTTCCAAATAGGGGTATTAAGGATTAGGATTGCAACACCAAATCAAAGAGAGCTAACTCTTAATAAAACGAGGTTTATTTTTCAACAGAAAAGGGAGGGGCAGGGACAGTCTGTCAAAAAATGTTCTAGGTTCTATATGACCAATATATATATACAGGCATATGCATCTGACCAAAATTATTCTATAACTTAAAAGATATATCTATATAGATTGTAGACTATAATTGCATGTGCACATGATAGTGAAATAGTGTTATCGCAAAATTAATGAACAAAGTAAAAAAAGGAATTGTGAGCTGCATTTAAAAAAACATTAATAAACATCTGTGCTCGCATTGCGCAATGCCTACTCCATATTATAGATACAAAATTGCTGTAAGTTGCCGTAAACTTTGAGGTTTTTTGTTTTCCCTGAAAAAAATTAAATAAACAATAATTATAAATACAAATTTAACATATGGTGCTAGCTAGTCTATAGCAAGATATGATCGTTCTAAAAGAATGTTATTATTTTGCTATATGACATCAATCAATCAATCAATCAATCAATCAATCAATCAATCAATCAATCAATAGGTGTTGTCTTTTATGGCTTTCTCCATTAAATATGAAATAACAAAACACTACATAATGGTATTTATATTTATCATTCAGGTATTTTACAGAACGACGACAATGGCTGAATCTGGTGAATTACAGTGCGAGCCCTGCATGGATGAAAATGTTACTAAATCCGCGTGCAAGTGGTGTACGGACTGTAGAGAAAGGTTGTGCAATGAATGCTGCCGGAGGCACAACGCTCATAAAATGTTAAAAAACCACCACGTCATATCATTAGATGAATACAGAAAGTCCGAAGATTTAAATCTAAACTTAGATTGTCCAGAGCACGGGAAACAATTTGATTTTTACTGTCCAACACATGACAGCATTGTTTGTGTTGAATGTGTCCAATTAACTCATACCAGGTGTAAAGATCTCAGGCCGTTAGTTGAAGCAGCGAAGGGAACAAAAACATCTACTGCATTTTCCGATCTGGAGAAAACTATCAATGAAGTACTTGAAAACATAGAAAACGGAGTGCGACACCTACAACAAAATAAAACAAGGCTGAAAGAACAGGAAGATGTCACAAAAAAATCTATAGCAACAAAGCGAGTGGAAATAAATAATCTCTTAGATCGCCTAGAGGAGAAATTATTAAATGAACTAAAATCAAAGTCAGAAAAGACTCTGAAAGAAATTTCTTTGATGACGACCAAACTTGAAACAAAACGCCAAAATATTTCAAAGTTAAAAGACATGGCACAACAAATGAAACAATTTTCATCAAATCTGCAAATGTTTGTTGGAATTCGGAGTATTCTGGAAACTGTTGTCAACGAAATAAATGGAATCAAACTCCTGGTTAACGGTATCCCACAGTTAAGTATAGCAGTTCAGTTCAACCCTAAATTTGACCCATTTAATGAAGCTTTCGACACTTTAGGAGAGATACAAATTACATCTAAAGAATCAGTAGTTCCCTATGTCGAGAGACGGCTAATACAGGCACAGCACCAGCGTCCAGATGAACCACCAGTCCATAAATTAGACAATCTACAGTTGAAACTGAGGACAAACATTAAAATGGGTGAAAAGAATTCCCAAGTAACGAACTGCTTAATATTACCAAACAAGTCTATTATGATGGCGAGTTACAATAAACCATCTCTTACTATTCTAAAGGAAGACGGGTCACATGACCGTGACATCAGTGTTCCGCATACACCTTATGACGTCACACTAATTGATGACCAGAGGGTTGCAGTTTCGCACGGAAACAAACGTATAACCATTGTAAATATAAACAATCAACATAAAAATCAAACTCTGGAGAATTTATGTGAACAGTGGATCTGGGGCATTACATACAACGATGGCAAATTATATGCCGTGGCGTGGAGAGAGGGAATCAAGGTAATAGATCTAGATGGGAACATTATCAAAACAATATGTATATACAACGATACACGGGGGACGTACAAGGTTACAACACAGAAAGACAAGATTTACTACTCAGTCTACCCCGGGAGTGTACACTGTGTAGATATGGAAGGTACAGAAATCTGGACGTGTCAGGATGATCGATTAAAATCATCATTATTGTTCCACTCTCCAGCCATAGCTGTTGATAATTATGGTATAACGTTTGCAGCTGGTTATAACAACAATCTACTTCTGGCCATTTCTCCAGATGGTAAACAACAGAAGGTTCTACTGACCAGTTCTGATGGACTCCAGAACCCAGGTGCTGTGTACTATGACAAAGACAGTAAACGACTTCTGGTCTGCAATCAGACAAACGGACACGCTGCGTTATATGACGTCATTTACTAACAATTATTTGCTAGTGATTATGTTGTTTAATACTGAAACTTAAGTCAAATCTCAATAAAGTGTAATGAACATTTAAAATTGATGACAGTTTTGATTTCACTTGACAGGTTACAAAGACATTTCTTTTTATCTATATACATGTATACACAAATAAAATAAAGCTACATTCTGTCTGTGCAGATTTAGGATATAAATGGAGACAACACAAATATGTGGACTTTTTATTGGTTAAAACAAACAGCAAAAGTACAAGGATTATTTTCATCTTTTTTCCGTGCTATGATCCAGAAAAATTACGGTGATAAGACAAACTTTATGTTAAGCTTACTCAACATTAGCGACATTAACTCAAATGCTTTCAGCGATACTTTGGCAGTTTTTCAGGAATTCAGTGGCCAACATTTTCTTTATGTTTTGACAGTGAAGGTATGATTAACGGATATACCCAAAGATCCTCAGCATGAAACTGATAACATATACAAATCGAGTGTACTCAATTTACAATAAAGCGGACACGTGTTTAGACCGAAGACGGGAAAGGAAATGACGTAAAAAAAGTAACTTGTCAAACTACTTGAAATAAACAGAAATGACTTATATATAAATAGAGGCGCTGCTTAAATTCGAACATCGCACATTTTAGAATTCATGACGTTACTTCTGAGCATTCCAACAGTGCCTCTGTACAAAAAATGTCAGAAATTTTTGTTTTTAATATTTAAACAAGACACTTAATTTTTATAGATGTCAAATTTACTAAATTAACTTAATTTTAGTGCAAGGATCCAATATTTTCTTTTGATAGCTCAGCTACCATGTGAAATGAGTTGGTTCAAAAGGATCACGTGACTGTCTTGACACACGCGTGTTACCGTATAGTTCGCATCAAGTTTGAATGCCAAATAAGAGTGAGGTTGGTTGGTTCATTTTTAGCTATATCGTACCCGATAAAACTCCGATCCTTCATAGGAAATAAGAATAAGGAGGTCAAAACTAGATTTTAATAAGTTGGAAACAGTTATAAAGCTAAGTACGTATGGTCTGCTCTCTTGGAGGCAAAGTAGTTACTGCTTAAGCACCTCCGGACATTTCATTCTTAATGGGTCTGACGTAAAAGTATCTTACATAGAATTAATCACGAGGGAGGGGCCTCGGTCGCCGAGACCAGAAAGTGCAGATTATCACCCATAGAGTCAAAGTTTACTTACCTGTCGTTTGGTTTTCCATGTCCGTCCAAACATATCAAAGACACAACAATCTTCACGTTATCTATGTCCGCCAAAAAGGACACAACGAACACACAATAATGGTAACTTATTATTTGGCAAAAACAACTAATAGACTTGCAAGCATTATTTATTGAATATATTTTTCAGTTCAATAACTTTATAATTGTTCACATTGGGAAAATGGTTGTTTTTCTTCTTTAGATAATAGACATTCAGTATAACAAATATAATTCCGTCCTAACACCATCGTTCAAGGTAAATAGGATTATATTGTTTATTATTACATGAATAGAATTTTGTGTGTTTTTGATTAGCCTAAAAGCAAATTTCGAGGCATGATAAATCGCAACAGTAATAAAATTACATAAAATGCTTGTACGCTGCACGATTCCGCTGCATAGTAGTCAAGCGGAATCCGATATTGACCTGTTTTTTTATGTTTAAGCCAATCAGAATAGCCGTCTTAATAAATTCATTCGTCCAATCAAATCGATTGTATTAACTACATTGTACACAATTCATTGACGTCTGCTACACATACATCGTGCGTGTCCACAACAAAAGGGAGAAATGTCAGCTCTACGATATATTGATTCATTTATACTCTTCTCAATATTTGAAAATGGAATTTCAGGATTATCAGCAATTGATATCAAAATGCAGTATTAAATAAAAAATATTAAGGGTAACTAGCATTACAACAATTACAAAATGTAAGCAGGTGCTCCAGTAGAAAAAGCATCCTCTGTTTTTCTGATCAAAGGAGATGTTGGTTTTATTCATGTAATAAAACAGTTAATGACTTTGATATACGGAAAACTATCAGGATTTATCAGCTCTCAAAAATGTATATATTCACCTCGCCTAGCGGCTCAGTGAATATTACATTTTCTCTGGCTGATAAATCCTGATAGCGACCTATTTCAAAGTCATTAATTGTATAATAATACGTAAACACCAGCCCTAATATGCTAATATCGGAATGTCAATATCTGGATAACTAAATTTATTTATTAGATCAACAGAATTTTGCATGGTTTTTTTTATTGGTCTTCAAAAAAACTTTCGGGTCACGATAAATCGCAACTAAATCGTACTAAAATTACATTAAAGTATGAAAAAACCGGCTTGAACTATTAGTTACCAGGTCGATATTGGATTCCGCTTGCCTACTATGCAGCGGAATACAATATCGACCTGGTAACTGCTTGTTAAAGCCGGTTTTTCATGACTGTTCCAAAATAACTATAAATTTAGTGGTCATGGAATCTGATCATCTGTAATTATCAAAGATACTGTTAAAATGTAAGAATAAAACTCTTCTCAATATCTGAAATGTAATGAAATTGAATTTCAGGATTATCAGCAAATTAATATCAAAATGTAGTATTAAAAAAATTTAAGGGTGAATAGCATTACAACAATCACAAAATGTAAGCATCCTTTGTTTTTCTGAATAAGGAAGATTGTGATTTTATTAATGTAATAAAATAATTACTTGCTTTGATTTATTGTCGCTATCAGGATTTATCAGGCAGAGAAAATGTAATATTCACCGAGCCGCTAGGCATTAATTATATAATAAAAGGCTACCCGGTTAATAACTTTTTTTCTTTCGGCTTGTAAGACAACACAAAGGTCATATTTCGGTCTTCCGGATAAGTAATCTACTTCTTGCCTGCTCCAGATCGGTGATGAGATAGATTTTCCAGGCATTTCAAGTAGTGAAATGGATAGTTTGACTAGTCCACAGGAATTTGACCCCATATCATTTGGGTCGAAATATGGCCTGAAAACGAAAAAAAAGTACTTTTTTTTTCGTTTTCATGCCATATTTCGACCCAAATGATATGGGGTCAAATTCCTTTGACTAGTCATACAGATCAGCCATTCGGACTGTTTGAATTATTCAATAAAATCGTTAAGAACTGGCTGATTGGCATCTGCCTTGCATTGATTCTCGGTTTACGGGTCTCGGGACCTCAAATCAATAACAGGGTCAACACAGAATCAGCCATAGTTAGTAACACTATATTATATCAGGGTATATTTCGAGCGCGCCTTTTTTAATCCTGTAACGCGAACTCGACATCATAACTAAGGTAAAGAATGTGAAATAAAAGACGACGAGGTAAACCAACCGAGTAAAAACTGAACACTTTCGTTTTTTTAAGGAATAACGAAAACAAAACTAATGCGGGGTAACTGCTTTAAACGATAACATAACAGAGGTACTACGTTACATGACATATGTATGAGTTAGCCGTGGCCTCCGATCTATGTAAGCAATAGATAATTAAAAGATTATTGGATGTTATATTTCCCAGATCAAAATTGTTCATCGAGTAGTATGCGTCGAGGTGTATAAAGAGATAGATGAAGTAAAATAAACATTTATCTGTTTATCGCTGTTTTGTAACATTGTGACGAATGTCATTAACGATAATTATTTATATTATTAATTTATATATTTTTAATCAATTTGATTTGTGTAAACCCTATCACATGATATGCTGTATTTGTAAAGGTTCTTTGAAAACGGCTGATATAAAAGTGATGTTGCATGGTTCTATTTAGAAAACATGACATTGCACGGCTATTTTTTAACTAATTTGGAATTCCCTGTTAAACAGCCTATCAAAATTAACTTGTGTCTATTTCCGGTTTGAAAGTTAGGAAAGTATGTACATTCTGAAAAATTTCAAACATTTTAATATGTTGCTTGTTTATTCAATTAATATATCTTTTGAATATAAAGTTTTCACAATTTCTGCTGATATTGAAATAAAATGTGAAATTTTTGTACACGAGACAACAAACCATCAAAACATTAAACTAATCAAAAGAAACATTGAACTAAATTCCTTTACAATACCAGTATATACAAATGTGCATAAAAATATCAATTAATAATATAACCATTGTAGCCTTTAAATACGATCGATATGAACAATATCGACCTAATTTAAAGGCTATAATTGTATAATATCACACTGGTAGAGCGAGATGGAATTTTTCACAGATTTCATAGTTAAAGGAAAATTAAACAAAATAGCGAAAAACTTCAATAATTTGAATGGCGAGACATAAAAACCTGTCTATACTAATGGCTTGTCTGTTTGAATTGTGTTTAACACCACTTTAGGCAATTTTTTCAGCTATATCATGGCGTCCAGGTTTATTTGTAGAGGAATCCGGAGTAAACCCCGGACCTGCGGTAAGAAAACTGGCAATCCTTGTCGAGTACATCCTGCCCGCAATAAGACTCGAACCCGCAGCCTCAGTGTTGACACAGCACGGGATCAATAGTAAATGTCTAACTACTTTAACAACTCGGCCACCACGGCCCCAATCTGATCTAATAAAAATTGATGATCTGCATTAGATAGCGCATACAATTTACACCAAGTGTTAACACTTGTATGTTAAAGTTTTGAAAATTAAATTATTTATGTAGTATATAATACAAATAGCATTTCTGTGTTCATTCATGTCGAAATGTATCCTTGCGACTTCTGCGAGGATGAAGTTCCATCAAATAAAACGCATATTATATATATATAATTCGTTTGTTTTTTTTAACTTTCAAGTAACATGTAAATGCTTCTCTTTCTTTTGTTAAAATATAAACATATAGATATCTTCAAAAGACATTATTCAATCGTAGGACGTTCAACGCGTTTATTTGTTTTAATATAAATTGTAGAATTGTTTACAAATAACTAATGCGAGTACTTGTTTAAGAATAACTAAAAATTAAAAAGCTAAATCAAAAACATGTTTATTATAAAGAGAAAAGCGGGTTAACCCTTACAACTGTGAGAAAAATCAGGTGCCACGCTAATACTGTTGATAGAAAATCTAGTTCAACCTAACAATGGTGAGAAAAATCTGGTTTCACCTTTAAAACGGCTCAGAAAATTTGGTTCCTACGTTACAACTGTGAGAAACAAACACTACTTAGAAAAAAATCTGAATGCACCCTTAAAACAGTTATTTTAAAAATCTGGTTCCACCCTTAAAAAGGAGAGAGACAATTTGGTTTCACACCTATATCGTGAGAAAAAAACTGGTTCAACCTTTAAATTAAAGAGAGAGAGAAAGAGAGAGAAATCTGGTTCCAACCCTACAACATGTTGAAAGAAGATTGGTCTCATCCTTACAATGTTGATGGAAAACCGGTTTCACACTAACAAGAGTGAGAGATAGCTGGCCTCACCTTAATAATCAAGAGAAAAAAATCTGGTTCCACCGTTCCATAATACTATTGGTGAGAGAAGTCTGGTTCACTCATATAGAATAGAGAGAAAAGACTGGTTCCACCGGACAATGCTGAGACGAAAAATAATTCCACCCTTGAAACAGTGAGAGAAAACTGGTTAAATCCTAATAACGGTGAGACAAGTTAAGTTCCACCCTTACAATGTTGAGAAAGAACTGGTTCCACACTTACAACTAGGAGAGGAAACTACTCTCAAGGAGTCTGAGTGGCTTCATATGAAATAACAGCGAGCATCAACACCAGATATGTTTCCCAGTGGTATGATATGTAAAAACTGGAGAACAGCACCAATAATGTCCTAGTGGTTTAGATATGTAATAACTGTAGACAACAACACTAATAATGTGTCCGAGTGGTTAGATATGTAATAAATGTAGACAACAACACTAATAATGTGTCCGAGTGGTTTGATATGTAATAAATGTAGACAACAACACCAATAATGTGTCCGAGTGGTTTGATATGTAATAAATGTAGACAACAACACTAATAATGTGTCCGAGTGGTTAGATATGTAATAAATGTAGACAACAACACTAATAATGTGTCCGAGTGGTTTGATATGTAATAAATGTAGACAACAACACTAATAATGTGTCCGAGTGGTTTGATATGTAATAAATGTAGACAACAACACCAATAATGTGTCCGAGTGGTTTGATATGTAATAAATGTAGACAACAACACCAATAATGTGTCCGAGTGGTTTGATATGTAATAAATGTAGACAACAACACTAATAATGTGTCCGAGTGGTTTGATATGTAATAAATGTAGACAACAACACTAATAATGTGTCCGAGTGGTTTGATATGTAATAAATGTAGACAACAACACTAATAATGTGTCCGAGTGGTTTGATATGTAATAAATGTAGACAACAACACCAATAATGTGTCCGAGTGGTTTGATATGTAATAAATGTAGACAACAACACCAATAACGTGTCCTAGTGGTTTGATATGTAATAAATGTAGACAACAACACCAATAATGTGTCCTAGTGGTTTGATATGTAATAAATGTAGACAACAACACCAATAACGTGTCCTAGTGGTTTGATATGTAATAAATGTAGACAACAACACCAATAATGTGTCCGAGTGGTTTGATATGTAATAAATGTAGACAACAACACCAATAAAGTGTCCGAGTGGTTTGATATGTAATAAATGTAGACAACAACACCAATAATGTGTCCGAGTGGTTTGATATGTAATAAATGTAGACAACACCACCAATAATGTGTCCGAGTGGTTTGATATGTAATAAATGTAGACAACAACACCAATAATGTGTCCGAGTGGCTTGATATGCAATAAAAATAGACAACAACACCAATAATGTGTCCGAGTGGTTTGATATGTAATAAATGTAGACAACAACACCAATAATGTGTCCGAGTGGTTTGATATGTAATAAATGTAGACAACAACACTAATAATGTGTCCGAGTGGTTTGATATGTAATAAATGTAGACAACAACACCAATAACGTGTCCGAGTGGTTTGATATGTAATAAATGTAGACAACAACACCAAAAATGTGTCCCGATGCTTTTTGAAGTAATACATGAAGACAACAACATAATTCACTTTGCTAGCTCTATTAAAATCGTTTTCCGTGTCTTCGTTTAGTACAATGTGACAGATAATATCAGCACAACACAATGCCTTGTTCTCACAATGATAATATTGCTGAACTGTTTTTACTTGGCATTAAACAACACTCACTCATTAATATAATGACATAAACATATATTTAAAATGAACATATGTATTGCTATAAAACTGTTAAGCTGCATATTATAAATTTAAATGAATTTTTAAAAGGATGCTAACTCCTTTAATAATTAGGTCCTACATTGGTATTCGGGATTAGATCAAAAAGGCTGTTGATGCGCGTTCATGGATTTTGGTTAATGGTAAAATCAACCTAACAGGTCCCAGAGTTTCGTTTAAGGGAATATCTCCTAATGAATGTTTGTGTGATCAATCAAGTAAGATACACATACATGTAGTTAAATTTAAAATACAAATATTACATTCATGTACAAATGCAACTGTAAAATTATTGGTCCCCGTTTTTAACCAGAAACTGTCATTTCCCATTTTCTAAATGCAATTTTTTGTTTTTGACCTATCAATTATTTTAATTAAAGGAAAATCGATTATTATATAAGTAGTTTTGAAAATGAATCTTTAATAGTTTAATATGTTTATCAGATTCTTTACCTATTATAGTATTATTATGTTTTTTGACTTTGAGAAATGTGTTCCTAGTGGAATGAGTCACGTGATTCCCCCAAAGTTTACTGATTGTCACCTTGTTGTCAATAATGGAAATACTACAGCTCATATGGGGATTGTAATTTAACCCCGGTCCCAAGGATATTAACTAATGCATTAATTAATATTGATCCTAATGATACAATGAGTTCTGCTTGCCCATCCGAATTTTCGCATGTTTACGAGATTTTGTCTAATTCTTTATCCTTCCTTCATTTAAATATACAGAGTTTACTACCAAAATTAGACCATATCATAGCGATTTCGATATTTTGTCGTTTACTGAAACATCTTTGAAATCCTCGTATATGGATGACTCTATAGAGCTAATAAACTACCAAAAACCGTTTCGGATAGATAGTGGTGGGGATGTAAAAGGGGGAGGAGTTATTGTTTATATCAAGGAACATATCAAACCCATTAGGTGCTCTGAATCTACCGACATAGAAGCTGTTAGGGTTCAGTTAAAAATACGTAACAAAAAGGTTTTGTAGGCACCTTTTATATTCCAACTCATAGCAATAACGAGGTTTGGAGTAAAAGAGTCCGCAATAAACGATGTTTCATGTGATGGTTATGTCATATTGATATTTAGATTTCAGAACATCCTCGAACTCAGATTCATTTAATACAATATTTGATATCTCATTTACGACAACTGTAGGATTTAGAACCCGCAACCTTAGCGTTGACAGGCAAATGATCAATAGTAGCTGATTAGCTTTAACAACTCGGTAACGAAGGCCCTTAAAATTATTTTGGAAGCCAAATTCAAAACAACACACTTTTTTGGTGTTTACGGGAGTTTTGCGTCACCACTTGAACAATTTTACTCGACAATATATTCTCCGTCGAAAATTAGCGTAATATACGCTTTGAACCTATACGCATTATCCATCTGATTTACATCTACTGTTTTCTAGGAGTTTCTTGGTATTTTACGACTTTTCTCTGTTGATCTTAAAGACTTGTTTTTGTGCGACAATTTTGTATACTCTGACGTTCAAACAAGTCACAATACATACAAGTTTGCGCCTTTAAAATACACATAATCAGATAAAATACTGTTGATTAAAAATAAACTTTCACCATTTCCTAACATACATGTATGTACGTGTATAATGAAGGTTATTTTATAGTGTTGTCGTGTGTAAAACTGAATGAAGGTAATAACAAAATACAAAGAATTGATGTAAACTCTTCATCATCAAATTGTATACCTTTATTTTAAAAGAATTATCCATCTAGTGCACCCAGACATTGTTCATCCCTTCCACCCCTTCCCCACCCCCACCACAAAAAAAAACAAATAAACAAACAAACAAATATTGCTTCTCGCAGAAAATGTACCACTTGTCGCCGCGACTAGATCATATGTCCTTTAGCATTGTAAACAAACATACATTCTAATGCACGCTAAATTTATTTTCGGTTGGCCCGAAATCGGTACCTAGTACGTCTTATTGGACTACAATTATTTATTTTTTCAAACAAAATGCAACTAAAGTAAACTGTAATCATCCAACAGATAACTAGCAGATATGCCGGCATAATAACCATAGTTTCATCACAATGGTAATCAATCCTTTTCCACCAATTAATCGCATGTCATTGAAAAAAAACGAGCAAATACGAAAACGCGAGCTGCATGCTTCCCAAGACATACACTGATCATGTGGTACCAACCCTGCTATTTATGTATACCGTCTCCGTTACAATATTTTACGCACTCTATATATTTACGTTTGTTCCTTTGAATAGTTTTTATCTGTGATTTGTGTCATTTTCCTTTGATGTGTGCCAACTGATAATGCTTGTCACAGCATACTAGCCGTGATACAAAAAATATCAGGCAGTTCATTACCGGGCATGCGTGACTAATCGCGGAGGAATCTAAAAATGATTACGCATCAGTTAAAAAAAACAAAGGAAGATAAAATAAAACACGATTTAATCCACCACCATCCAAAATGCAAAAATGCAAACGAACAAAAAAAACCAACATAAAATATTACACATTTTCCTAGAAATTTAGCATTCTCGCCCCATAGCATTGAATTTAAATACGTCTGCTTGTATATTATGGACCCCTACATCGCCCTTTTGTTTTGTTTCAAAAATGAAATGCAATATTCTCTGCCCTCCGTTCTCGACCACTACAGCTACGTTTTCGAAGCTACCTTCCGTTAGCAATCATACACTTTAAATAATCTGAACAAAACTCTTCAAAATGCACAAAGATCAACATTCAACAGCAAGTGGCAAATCCCGAATTCTGTTCATTCATCAGAAGAACTTGCGAATCACCTCGCCATTTTTGGGGTTAATCCGACAAATCACAAAGCTATAAGCGGATAATTAGGGCAGTAAAATTCGGTCTACACAAGAACCTACAACTCATCACATACTGTACATCAATGCATTGTAATTAAAATTTGAATTTCTAAATTATGATGTGTAAATCGTATCTCCCATGGCCACTGCAAAGTACTGAAAATTAAAAATAACACAGCACCAAACAGTTACCAGAAATAATAACGATATCAAATACAAAATATAGAAAACAATAAAAAGTGAAACTGACGCTCCATTCGGTCAGAAACATTGGCAACATAAATTTGAAATAATACATTCGTCAAAGAGCAAAATTATAAGTTTTTAATAAAATAAATAAGTCTTTGAAATCAGTTGCAACAAAGTTTCAAGCAATAAAATGAATAATTCTTGAGACCGATTTGTTTTTCTCAGAAAAGCGATGGCGGACCTCGAAGAAAGCACCTAATGTTTTTCTTGGAAAGTCGATAGCGGACCTCGACGAAAGCACCTAGATTTAGAAAAACACTTGGCCTATCGATGATAGAATATTGAGATGTGGAATACGTGTACGCGACGCAACCTACATGTATTTTTTCGCTTCAAAAAGTAGTTCTCTCTAAGCGTAATATCGTCCATTTTCAATGACTTTTCGTGGTCATTTTCTTTGTCGTTGCACACTTGGGACACGAGGTCACGGTAATGTCTCAATTGCCTCATTTGCAAGATAATCTTTGACGATTCGTGCTCTATGAGGTCTTGCGTTATCGTCCATGAACTCGGGTCTATTTCTAAGTGGATGCGCATCAAAATGGGGCACAATACGGGGTCTAGAAACTGATCTCTGTATTTTAAAGCAGTTAGTGTGCCATCTAATGGATACACGTCTAACTTACAGTCATATGAGAAGCATCCCCAAACTGTCACTCCGCCACCACCAAAAGCTGTAGTTCCCAGAACATGTGCAGGATCAAAAGCTGTGTTGCGTTGACGCCATACCCGCATTCTACCATCAACTGGTTTCAGAAGAAAACGACTTTCGTCGGACCAACGAATTCTTTTCCAAGAGCGAATATTCCACCCGAGATGGTCACGCGCCCACTGCAGCCGGGCATCCTTATGTCTTTGTGTAAGTGCTGGTCGCTTTATTGGTCTCCGTGCTCGACGTCTTCCGCAGTTTAGCCTTCTGTTTACCGTCCGTCTACTGATTCTAACATGGACATTCCATCGACTACGCAACCTGTTTGCAGTGGTAAAAGGTTGTTGTCTAGCAAGTCTTCGAAGTACTCTATCTTCTCTCTCTGTTGTCTTCTTCGGTCGCCCTGATCTTGGCCTTTCCCCAACAATACCAGTTTCATTATATCGTCTAATTAGCCTACTGATGACAGAATGGCTAACATTGAACCTATCTGAAACCTGCCGCTGTGTCATTCCAGCCCTTATCATACCAACTGCTTGCCATCTCTCTGCATCTGCTAGTTTTCGACGTACCATGTTGAAATGATTTCAAAACAGGATAAATTTTACCTGTTACGCACGTGCATATGGTGAAATGAAAAAAGGCGCCAAAAGCTGAGGGTTGTGTTTTTTAAATCTCTATTGTTATGTATCATGAATCGTGCGACTTAAAAATTTTAACAATAGAAACTACAAACCTAGCTTTTGTTGATAACATTTGTAAAAAGAACCAGAAACAGTTTATGTTTTTTTTTATTTGAAGCAAAACCTGGTGGTCCCTAACTTTTAATATATATATTTATTCTCATAAAATTATAACAAATTTGTTCTTATACCCTTAAAAGCATTACACTTTAGGAGAAAATGAATCTAATCTTCAATACTATTTTTACAAAGATCCCAAATTCTATTGTTACTTTCAACATTAGTGTAGCGCCCTGTTTCTATTTCGAGTTTATGGGCACTAAGTCTAAATTTACTCATCAATCTCCTCTGGTCTTCATTTCCATACTTTAGATATGGTTCAAGTTGGAGATGGGATTTCAATTTTTTGTATGTTCTTAGTTTACCTTCCTCATTTGATTTTTTATCAGTCCATAGTTCAGTAAATTTAGAGTGTTTTTAATTTCTATCTTTTTCTTAAATAAATGACTGGCATTTAAAAATTTAGGTCAATGATAAATACAACCTATCCATGATTCTTTATTACTTTCATGCATAGACCAAGATTCATTTAGAGCTGCCTTAAGAATAAGATTTTGATCAGGTTCATCTTTTTGGAGTCTAGTCCAATATTTCAGCATATTTGTTAGTACTTAATAAAGAATTGGAACACATCCAAGTTCTGATCTTGCACCTGAGTTACTGGTTTTTCTATTAACTCCCAAAATAAATTTACAAAATTTTGTTTGTACTTTTTCAAGAACTAACTTATCTATTTCTATAGTAATGTATTTCTCTGAATTTTTGTATAAATTTAGAGGTATTAAAACTTCCCCATATTTCTGACCCATGTAATAAAACAGGTCTCACTGTATGATTAAAAATATGAATAAGTGTAAAAATGCATTTGGTTTAGATGACTTGAATGCTTTGCTAAGCTTAAAAGAAGTTTTAAGGCCTTTAGATATAGTTCATCTTTTGCATAAGGAAATGTACCAGAGGCTGAAAACAAATGCCCAGGTATATATATTTCTGAACAGATTCTACAATTTTATCATTTAATCTAAGGTTTTTTGTAATTAAACCACCAGCCTTATTAAATATTAAAACCTTTGTTTTGTTTGTATTAACAGTTAACTGCCACATTCCGGTTGAATGACGTTGACGCTAAATAACCTAGCACACCGTTTTTCACAGATCACTTCGACAAAATAGTCCTTATGAAATTGTTTTGAATAACAGACGGATATCTGTATTTTTTCAAACATTTGCATGGATTTTATAAAGATATATTATTGGTTATAAATTACCGATAAACAAAATATAAGGCAATTGGTTTTAGGTAGTGGCTTTCCCACGGTGATATCTCAGGTTCGCCCTAATGGCGTCTTTGTACTATCAGTTAGGGCCTCGGTGGCCGAGTGGTTAAGGTAGTCCGTCTACTTTTGATCACGTGGTCTGTCAACACTGAGATTGCGGGTTCGATTCTCACTGCAGGCAGGGTGTACTCGACTTCAATCTTAATTGACAAGGATTGCCAGTTTTTCTACCGAAGGTACTCCGGCTTCCTCCCCCAATAAAAACTGGACGCCATGATATAGCTGAAAAATTGCTGAAATTGGCGTTAAACAATATTCAAACAAACAAACAAACAATACTATCAGTTATTATTCGGAACTTCCACGGAACGCTTCTACACTTACCTTATCGATTGAATGTCACCAATACATCATCATCGCTAAATTTCGATCAAAATTTAATAAATATTATAACATGCCAAAGTACTGCTGTGTGCCTGGTTGCACAAATCCACCGGGACGTACGTATTCAATAGACCCTGAACTGAGAATGAAATAGATAGTGGCAATTAAACCGACTGATGCCAAATACAAAAACCTTCGGACAGCAGGGAAGTTTGATGTCGTCTGTGCTGCACATTTCAAACCCAGCAAATATAGAGAACGTTTGTCAGGTAAGATGGTTACCTAATGTACACCAATGCTTCCATTTTCAATGACGCAGACCGAATTTGTCAGATTGCCTATCAATTTTCCACACTGCAAGTTTGAAACAAAGGGGGTGGGAGGGATGACATGCTTTTGCAGAAATGCGGAAAATGGGTCGAAAGGGCAAACATGTAGGGATTCGGGAAAATTATAATTCGGTTAAAGAATTAGGGACATTGTATCCTTATCCCCCTCCTCCTTATACAGTATGTATAAAGTATTGGTATAATTAATGTAATGTCATCAGAGTAAATAGTAAAATTATGTTTAAATTGCAATGCTATTATAATGCATAGTGACGCTTATACATTTATCCACACACAAAAACAAGCTGCATTTTGTACCTTCCTCATGTAACATGTAACATTTTCTTTATCTTGTCTATCATATTTTCGCTTTGTTTGCTGTGTGGTTTTTGTTTATCTTATTCTAGAATTGAAGAAATGGATTAAAGAATGTAACAAATGTCATACAGATATATGATGAGGTCTGGCAATAACAAAATGATGAACAAAATGGATGACATGCCCTTTATATTATACTGAACCACAAAAGGAATGCCGCACAAAATTAGAGATTTGCAGACATATATTTTAAAATGATATTGAAATAAAATCATTTAATAAAATTTTAATGAATTACTGTCTCTACAGGTTGTGATGTTTCGTGGAATATCTGAATTACACAATATTACAGCTTTTTATTAAATAACACTTGTCAATAACATGTATGTCCACAACTACACTTATCACATTTTGCATTATATTAGTGCATGGAATTGAATAGAAGATTTGTGAGTACCATCAGAATATGAACCCATATTCTTTAAAATACTAGCAAACGTTCAGCTGCAGTTGCTGCTCCACAGTAAACCATTTTTTCAAACTTCTTTGTCCCATAAATGCTAACAGGGTTCAGATCTGGGCCCGGTTTCATAAAACATCTCAAATTTGAGGATTTCCTCAACTCATCCTCACCTCAAATATTGGCCAATCAGATTGCTGAAAAATTCAAATTTGAGGAAATATCAAGGATTTGAGGAAAATCTCAATTTGATAAGTTTTATGAAACTGAGGCCTGGACTCAAAGCCGGCCAATCCATAAGATTGACATTATTCTGTTGTAAGAGATCCGGTGTTGCTCTTACTATATGTGCACATACATGTATGTTATCATGATTATTGATATGGAGAAGACTTGATCGATGTATAGGGAAGCTGTCACACTGTTGCCTATTCTTGGGCCAAATGTCTGGAAGATAACTGGACCGAGTTTTACATTTAATCCAATTCCACCCCATACCATAATGTTTGGACCTCCCCAAGTGTTCATTTCCAACTGTCTTCAAAACACTATCCACAAATTTGTTGCCATCTCCAAATCTTGAGGCTTCATTTGGTTCAGATTTGGTTCATTTCCTAGTTACTTTTTCAATATTCTTGCATTGATCTTCAGTCACTTTAAATAGAAAAAAAAGAAATGTGACCATAGCACATAGATACCCCACCACAAGCAGCATGGGCCTGACATGTCCAAAAAGTGCTTACAACACAATATCCATGAAGCCATTCTGATTTATAATAGCAAAGAAAAATGTGCTGCTGTACATGTTCAACAAAGGACCAATTCTTGGTGGAAATGATTTTCTTTTAATGCAACAAATATATATTTAAGCAAAGAAACACTGAAACAGGATTTTGTCACAGAAAATATAATCCCCACTTCACATATATATATATATATATATATATATATATTATATATATATATATATATATATATATATATATATATATACAAGTCTAGAAGATTATGCAACGATACAAATGACGGTGTTTCTTGTCAAAAATTTAGACAAAGACTGACCAACGAATGGCCTTAGTCATTGAATGTCAATATAAATAAATGACGTAAACCGGTCATAACATATTGATCTTAAACTTTCTCTTTTCCAACTTAACCCAAAATAGTTGCTTCCCAAGTCCGCCCGCCGCGGACGTGCCGTGCTGTTACTTGGCTTTGCTCAAATATTCCAACAAGATGTAATCAAAATTACCAAGGTGACAAATTCTTTACGCCAGACGCGCGTTTCGTCTACTTAAGACTCATCAGTGGCGTTTAGCTCTAAATGCTTCAAGTATTTTTTCATTCGGTGATGGAATAATATAAGTCCACTGGGATCGTGTAAAAACACAATACAGGTAGTTCAAAATATTATATAAAAGTCTAAAGAGTCTTCCAACCAGCAAGCTTATTAAGTATCGGATCGACAAACATGACGATACAGCATAAACAAAAAATAATATACAAGTCTAGAAGATTATGCAACGATACAAATGACGGTGTTTCTTGTCAAAAATTTAGACAAAGACTGACCAACGAATGGCCTTAGTCATTGAATGTCAATATAAATAAATGACGTAAACCGGTCATAACATATTGATCTTAAACTTTCTCTTTTCCAACTTAACCCAAAATAGTTGCTTCCCAAGTCCGCCCGCCGCGGACGTGCCGTGCTGTTACTTGGCTTTGCTCAAATATTCCAACAAGATGTAATCAAAATTACCAAGGTGACAAATTCTTTACGCCAGACGCGCGTTTCGTCTACTTAAGACTCATCAGTGGCGTTTAGCTCTAAATGCTTCAAGTATTTTTTCATTCGGTGATGGAATAATATAAGTCCACTGGGATCGTGTAAAAACACAATACAGGTAGTTCAAAATATTATATAAAAGTCTAAAGAGTCTTCCAACCAGCAAGCTTATTAAGTATCGGATCGACAAACATGACGATACAGCATAAACAAAAAATAATATACAAGTCTAGAAGATTATGCAACGATACAAATGACGGTGTTTCTTGTCAAAAATTTAGACAAAGACTGACCAACGAATGGCCTTAGTCATTGAATGTCAATATAAATAAATGACGTAAACCGGTCATAACATATTGATCTTAAACTTTCTCTTTTCCAACTTAACCCAAAATAGTTGCTTCCCAAGTCCGCCCGCCGCGGACGTGCCGTGCTGTTACTTGGCTTTGCTCAAATATTCCAACAAGATGTAATCAAAATTACCAAGGTGACAAATTCTTTACGCCAGACGCGCGTTTCGTCTACTTAAGACTCATCAGTGGCGTTTAGCTCTAAATGCTTCAAGTATTTTTTCATTCGGTGATGGAATAATATAAGTCCACTGGGATCGTGTAAAAACACAATACAGGTAGTTCAAAATATTATATAAAAGTCTAAAGAGTCTTCCAACCAGCAAGCTTATTAAGTATCGGATCGACAAACATGACGATACAGCATAAACAAAAAATAATATACAAGTCTAGAAGATTATGCAACGATACAAATGACGGTGTTTCTTGTCAAAAATTTAGACAAAGACTGACCAACGAATGGCCTTAGTCATTGAATGTCAATATAAATAAATGACGTAAACCGGTCATAACATATTGATCTTAAACTTTCTCTTTTCCAACTTAACCCAAAATAGTTGCTTCCCAAGTCCGCCCGCCGCGGACGTGCCGTGCTGTTACTTGGCTTTGCTCAAATATTCCAACAAGATGTAATCAAAATTACCAAGGTGACAAATTCTTTACGCCAGACGCGCGTTTCGTCTACTTAAGACTCATCAGTGGCGTTTAGCTCTAAATGCTTCAAGTATTTTTTCATTCGGTGATGGAATAATATAAGTCCACTGGGATCGTGTAAAAACACAATACAGGTAGTTCAAAATATTATATAAAAGTCTAAAGAGTCTTCCAACCAGCAAGCTTATTAAGTATCGGATCGACAAACATGACGATACAGCATAAACAAAAAATAATATACAAGTCTAGAAGATTATGCAACGATACAAATGACGGTGTTTCTTGTCAAAAATTTAGACAAAGACTGACCAACGAATGGCCTTAGTCATTGAATGTCAATATAAATAAATGACGTAAACCGGTCATAACATATTGATCTTAAACTTTCTCTTTTCCAACTTAACCCAAAATAGTTGCTTCCCAAGTCCGCCCGCCGCGGACGTGCCGTGCTGTTACTTGGCTTTGCTCAAATATTCCAACAAGATGTAATCAAAATTACCAAGGTGACAAATTCTTTACGCCAGACGCGCGTTTCGTCTACTTAAGACTCATCAGTGGCGTTTAGCTCTAAATGCTTCAAGTATTTTTTCATTCGGTGATGGAATAATATAAGTCCACTGGGATCGTGTAAAAACACAATACAGGTAGTTCAAAATATTATATAAAAGTCTAAAGAGTCTTCCAACCAGCAAGCTTATTAAGTATCGGATCGACAAACATGACGATACAGCATAAACAAAAAATAATATACAAGTCTAGAAGATTATGCAACGATACAAATGACGGTGTTTCTTGTCAAAAATTTAGACAAAGACTGACCAACGAATGGCCTTAGTCATTGAATGTCAATATAAATAAATGACGTAAACCGGTCATAACATATTGATCTTAAACTTTCTCTTTTCCAACTTAACCCAAAATAGTTGCTTCCCAAGTCCGCCCGCCGCGGACGTGCCGTGCTGTTACTTGGCTTTGCTCAAATATTCCAATAGATGTAATCAAAATTACCAAGGTGACAAATTCTTTACGCCAGACGCGCGTTTCGTCTACTTAAGACTCATCAGTGGCGTTTAGCTCTAAATGCTTCAAGTATTTTTTCATTCGGTGATGGAATAATATAAGTCCACTGGGATCGTGTAAAAACACAATACAGGTAGTTCAAAATATTATATAAAAGTCTAAAGAGTCTTCCAACCAGCAAGCTTATTAAGTATCGGATCGACAAACATGACGATACAGCATAAACAAAAAATAATATACAAGTCTAGAAGATTATGCAACGATACAAATGACGGTGTTTCTTGTCAAAAATTTAGACAAAGACTGACCAACGAATGGCCTTAGTCATTGAATGTCAATATAAATAAATGACGTAAACCGGTCATAACATATTGATCTTAAACTTTCTCTTTTCCAACTTAACCCAAAATAGTTGCTTCCCAAGTCCGCCCGCCGCGGACATGCCGTGCTGTTACTTGGCTTTGCTCAAATATTCCAACAAGATGTAATCAAAATTACCAAGGTGACAAATTCTTTACGCCAGACGCGCGTTTCGTCTACTTAAGACTCATCAGTGGCGTTTAGCTCTAAATGCTTCAAGTATTTTTTCATTCGGTGATGGAATAATATAAGTCCACTGGGATCGTGTAAAAACACAATACAGGTAGTTCAAAATATTATATAAAAGTCTAAAGAGTCTTCCAACCAGCAAGCTTATTAAGTATCGGATCGACAAACATGACGATACAGCATAAACAAAAAATAATATACAAGTCTAGAAGATTATGCAACGATACAAATGACGGTGTTTCTTGTCAAAAATTTAGACAAAGACTGACCAACGAATGGCCTTAGTCATTGAATGTCAATATAAATAAATGACGTAAACCGGTCATAACATATTGATCTTAAACTTTCTCTTTTCCAACTTAACCCAAAATAGTTGCTTCCCAAGTCCGCCCGCCGCGGACGTGCCGTGCTGTTACTTGGCTTTGCTCAAATATTCCAACAAGATGTAATCAAAATTACCAAGGTGACAAATTCTTTACGCCAGACGCGCGTTTCGTCTACTTAAGACTCATCAGTGGCGTTTAGCTCTAAATGCTTCAAGTATTTTTTCATTCGGTGATGGAATAATATAAGTCCACTGGGATCGTGTAAAAACACAATACAGGTAGTTCAAAATATTATATAAAAGTCTAAAGAGTCTTCCAACCAGCAAGCTTATTAAGTATCGGATCGACAAACATGACGATACAGCATAAACAAAAAATAATATACAAGTCTAGAAGATTATGCAACGATACAAATGACGGTGTTTCTTGTCAAAAATTTAGACAAAGACTGACCAACGAATGGCCTTAGTCATTGAATGTCAATATAAATAAATGACGTAAACCGGTCATAACATATTGATCTTAAACTTTCTCTTTTCCAACTTAACCCAAAATAGTTGCTTCCCAAGTCCGCCCGCCGCGGACGTGCCGTGCTGTTACTTGGCTTTGCTCAAATATTCCAACAAGATGTAATCAAAATTACCAAGGTGACAAATTCTTTACGCCAGACGCGCGTTTCGTCTACTTAAGACTCATCAGTGGCGTTTAGCTCTAAATGCTTCAAGTATTTTTTCATTCGGTGATGGAATAATATAAGTCCACTGGGATCGTGTAAAAACACAATACAGGTAGTTCAAAATATTATATAAAAGTCTAAAGAGTCTTCCAACCAGCAAGCTTATTAAGTATCGGATCGACAAACATGACGATACAGCATAAACAAAAAATAATATACAAGTCTAGAAGATTATGCAACGATACAAATGACGGTGTTTCTTGTCAAAAATTTAGACAAAGACTGACCAACGAATGGCCTTAGTCATTGAATGTCAATATAAATAAATGACGTAAACCGGTCATAACATATTGATCTTAAACTTTCTCTTTTCCAACTTAACCCAAAATAGTTGCTTCCCAAGTCCGCCCGCCGCGGACGTGCCGTGCTGTTACTTGGCTTTGCTCAAATATTCCAACAAGATGTAATCAAAATTACCAAGGTGACAAATTCTTTACGCCAGACGCGCGTTTCGTCTACTTAAGACTCATCAGTGGCGTTTAGCTCTAAATGCTTCAAGTATTTTTTCATTCGGTGATGGAATAATATAAGTCCACTGGGATCGTGTAAAAACACAATACAGGTAGTTCAAAATATTATATAAAAGTCTAAAGAGTCTTCCAACCAGCAAGCTTATTAAGTATCGGATCGACAAACATGACGATACAGCATAAACAAAAAATAATATACAAGTCTAGAAGATTATGCAACGATACAAATGACGGTGTTTCTTGTCAAAAATTTAGACAAAGACTGACCAACGAATGGCCTTAGTCATTGAATGTCAATATAAATAAATGACGTAAACCGGTCATAACATATTGATCTTAAACTTTCTCTTTTCCAACTTAACCCAAAATAGTTGCTTCCCAAGTCCGCCCGCCGCGGACGTGCCGTGCTGTTACTTGGCTTTGCTCAAATATTCCAACAAGATGTAATCAAAATTACCAAGGTGACAAATTCTTTACGCCAGACGCGCGTTTCGTCTACTTAAGACTCATCAGTGGCGTTTAGCTCTAAATGCTTCAAGTATTTTTTCATTCGGTGATGGAATAATATAAGTCCACTGGGATCGTGTAAAAACACAATACAGGTAGTTCAAAATATTATATAAAAGTCTAAAGAGTCTTCCAACCAGCAAGCTTATTAAGTATCGGATCGACAAACATGACGATACAGCATAAACAAAAAATAATATACAAGTCTAGAAGATTATGCAACGATACAAATGACGGTGTTTCTTGTCAAAAATTTAGACAAAGACTGACCAACGAATGGCCTTAGTCATTGAATGTCAATATAAATAAATGACGTAAACCGGTCATAACATATTGATCTTAAACTTTCTCTTTTCCAACTTAACCCAAAATAGTTGCTTCCCAAGTCCGCCCGCCGCGGACGTGCCGTGCTGTTACTTGGCTTTGCTCAAATATTCCAACAAGATGTAATCAAAATTACCAAGGTGACAAATTCTTTACGCCAGACGCGCGTTTCGTCTACTTAAGACTCATCAGTGGCGTTTAGCTCTAAATGCTTCAAGTATTTTTTCATTCGGTGATGGAATAATATAAGTCCACTGGGATCGTGTAAAAACACAATACAGGTAGTTCAAAATATTATATAAAAGTCTAAAGAGTCTTCCAACCAGCAAGCTTATTAAGTATCGGATCGACAAACATGACGATACAGCATAAACAAAAAATAATATACAAGTCTAGAAGATTATGCAACGATACAAATGACGGTGTTTCTTGTCAAAAATTTAGACAAAGACTGACCAACGAATGGCCTTAGTCATTGAATGTCAATATAAATAAATGACGTAAACCGGTCATAACATATTGATCTTAAACTTTCTCTTTTCCAACTTAACCCAAAATAGTTGCTTCCCAAGTCCGCCCGCCGCGGACGTGCCGTGCTGTTACTTGGCTTTGCTCAAATATTCCAACAAGATGTAATCAAAATTACCAAGGTGACAAATTCTTTTACGCCAGACGCGCGTTTCGTCTACTTAAGACTCATCAGTGGCGTTTAGCTCTAAATGCTTCAAGTATTTTTTCATTCGGTGATGGAATAATATAAGTCCACTGGGATCGTGTAAAAACACAATACAGGTAGTTCAAAATATTATATAAAAGTCTAAAGAGTCTTCCAACCAGCAAGCTTATTAAGTATCGGATCGACAAACATGACGATACAGCATAAACAAAAAATAATATACAAGTCTAGAAGATTATGCAACGATACAAATGACGGTGTTTCTTGTCAAAAATTTAGACAAAGACTGACCAACGAATGGCCTTAGTCATTGAATGTCAATATAAATAAATGACGTAAACCGGTCATAACATATTGATCTTAAACTTTCTCTTTTCCAACTTAACCCAAAATAGTTGCTTCCCAAGTCCGCCCGCCGCGGACGTGCCGTGCTGTTACTTGGCTTTGCTCAAATATTCCAACAAGATGTAATCAAAATTACCAAGGTGACAAATTCTTTACGCCAGACGCGCGTTTCGTCTACTTAAGACTCATCAGTGGCGTTTAGCTCTAAATGCTTCAAGTATTTTTTCATTCGGTGATGGAATAATATAAGTCCACTGGGATCGTGTAAAAACACAATACAGGTAGTTCAAAATATTATATAAAAGTCTAAAGAGTCTTCCAACCAGCAAGCTTATTAAGTATCGGATCGACAAACATGACGATACAGCATAAACAAAAAATAATATACAAGTCTAGAAGATTATGCAACGATACAAATGACGGTGTTTCTTGTCAAAAATTTAGACAAAGACTGACCAACGAATGGCCTTAGTCATTGAATGTCAATATAAATAAATGACGTAAACCGGTCATAACATATTGATCTTAAACTTTCTCTTTTCCAACTTAACCCAAAATAGTTGCTTCCCAAGTCCGCCCGCCGCGGACGTGCCGTGCTGTTACTTGGCTTTGCTCAAATATTCCAACAAGATGTAATCAAAATTACCAAGGTGACAAATTCTTTACGCCAGACGCGCGTTTCGTCTACTTAAGACTCATCAGTGGCGTTTAGCTCTAAATGCTTCAAGTATTTTTTCATTCGGTGATGGAATAATATAAGTCCACTGGGATCGTGTAAAAACACAATACAGGTAGTTCAAAATATTATATAAAAGTCTAAAGAGTCTTCCAACCAGCAAGCTTATTAAGTATCGGATCGACAAACATGACGATACAGCATAAACAAAAAATAATATACAAGTCTAGAAGATTATGCAACGATACAAATGACGGTGTTTCTTGTCAAAAATTTAGACAAAGACTGACCAACGAATGGCCTTAGTCATTGAATGTCAATATAAATAAATGACGTAAACCGGTCATAACATATTGATCTTAAACTTTCTCTTTTCCAACTTAACCCAAAATAGTTGCTTCCCAAGTCCGCCCGCCGCGGACGTGCCGTGCTGTTACTTGGCTTTGCTCAAATATTCCAACAAGATGTAATCAAAATTACCAAGGTGACAAATTCTTTACGCCAGACGCGCGTTTCGTCTACTTAAGACTCATCAGTGGCGTTTAGCTCTAAATGCTTCAAGTATTTTTTCATTCGGTGATGGAATAATATAAGTCCACTGGGATCGTGTAAAAACACAATACAGGTAGTTCAAAATATTATATAAAAGTCTAAAGAGTCTTCCAACCAGCAAGCTTATTAAGTATCGGATCGACAAACATGACGATACAGCATAAACAAAAAATAATATACAAGTCTAGAAGATTATGCAACGATACAAATGACGGTGTTTCTTGTCAAAAATTTAGACAAAGACTGACCAACGAATGGCCTTAGTCATTGAATGTCAATATAAATAAATGACGTAAACCGGTCATAACATATTGATCTTAAACTTTCTCTTTTCCAACTTAACCCAAAATAGTTGCTTCCCAAGTCCGCCCGCCGCGGACGTGCCGTGCTGTTACTTGGCTTTGCTCAAATATTCCAACAAGATGTAATCAAAATTACCAAGGTGACAAATTCTTTACGCCAGACGCGCGTTTCGTCTACTTAAGACTCATCAGTGGCGTTTAGCTCTAAATGCTTCAAGTATTTTTTCATTCGGTGATGGAATAATATAAGTCCACTGGGATCGTGTAAAAACACAATACAGGTAGTTCAAAATATTATATAAAAGTCTAAAGAGTCTTCCAACCAGCAAGCTTATTAAGTATCGGATCGACAAACATGACGATACAGCATAAACAAAAAATAATATACAAGTCTAGAAGATTATGCAACGATACAAATGACGGTGTTTCTTGTCAAAAATTTAGACAAAGACTGACCAACGAATGGCCTTAGTCATTGAATGTCAATATAAATAAATGACGTAAACCGGTCATAACATATTGATCTTAAACTTTCTCTTTTCCAACTTAACCCAAAATAGTTGCTTCCCAAGTCCGCCCGCCGCGGACGTGCCGTGCTGTTACTTGGCTTTGCTCAAATATTCCAACAAGATGTAATCAAAATTACCAAGGTGACAAATTCTTTACGCCAGACGCGCGTTTCGTCTACTTAAGACTCATCAGTGGCGTTTAGCTCTAAATGCTTCAAGTATTTTTTCATTCGGTGATGGAATAATATAAGTCCACTGGGATCGTGTAAAAACACAATACAGGTAGTTCAAAATATTATATAAAAGTCTAAAGAGTCTTCCAACCAGCAAGCTTATTAAGTATCGGATCGACAAACATGACGATACAGCATAAACAAAAAATAATATACAAGTCTAGAAGATTATGCAACGATACAAATGACGGTGTTTCTTGTCAAAAATTTAGACAAAGACTGACCAACGAATGGCCTTAGTCATTGAATGTCAATATAAATAAATGACGTAAACCGGTCATAACATATTGATCTTAAACTTTCTCTTTTCCAACTTAACCCAAAATAGTTGCTTCCCAAGTCCGCCCGCCGCGGACGTGCCGTGCTGTTACTTGGCTTTGCTCAAATATTCCAACAAGATGTAATCAAAATTACCAAGGTGACAAATTCTTTACGCCAGACGCGCGTTTCGTCTACTTAAGACTCATCAGTGGCGTTTAGCTCTAAATGCTTCAAGTATTTTTTCATTCGGTGATGGAATAATATAAGTCCACTGGGATCGTGTAAAAACACAATACAGGTAGTTCAAAATATTATATAAAAGTCTAAAGAGTCTTCCAACCAGCAAGCTTATTAAGTATCGGATCGACAAACATGACGATACAGCATAAACAAAAAATAATATACAAGTCTAGAAGATTATGCAACGATACAAATGACGGTGTTTCTTGTCAAAAATTTAGACAAAGACTGACCAACGAATGGCCTTAGTCATTGAATGTCAATATAAATAAATGACGTAAACCGGTCATAACATATTGATCTTAAACTTTCTCTTTTCCAACTTAACCCAAAATAGTTGCTTCCCAAGTCCGCCCGCCGCGGACGTGCCGTGCTGTTACTTGGCTTTGCTCAAATATTCCAACAAGATGTAATCAAAATTACCAAGGTGACAAATTCTTTACGCCAGACGCGCGTTTCGTCTACTTAAGACTCATCAGTGGCGTTTAGCTCTAAATGCTTCAAGTATTTTTTCCTTCGGTGATGGAATAATATAAGTCCACTGGGATCGTGTAAAAACACAATACAGGTAGTTCAAAATATTATATAAAAGTCTAAAGAGTCTTCCAACCAGCAAGCTTATTAAGTATCGGATCGACAAACATGACGATACAGCATAAACAAAAAATAATATACAAGTCTAGAAGATTATGCAACGATACAAATGACGGTGTTTCTTGTCAAAAATTTAGACAAAGACTGACCAACGAATGGCCTTAGTCATTGAATGTCAATATAAATAAATGACGTAAACCGGTCATAACATATTGATCTTAAACTTTCTCTTTTCCAACTTAACCCAAAATAGTTGCTTCCCAAGTCCGCCCGCCGCGGACGTGCCGTGCTGTTACTTGGCTTTGCTCAAATATTCCAACAAGATGTAATCAAAATTACCAAGGTGACAAATTCTTTACGCCAGACGCGCGTTTCGTCTACTTAAGACTCATCAGTGGCGTTTAGCTCTAAATGCTTCAAGTATTTTTTCATTCGGTGATGGAATAATATAAGTCCACTGGGATCGTGTAAAAACACAATACAGGTAGTTCAAAATATTATATAAAAGTCTAAAGAGTCTTCCAACCAGCAAGCTTATTAAGTATCGGATCGACAAACATGACGATACAGCATAAACAAAAAATAATATACAAGTCTAGAAGATTATGCAACGATACAAATGACGGTGTTTCTTGTCAAAAATTTAGACAAAGACTGACCAACGAATGGCCTTAGTCATTGAATGTCAATATAAATAAATGACGTAAACCGGTCATAACATATTGATCTTAAACTTTCTCTTTTCCAACTTAACCCAAAATAGTTGCTTCCCAAGTCCGCCCGCCGCGGACGTGCCGTGCTGTTACTTGGCTTTGCTCAAATATTCCAACAAGATGTAATCAAAATTACCAAGGTGACAAATTCTTTACGCCAGACGCGCGTTTCGTCTACTTAAGACTCATCAGTGGCGTTTAGCTCTAAATGCTTCAAGTATTTTTTCATTCGGTGATGGAATAATATAAGTCCACTGGGATCGTGTAAAAACACAATACAGGTAGTTCAAAATATTATATAAAAGTCTAAAGAGTCTTCCAACCAGCAAGCTTATTAAGTATCGGATCGACAAACATGACGATACAGCATAAACAAAAAATAATATACAAGTCTAGAAGATTATGCAACGATACAAATGACGGTGTTTCTTGTCAAAAATTTAGACAAAGACTGACCAACGAATGGCCTTAGTCATTGAATGTCAATATAAATAAATGACGTAAACCGGTCATAACATATTGATCTTAAACTTTCTCTTTTCCAACTTAACCCAAAATAGTTGCTTCCCAAGTCCGCCCGCCGCGGACGTGCCGTGCTGTTACTTGGCTTTGCTCAAATATTCCAACAAGATGTAATCAAAATTACCAAGGTGACAAATTCTTTACGCCAGACGCGCGTTTCGTCTACTTAAGACTCATCAGTGGCGTTTAGCTCTAAATGCTTCAAGTATTTTTTCATTCGGTGATGGAATAATATAAGTCCACTGGGATCGTGTAAAAACACAATACAGGTAGTTCAAAATATTATATAAAAGTCTAAAGAGTCTTCCAACCAGCAAGCTTATTAAGTATCGGATCGACAAACATGACGATACAGCATAAACAAAAAATAATATACAAGTCTAGAAGATTATGCAACGATACAAATGACGGTGTTTCTTGTCAAAAATTTAGACAAAGACTGACCAACGAATGGCCTTAGTCATTGAATGTCAATATAAATAAATGACGTAAACCGGTCATAACATATTGATCTTAAACTTTCTCTTTTCCAACTTAACCCAAAATAGTTGCTTCCCAAGTCCGCCCGCCGCGGACGTGCCGTGCTGTTACTTGGCTTTGCTCAAATATTCCAACAAGATGTAATCAAAATTACCAAGGTGACAAATTCTTTACGCCAGACGCGCGTTTCGTCTACTTAAGACTCATCAGTGGCGTTTAGCTCTAAATGCTTCAAGTATTTTTTCCTTCGGTGATGGAATAATATAAGTCCACTGGGATCGTGTAAAAACACAATACAGGTAGTTCAAAATATTATATAAAAGTCTAAAGAGTCTTCCAACCAGCAAGCTTATTAAGTATCGGATCGACAAACATGACGATACAGCATAAACAAAAAATAATATACAAGTCTAGAAGATTATGCAACGATACAAATGACGGTGTTTCTTGTCAAAAATTTAGACAAAGACTGACCAACGAATGGCCTTAGTCATTGAATGTCAATATAAATAAATGACGTAAACCGGTCATAACATATTGATCTTAAACTTTCTCTTTTCCAACTTAACCCAAAATAGTTGCTTCCCAAGTCCGCCCGCCGCGGACGTGCCGTGCTGTTACTTGGCTTTGCTCAAATATTCCAACAAGATGTAATCAAAATTACCAAGGTGACAAATTCTTTACGCCAGACGCGCGTTTCGTCTACTTAAGACTCATCAGTGGCGTTTAGCTCTAAATGCTTCAAGTATTTTTTCATTCGGTGATGGAATAATATAAGTCCACTGGGATCGTGTAAAAACACAATACAGGTAGTTCAAAATATTATATAAAAGTCTAAAGAGTCTTCCAACCAGCAAGCTTATTAAGTATCGGATCGACAAACATGACGATACAGCATAAACAAAAAATAATATACAAGTCTAGAAGATTATGCAACGATACAAATGACGGTGTTTCTTGTCAAAAATTTAGACAAAGACTGACCAACGAATGGCCTTAGTCATTGAATGTCAATATAAATAAATGACGTAAACCGGTCATAACATATTGATCTTAAACTTTCTCTTTTCCAACTTAACCCAAAATAGTTGCTTCCCAAGTCCGCCCGCCGCGGACGTGCCGTGCTGTTACTTGGCTTTGCTCAAATATTCCAACAAGATGTAATCAAAATTACCAAGGTGACAAATTCTTTACGCCAGACGCGCGTTTCGTCTACTTAAGACTCATCAGTGGCGTTTAGCTCTAAATGCTTCAAGTATTTTTTCCTTCGGTGATGGAATAATATAAGTCCACTGGGATCGTGTAAAAACACAATACAGGTAGTTCAAAATATTATATAAAAGTCTAAAGAGTCTTCCAACCAGCAAGCTTATTAAGTATCGGATCGACAAACATGACGATACAGCATAAACAAAAAATAATATACAAGTCTAGAAGATTATGCAACGATACAAATGACGGTGTTTCTTGTCAAAAATTTAGACAAAGACTGACCAACGAATGGCCTTAGTCATTGAATGTCAATATAAATAAATGACGTAAACCGGTCATAACATATTGATCTTAAACTTTCTCTTTTCCAACTTAACCCAAAATAGTTGCTTCCCAAGTCCGCCCGCCGCGGACGTGCCGTGCTGTTACTTGGCTTTGCTCAAATATTCCAACAAGATGTAATCAAAATTACCAAGGTGACAAATTCTTTACGCCAGACGCGCGTTTCGTCTACTTAAGACTCATCAGTGGCGTTTAGCTCTAAATGCTTCAAGTATTTTTTCATTCGGTGATGGAATAATATAAGTCCACTGGGATCGTGTAAAAACACAATACAGGTAGTTCAAAATATTATATAAAAGTCTAAAGAGTCTTCCAACCAGCAAGCTTATTAAGTATCGGATCGACAAACATGACGATACAGCATAAACAAAAAATAATATACAAGTCTAGAAGATTATGCAACGATACAAATGACGGTGTTTCTTGTCAAAAATTTAGACAAAGACTGACCAACGAATGGCCTTAGTCATTGAATGTCAATATAAATAAATGACGTAAACCGGTCATAACATATTGATCTTAAACTTTCTCTTTTCCAACTTAACCCAAAATAGTTGCTTCCCAAGTCCGCCCGCCGCGGACGTGCCGTGCTGTTACTTGGCTTTGCTCAAATATTCCAACAAGATGTAATCAAAATTACCAAGGTGACAAATTCTTTACGCCAGACGCGCGTTTCGTCTACTTAAGACTCATCAGTGGCGTTTAGCTCTAAATGCTTCAAGTATTTTTTCATTCGGTGATGGAATAATATAAGTCCACTGGGATCGTGTAAAAACACAATACAGGTAGTTCAAAATATTATATAAAAGTCTAAAGAGTCTTCCAACCAGCAAGCTTATTAAGTATCGGATCGACAAACATGACGATACAGCATAAACAAAAAATAATATACAAGTCTAGAAGATTATGCAACGATACAAATGACGGTGTTTCTTGTCAAAAATTTAGACAAAGACTGACCAACGAATGGCCTTAGTCATTGAATGTCAATATAAATAAATGACGTAAACCGGTCATAACATATTGATCTTAAACTTTCTCTTTTCCAACTTAACCCAAAATAGTTGCTTCCCAAGTCCGCCCGCCGCGGACGTGCCGTGCTGTTACTTGGCTTTGCTCAAATATTCCAACAAGATGTAATCAAAATTACCAAGGTGACAAATTCTTTACGCCAGACGCGCGTTTCGTCTACTTAAGACTCATCAGTGGCGTTTAGCTCTAAATGCTTCAAGTATTTTTTCATTCGGTGATGGAATAATATAAGTCCACTGGGATCGTGTAAAAACACAATACAGGTAGTTCAAAATATTATATAAAAGTCTAAAGAGTCTTCCAACCAGCAAGCTTATTAAGTATCGGATCGACAAACATGACGATACAGCATAAACAAAAAATAATATACAAGTCTAGAAGATTATGCAACGATACAAATGACGGTGTTTCTTGTCAAAAATTTAGACAAAGACTGACCAACGAATGGCCTTAGTCATTGAATGTCAATATAAATAAATGACGTAAACCGGTCATAACATATTGATCTTAAACTTTCTCTTTTCCAACTTAACCCAAAATAGTTGCTTCCCAAGTCCGCCCGCCGCGGACGCGCCGTGCTGTTACTTGGCTTTGCTCAAATATTCCAACAAGATGTAATCAAAATTACCAAGGTGACAAATTCTTTACGCCAGACGCGCGTTTCGTCTACTTAAGACTCATCAGTGGCGTTTAGCTCTAAATGCTTCAAGTATTTTTTCATTCGGTGATGGAATAATATAAGTCCACTGGGATCGTGTAAAAACACAATACAGGTAGTTCAAAATATTATATAAAAGTCTAAAGAGTCTTCCAACCAGCAAGCTTATTAAGTATCGGATCGACAAACATGACGATACAGCATAAACAAAAAATAATATACAAGTCTAGAAGATTATGCAACGATACAAATGACGGTGTTTCTTGTCAAAAATTTAGACAAAGACTGACCAACGAATGGCCTTAGTCATTGAATGTCAATATAAATAAATGACGTAAACCGGTCATAACATATTGATCTTAAACTTTCTCTTTTCCAACTTAACCCAAAATAGTTGCTTCCCAAGTCCGCCCGCCGCGGACGTGCCGTGCTGTTACTTGGCTTTGCTCAAATATTCCAACAAGATGTAATCAAAATTACCAAGGTGACAAATTCTTTACGCCAGACGCGCGTTTCGTCTACTTAAGACTCATCAGTGGCGTTTAGCTCTAAATGCTTCAAGTATTTTTTCATTCGGTGATGGAATAATATAAGTCCACTGGGATCGTGTAAAAACACAATACAGGTAGTTCAAAATATTATATAAAAGTCTAAAGAGTCTTCCAACCAGCAAGCTTATTAAGTATCGGATCGACAAACATGACGATACAGCATAAACAAAAAATAATATACAAGTCTAGAAGATTATGCAACGATACAAATGACGGTGTTTCTTGTCAAAAATTTAGACAAAGACTGACCAACGAATGGCCTTAGTCATTGAATGTCAATATAAATAAATGACGTAAACCGGTCATAACATATTGATCTTAAACTTTCTCTTTTCCAACTTAACCCAAAATAGTTGCTTCCCAAGTCCGCCCGCCGCGGACGTGCCGTGCTGTTACTTGGCTTTGCTCAAATATTCCAACAAGATGTAATCAAAATTACCAAGGTGACAAATTCTTTACGCCAGACGCGCGTTTCGTCTACTTAAGACTCATCAGTGGCGTTTAGCTCTAAATGCTTCAAGTATTTTTTCATTCGGTGATGGAATAATATAAGTCCACTGGGATCGTGTAAAAACACAATACAGGTAGTTCAAAATATTATATAAAAGTCTAAAGAGTCTTCCAACCAGCAAGCTTATTAAGTATCGGATCGACAAACATGACGATACAGCATAAACAAAAAATAATATACAAGTCTAGAAGATTATGCAACGATACAAATGACGGTGTTTCTTGTCAAAAATTTAGACAAAGACTGACCAACGAATGGCCTTAGTCATTGAATGTCAATATAAATAAATGACGTAAACCGGTCATAACATATTGATCTTAAACTTTCTCTTTTCCAACTTAACCCAAAATAGTTGCTTCCCAAGTCCGCCCGCCGCGGACGTGCCGTGCTGTTACTTGGCTTTGCTCAAATATTCCAACAAGATGTAATCAAAATTACCAAGGTGACAAATTCTTTACGCCAGACGCGCGTTTCGTCTACTTAAGACTCATCAGTGGCGTTTAGCTCTAAATGCTTCAAGTATTTTTTCATTCGGTGATGGAATAATATAAGTCCACCTTGGTAATTTTGATTACATCTTGTTGGAATATTTGAGCAAAGCCAAGTAACAGCACGGCACGTCCGCGGCGGGCGGACTTGGGAAGCAACTATTTTGGGTTAAGTTGGAAAAGAGAAAGTTTAAGATCAATATGTTATGACCGGTTTACGTCATTTATTTATATTGACATTCAATGACTAAGGCCATTCGTTGGTCAGTCTTTGTCTAAATTTTTGACAAGAAACACCGTCATTTGTATCGTTGCATAATCTTCTAGACTTGTATATTATTTTTTGTTTATGCTGTATCGTCATGTTTGTCGATCCGATACTTAATAAGCTTGCTGGTTGGAAGACTCTTTAGACTTTTATATAATATTTTGAACTACCTGTATTGTGTTTTTACACGATCCCAGTGGACTTATATTATTCCATCACCGAATGAAAAAATACTTGAAGCATTTAGAGCTAAACGCCACTGATGAGTCTTAAGTAGACGAAACGCGCGTCTGGCGTAAAGAATTTGTCACCTTGGTAATTTTGATTACATCTTGTTGGAATATTTGAGCAAAGCCAAGTAACAGCACGGCACGTCCGCGGCGGGCGGACTTGGGAAGCAACTATTTTGGGTTAAGTTGGAAAAGAGAAAGTTTAAGATCAATATGTTATGACCGGTTTACGTCATTTATTTATATTGACATTCAATGACTAAGGCCATTCGTTGGTCAGTCTTTGTCTAAATTTTTGACAAGAAACACCGTCATTTGTATCGTTGCATAATCTTCTAGACTTGTATATTATTTTTTGTTTATGCTGTATCGTCATGTTTGTCGATCCGATACTTAATAAGCTTGCTGGTTGGAAGACTCTTTAGACTTTTATATAATATTTTGAACTACCTGTATTGTGTTTTTACACGATCCCAGTGGACTTATATTATTCCATCACCGAATGAAAAAATACTTGAAGCATTTAGAGCTAAACGCCACTGATGAGTCTTAAGTAGACGAAACGCGCGTCTGGCGTAAAGAATTTGTCACCTTGGTAATTTTGATTACATCTTGTTGGAATATTTGAGCAAAGCCAAGTAACAGCACGGCACGTCCGCGGCGGGCGGACTTGGGAAGCAACTATTTTGGGTTAAGTTGGAAAAGAGAAAGTTTAAGATCAATATGTTATGACCGGTTTACGTCATTTATTTATATTGACATTCAATGACTAAGGCCATTCGTTGGTCAGTCTTTGTCTAAATTTTTGACAAGAAACACCGTCATTTGTATCGTTGCATAATCTTCTAGACTTGTATATTATTTTTTGTTTATGCTGTATCGTCATGTTTGTCGATCCGATACTTAATAAGCTTGCTGGTTGGAAGACTCTTTAGACTTTTATATAATATTTTGAACTACCTGTATTGTGTTTTTACACGATCCCAGTGGACTTATATTATTCCATCACCGAATGAAAAAATACTTGAAGCATTTAGAGCTAAACGCCACTGATGAGTCTTAAGTAGACGAAACGCGCGTCTGGCGTAAAGAATTTGTCACCTTGGTAATTTTGATTACATCTTGTTGGAATATTTGAGCAAAGCCAAGTAACAGCACGGCACGTCCGCGGCGGGCGGACTTGGGAAGCAACTATTTTGGGTTAAGTTGGAAAAGAGAAAGTTTAAGATCAATATGTTATGACCGGTTTACGTCATTTATTTATATTGACATTCAATGACTAAGGCCATTCGTTGGTCAGTCTTTGTCTAAATTTTTGACAAGAAACACCGTCATTTGTATCGTTGCATAATCTTCTAGACTTGTATATTATTTTTTGTTTATGCTGTATCGTCATGTTTGTCGATCCGATACTTAATAAGCTTGCTGGTTGGAAGACTCTTTAGACTTTTATATAATATTTTGAACTACCTGTATTGTGTTTTTACACGATCCCAGTGGACTTATATTATTCCATCACCGAATGAAAAAATACTTGAAGCATTTAGAGCTAAACGCCACTGATGAGTCTTAAGTAGACGAAACGCGCGTCTGGCGTAAAGAATTTGTCACCTTGGTAATTTTGATTACATCTTGTTGGAATATTTGAGCAAAGCCAAGTAACAGCACGGCACGTCCGCGGCGGGCGGACTTGGGAAGCAACTATTTTGGGTTAAGTTGGAAAAGAGAAAGTTTAAGATCAATATGTTATGACCGGTTTACGTCATTTATTTATATTGACATTCAATGACTAAGGCCATTCGTTGGTCAGTCTTTGTCTAAATTTTTGACAAGAAACACCGTCATTTGTATCGTTGCATAATCTTCTAGACTTGTATATTATTTTTTGTTTATGCTGTATCGTCATGTTTGTCGATCCGATACTTAATAAGCTTGCTGGTTGGAAGACTCTTTAGACTTTTATATAATATTTTGAACTACCTGTATTGTGTTTTTACACGATCCCAGTGGACTTATATTATTCCATCACCGAATGAAAAAATACTTGAAGCATTTAGAGCTAAACGCCACTGATGAGTCTTAAGTAGACGAAACGCGCGTCTGGCGTAAAGAATTTGTCACCTTGGTAATTTTGATTACATCTTGTTGGAATATTTGAGCAAAGCCAAGTAACATCACGGCACGTCCGCGGCGGGCGGACTTGGGAAGCAACTATTTTGGGTTAAGTTGGAAAAGAGAAAGTTTAAGATCAATATGTTATGACCGGTTTACGTCATTTATTTATATTGACATTCAATGACTAAGGCCATTCGTTGGTCAGTCTTTGTCTAAATTTTTGACAAGAAACACCGTCATTTGTATCGTTGCATAATCTTCTAGACTTGTATATTATTTTTTGTTTATGCTGTATCGTCATGTTTGTCGATCCGATACTTAATAAGCTTGCTGGTTGGTAGACTCTTAGACTTTTATATAATATTTTGAACTACCTGTATTGTGTTTTTACACGATCCCAGTGGACTTATATTATTCCATCACCGAATGAAAAAATACTTGAAGCATTTAGAGCTAAACGCCACTGATGAGTCTTAAGTAGACGAAACGCGCGTCTGGCGTAAAGAATTTGTCACCTTGGTAATTTTGATTACATCTTGTTGGAATATTTGAGCAAAGCCAAGTAACAGCACGGCACGTCCGCGGCGGGCGGACTTGGGAAGCAACTATTTTGGGTTAAGTTGGAAAAGAGAAAGTTTAAGATCAATATGTTATGACCGGTTTACGTCATTTATTTATATTGACATTCAATGACTAAGGCCATTCGTTGGTCAGTCTTTGTCTAAATTTTTGACAAGAAACACCGTCATTTGTATCGTTGCATAATCTTCTAGACTTGTATATTATTTTTTGTTTATGCTGTATCGTCATGTTTGTCGATCCGATACTTAATAAGCTTGCTGGTTGGAAGACTCTTTAGACTTTTATATAATATTTTGAACTACCTGTATTGTGTTTTTACACGATCCCAGTGGACTTATATTATTCCATCACCGAATGAAAAAATACTTGAAGCATTTAGAGCTAAACGCCACTGATGAGTCTTAAGTAGACGAAACGCGCGTCTGGCGTAAAGAATTTGCCACCTTGGTAATTTTGATTACATCTTGTTGGAATATTTGAGCAAAGCCAAGTAACAGCACGGCACGTCCGCGGCGGGCGGACTTGGGAAGCAACTATTTTGGGTTAAGTTGGAAAAGAGAAAGTTTAAGATCAATATGTTATGACCGGTTTACGTCATTTATTTATATTGACATTCAATGACTAAGGCCATTCGTTGGTCAGTCTTTGTCTAAATTTTTGACAAGAAACACCGTCATTTGTATCGTTGCATAATCTTCTAGACTTGTATATTATTTTTTGTTTATGCTGTATCGTCATGTTTGTCGATCCGATACTTAATAAGCTTGCTGGTTGGAAGACTCTTTAGACTTTTATATAATATTTTGAACTACCTGTATTGTGTTTTTACACGATCCCAGTGGACTTATATTATTCCATCACCGAATGAAAAAATACTTGAAGCATTTAGAGCTAAACGCCACTGATGAGTCTTAAGTAGACGAAACGCGCGTCTGGCGTAAAGAATTTGTCACCTTGGTAATTTTGATTACATCTTGTTGGAATATTTGAGCAAAGCCAAGTAACAGCACGGCACGTCCGCGGCGGGCGGACTTGGGAAGCAACTATTTTGGGTTAAGTTGGAAAAGAGAAAGTTTAAGATCAATATGTTATGACCGGTTTACGTCATTTATTTATATTGACATTCAATGACTAAGGCCATTCGTTGGTCAGTCTTTGTCTAAATTTTTGACAAGAAACACCGTCATTTGTATCGTTGCATAATCTTCTAGACTTGTATATTATTTTTTGTTTATGCTGTATCGTCATGTTTGTCGATCCGATACTTAATAAGCTTGCTGGTTGGAAGACTCTTTAGACTTATATATATATATAGATATATATATATATATATATATATATATAAGTCTAGAGAATTATGCAACGATACAAATATAAAGATGTTTCTACTATAAAATAGTTATATTAATAAATATGACAAAATTTTCGACCAACTGATGGCCTTCTTCAGTGTCAATATCAATCTATAATAAACGATAAAATTTGAATATTGGTACATCAGCATCCGGTGGTGATGTTATCGGATCTGATTTTATTGATCTTGAACTTTCTCGAAACACATCTATCAGTCATTACATAAGGGAGTACTGTACAATTGTATAAACCATCTTATCTTTAACGTCTTGATATTCATGAATTTATTATTTATATTTTGAATGATATTTATTGTTTTTTGTTTATTCCATTGGGGTGTACAGAGCAGAGCTCTTTGATCCAGAATCTCTCTCGAGCCTCCCGTTCAGAGTCTCGCCACTTGCAGTTCTGCTCGATAATTAGGATTTTTATTCGACCAAAATCCTTTGGAGTGTGGTCGGGCAGTCTGAAGTGTTGGCTTACGGGCAGAAACTGTTTCTTAGTTAGGTCACTTCTGTGACCATTCAGTCGTTTGTGGAATGGCTGTTTGGACTCGCCGACATATTGTAAGCCACAGATGGGGCACTCAAGAATGTAAATGACATTCGAGCTTTTACAGTTAGCAGTAGTGAATATTTTGTACTGTTTACCTGTGACTTTGCTGTTAAATGTGGACAAGGGTTCCATATGTTTGCAACATTTGCAGCGTTTGTCACCACAAGACTGACTTCTGCCAGCGGCAGTGCTGGGCTTTGCAATCTCTGCTCGTACCAATAAGTTGCGGAGACTGTTGGGTTGTTTAAACGCAACCATGGGGGGCTCTGGAAAGATTCTTGACAATCTGGGATTTTTTTCAATCGATTTCCAATGTTCACGAATGGTGCTAATTGTGTTTTTCAAACAAGGGTGGTAAGTTAGTACGCAGGGAACTCTATTGCATTTCGTTTTTTCTTTATATTGAAGAAGGGTACTCCTCGATGTCTGCTGTGCTGTTTGAAAATTCTTTTTGATGTTATTATTCCTGTACCCTCTTCTTCTAAGGTGTCCTTTTAATGTCCCTAGTCTCCTTTTAAACGAATCATCGGTGAACAGATTCGTCGGAGTCTAAGAGCTTGACTATAAGGAATGCTCTTTATCACATGAGTAGGATGACAGCTACTAGGTAAAAGGTATTGGTTGGTGTCTGTTGGTTTGGAATACAGGTCAGTGGCAACTCACCATTTGCGGATAAGGAGCTGGAAGTATCGAGGAAAGATATACTAGATTTTGAGATTTCATAAGTAAATTTGATAGAGGGATGGATGTTATTGGCACGTGTGATAAAGTTTTGTAATCCCTCATCAGTATGTATCCACTTCATATCAACATCATCAATAAACCTGTACCAAGATAGTGGTTTTTCAATAGACGATTGGAGAAGTTCTTTTGGACAGTGAACACGGAAATAAATGTAGACAATATATATATATATATATATATGTAAACAGTGAACGCGGACAATCAGTGTAGGCTTGAATACAGAAAATAAATAAAGACAGTGTACACGGACAATAAATGTAGACAGTGAATACGGACAATAAATGTAGACAGTGAACACGGATAATGAATGTGGACAGCTTACACGGACAATAAATGTAGACAGTGTACACGGACAATAAATGTGGACAGTGAACACGGACAATACATGTAGACATAAACGCAGACCATGAATGTAGTCAGACAACACTGACAATCATTGACCCGTATATGTGTAAACAGTGAACACGGACAATCAGTGTAGGTTTGAATACAGAAAATAAATGTAGACAGTGAACACGGACAATTAAATGTAGACAGTGAACACCGAAAATAAATGTAGACAGTGAATACGGACAATAAATGTAGACAGTGAACACGACAATAAATGTGGACAGTGAACACGGACAATACATGTAGACAGAAACGCAGACCATGAATGTAGTCAGACAACACTGACAATCATCGACCCGTATATGTGTAAACATTGAACACGGACAATCAGTGTAGGTTTGAATACAGAAAATAAATGTAGACAGTGAACACGGACAATAAATGTAGACAGTGAACACGGACAATAAATGTCGACAGTGAATACGGACAATAAATGTAGACAGTGAATACGGACAATAAATGTAGACAGTGAACACTGACAATAAATATAGACACTGAACACGGACAATGAATGTAGACACGAACACGGACAATAAATGTAGACAATGATAACGGACAATAAATGTGGACATGGAACACGGAGAGGAGACAGTGAACACGGACAATAAATGTAGACATTGAACACGGACAATAAATGTAGACAGCGAACACGGACAATAAATGTGGACATGGAACACAGAGAGGAGACAGTGAACACGGACAGTAAATGTAGACAGTGAACACGGACAATGAATGTGGACAGTGGACATGGAACACGGAGAGGAGACAGTGAACACAGACAGTAAACGTAGACAGTGAACACGGACAATAATTGTGTACAGTGGACAGTGAACACGGACAATAATTGTGTACAGTGGACAGTGAACACGGACAATAAATGTGGACAGCGAACACGGACAATAAATATAGACTGTGAACACGGGCAATAAATGTAGACAGCGAACACGGACAATAAATGTAGACAGTGAACACGGACAATAAATGTGGACATGGAACACAAATGGAGACAGTGAACACGGACAATAAATATAGACAGCTAGTGAACACGGACAATAAATGTAGACAGCGAACACGGGCAATAAATATAGACATTGAACACGGACAGTGAAAATGGTCAATAAATGTAGACAGTTTACGCGAACAATAAATGTAGACAGTGAACACGGACAATAAATGTGGACATGGAACACGGAGAGGAGACAGTGAACACGGACAATAAATATTGACAGCTAGTGAACACGGACAATAAATGTAGACAGCGAACACGGGCAATAAATATAGACAGTGCACACGGACAATAAATGTAGACAGTGAAAATGGTCAATAAATTTAGACAGTTTACGCGGACAATAAATGTAGACAGTGAACACGGACAATAAATCTATTCGATGAACACGGACAATCAACGTAGACAGCGAACACAGTGAAGCCAGTGTACCTAGAATGAACAGCTACATCATGACGAACTATTTAAGTCTGTGTATAAAAATTGTACAGCTATATGTTGGTGAACAAGTGTAGCATGTGTACACAGAATGCACAGGTATAGTATGACGAATATAAAACCACTGTACCTTAAATGTTCAGCTATATCATGACGGACGTGTCAAGACGGTGTATCCAGAATGTATAGCTCTATCGTTGCGACAAAATGAAGCCTGCGTGCCCAGAATAAACAGAAAATAATTTACTTGCTGAAAATTATGCACGGGCACAAACATAACTTATTTAATAACAATATTCAATAATTGCTATAAAAATTGCTATATAGTACTGTATTAGAGTACAAGTAACTCGATTGTATGGTTACATTTTCCCACAGCTGCATATAGATCAAAGAATGTACTATCGCAAGTATGTATTATAATTACTTAATTAAGACTAGGTCTTCCCCTTGCTTAGTTTTTAAGCATTTGGCTATGAAAAGTACTAATAACTGATACCTGGCCGGAGGCCATTCGACCATTGATGTATATGTATCGAAACTAAGCACTGGTAACTGACATCGGGAGGCCGTTCGACTATTATTTTTTTTCAATCACATTATTTATTAAACACATAAAAACATTCATCAAGGATTAAAAACTGAGTGAAAATTAAAGAAAAAATCTTGGCATTTTGCATTTTATGCGTAATTTCAGAGATTTAATTTTATACAAAGTCCATTAAATATAGACTAGAAGCATACGTAAGAATACAGAACTCTGAAATTAAAAAAAAGGTATTTTAGATAAATTTAGAGTGTTATAGGCCTATTGGATTTATTGTGCATTTGGAACTTTTATTCTAGTTTTGTTGGTAAAACACAATAACTCCTATAATTTGTCACTAGACACCTGACGGAAAATTAAATAATTTGTAATCTTACAACAATCAAAAATGATTGGATTCAGGACATCTTTTGTTTTCCGTTTCGAAAAATGTGTTTATGTGTGTTTACCTCTACGCGTCTGCAACATTTTGAAATCAAGATATTTTACTTCAAAAACCACGAATAAAGAGACATAAACGAGTTCGGTGCTTATGCGAATAATAGAATCCAACCTTAATGTACACAGATTGCCGGTGTACAACAAAAACATGAACGTACAGAACGTACATAAGATATAAGAAGAACAAGAGACCAACGAAAGAATGGATAAACTGAAAATAAAAATTATCAGGTATCCTGGAGCACAGAACATGGGAGACAACTATACAAATCAAATCTCCTCCGTCATGTGTGTCCGTGCATGAAACAACACGAATGCACCTTAATGTGCGACGCCAATTGCCTTTAAAGGTATCTTATATGCGCATAACATATTTTTTAAATTTTTGTACGTAGAATTACTAATTAACAATTAAAGCGCCGTTTGTCTTCTTTTTACATCATTTCTTCGTTACTTTCATTTTAGGATTGTTTCATTTAAAAATTTTAGACGTATCGTCTTTATTTCCATCAGACGAATAAGAGAAATTTTTTATTGCTGTTTTTCGTGAACAGATATTACAGATATTTATCGACAGATATTTAGTGATTGTTTTTTTTTGTTTTTTAAATGTGGTTTAACGCTATTTTCAAAAATATTAAAACCTATATCGTGGCGTCCGATTTTTGTTGAGAGAGGGTATCGGATAACCGGGTAAAAAACAAAAACTTCGACAGGAAACGGGCAATCATTGTCAATTACTGTTGGAGACAAGCACACCATGATCACGGTAAAGCACGACCACGGACTGTTAACAAGCATGTGATAAAGAGTAGATGACTCCCTACCTCATCCACTTAGCCAACAAGGCCCGGACTGTTAACAAGCATGTGATAAAGAGTAGATGACTCCCTACCTCATCCACTTAGCCAACAAGGCCCGGACTGTTAACAAGCATGTGATAAAGAGTAGATGACTCCCTACCTCATCCACTTAGCCAACAAGGCCCGGACTGTTAACAAGCATGTGATAAAGAGTAGATGACTCCCTACCTCAACCGCTTAGCCAACACGGCCCGGACTGTTAACAAGCATGTGATAAAGAGTAGATGACTCCCTACCTCATCCACTTAGGCAACACGGCCCGGACTGTTAACAAGCATGTGATAAAGAGTAGATGACTCCCTACCTCATCCACTTAGCCAACAAGGCCCGGACTGTTAACAAGCGTGTGATAAAGAGTAGATGACTCCCTACCTCAACCGCTTAGCCAACAAGGCCCGGACTGTTAACAAGTATGTGATAAAGAGTAGATGACTCCCTACCTCAAACACTTAGCCAACACGGCCCGGACTGTTAACAAGCATGTGATAAAGAGTAGATGACTCCCTACCTCATCCACTTAGCCAACAAGACCCGGACTGTTAACAAGCATGCGATAAAGGGTAGATGACTCCCTACCTCAACCGCTTAGCCAACAAGGCCCGGACTGTTAACAAGTATGTGATAAAGAGTATATGACTCCCTACCTCATCCACTTAGCCACCCGGACTGTTAACAAGTATGTGATAAAGAGTAGATGACTCCCTATCTCATCCACTTAGCCAACAAGGCCCGGACTGTTAACAAGCATGTGATAAAGAGTAGATGACTCCCTACCTCATCCACTTAGCCAACAAGGCCCGGACTGTTGACAAGCATGCGATAAAGAGTAGATGACTCCCTACCTCAACCGCTTAGCCAACAAGGCCCGGACTGTTGACAAGTATGTGATAAAGAGTAGATGACTCCCTACCTCATCCACTTAGCCAACAAGGCCCGGACTGTTAACAAGCATGTGATAAAGAGTAGATGACTCCCTACCTCAAACACTTAGCCAACACGGCCCGGACTGTTGACAAGTATGTGATAAAGAGTAGATGACTCCCTACCTCAACCGCTTAGCCAACAAGGCCCGGACTGTTAACAAGCATGTGATAAAGAGTAGATGACTCCCTACCTCAACCGCTTAGCCAACAAGGCCCGGACTGTTAACAAGCATGTGATAAAGAGTAGATGACTCCCTACCTCAACCGCTTAGCCAACAAGGCCCGGACTGTTAACAAGCATGTGATAAAGAGTAGATGACTCCCTACCTCATCCACTTAGCCAACAAGGCCCGGACTGTTGACAAGCGTGTGATAAAGAGTAGATGACTCCCTACCTCAACCGCTTAGCCAACAAGGCCCGGACTGTTAACAAGTATGTGATAAAGAGTATATGACTCCCTACCTCATCCACTTAGCCAACACGGCCCGGACTGTTGACAAGTATGTGATAAAGAGTATATGACTCCCTACCTCATCCACTTAGCCAACACGGCCCGGACTGTTGACAAGTATGTGATAAAGAGTATATGACTCCCTACCTCATCCACTTAGCCAACACGGCCCGGACTGTTGACAAGTATGTGATAAAGAGTAGATGACTCCCTACCTCATCCACTTAGCCAACACGGCCCGGACTGTTGACAAGTATGTGATAAAGAGTAGATGACTCCCTACCTCATCCACTTAGCCAACAAGGCCCGGACTGTTGACAAGCGTGTGATAAAGAGTAGATGACTCCCTACCTCAACCGCTTAGCCAACAAGGCCCGGACTGTTAACAAGTATGTGATAAAGAGTATATGACTCCCTACCTCATCCACTTAGCCAACACGGCCCGGACTGTTAACAAGCATGTGATAAAGAGTAGATGACTCCCTACCTCAACCGCTTAGCCAACAAGGCCCGGACTGTTAACAAGCATGTGATAAAGAGTAGATGACTCCCTACCTCATCCACTTAGCCAACAAGGCCCGGACTGTTAACAAGCATACGATAAAGAGTAGATGACTCCCTACCTCATCCACTTAGCCAACAAAGCCCGGACTGTTAACAAGTATGTGATAAAGAGTAGATGACTCCCTACCTCATCCACTTAGCCAACACGGCCCGGACTGTTAATAAGCATGTGATAAAGAGTAGATGACTCCCTACCTCATCCACTTAGCCAACAAGGCCCGGACTGTTAACAAGTATGTGATAAAGAGTAGATGACTCCCTACCTCAACCACTTAGCCAACAAGGCCCGGACTGTTAACAAGCATGTGATAAAGAGTAGATGACTCCCTACCTCATCCACTTAGCCAACAAGGCCCGGACTGTTAACAAGTATGTGATAAAGAGTAGATGACTCCCTACCTCAACCACTTAGCCAACAAGGCCCGGACTGTTAACAAGTATGTGATAAAGAGTAGATGACTCCCTACCTCATCCACTTAGCCAACACGGCCCGGACTGTTAACAAGCATGTGATAAAGAGTAGATGACTCCCTACCTCATCCACTTAGCCAACAAGGCCCGGACTGTTAACAAGTATGTGATAAAGAGTAGATGACTCCCTACCTCAACCGCTTAGCCAACAAGGCCCGGACTGTTAACAAGCATGTGATAAAGAGTAGATGACTCCCTACCTCATCCACTTAGCCAACAAGGCCCGGACTGTTAACAAGCATGTGATAAAGAGTAGATGACTCCCTACCTCATCCACTTAGCCAACAAGGCCCGGATTGTTAACAAGCATGTGATAAAGAGTAGATGACTCCCTACCTCATCCACTTAGCCAACACGGCCCGGACTGTTAACAAGCATGTGATAAAGAGTAGATGACTCCCTACCTCATCCACTTAGCCAACAAGGCCCGGACTGTTAACAAGCATGTGATAAAGAGTAGATGACTCCCTACCTCATCCACTTAGCCAACAAGGCCCGGACTGTTAACAAGCATGTGATAAAGAGTAGATGACTCCCTACCTCAACCGCTTAGCCAACAAGGCCCGGACTGTTAACAAGCATGTGATAAAGAGTAGATGACTCCCTACCTCATCCACTTAGCCAACAAGGCCCGGACTGTTGACAAGCATGCGATAAAGAGTAGATGACTCCCTACCTCATCCACTTAGCCAACAAGGCCCGGACTGTTAACAAGCATGTGATAAAGAGTAGATGACTCCCTACCTCAACCGCTTAGCCAACAAGGCCCGGACTGTTAACAAGCATGTGATAAAGAGTAGATGACTCCCTACCTCATCCACTTAGCCAACAAGGCCCGGACTGTTGACAAGTATGTGATAAAGAGTAGATGACTCCCTACCTCATCCACTTAGCCAACAAGGCCCGGACTGTTAACAAGCATGTGATAAAGAGTAGATGACTCCCTACCTCATCCACTTAGCCAACAAGACCCGGACTGTTAACAAGCATGTGATAAAGAGTAGATGACTCCCTACCTCATCCACTTAGCCAACACGGCCCGGACTGTTAACAAGCATGTGATAAAGAGTAGATGACTCCCTACCTCATCCACTTAGCCAACAAGGCCCGGACTGTTAACAAGTATGTGATAAAGAGTAGATGACTCCCTACCTCAACCGCTTAGCCAACAAGGCCCGGACTGTTAACAAGCATGTGATAAAGAGTAGATGACTCCCTACCTCATCCACTTAGCCAACAAGGCCCGGACTGTTAACAAGCATGTGATAAAGAGTAGATGACTCCCTACCTCATCCACTTAGCCAACAAGGCCCGGATTGTTAACAAGCATGTGATAAAGAGTAGATGACTCCCTACCTCATCCACTTAGCCAACACGGCCCGGACTGTTAACAAGCATGTGATAAAGAGTAGATGACTCCCTACCTCATCCACTTAGCCAACAAGGCCCGGAATGTTAACAGGCATGTGATAAAGAGTAGATGACTCCCTACCTCATCCACTTAGCCAACAAGGCCCGGACTGTTAACAAGCATGTGATAAAGAGTAGATGACTCCCTACCTCAACCGCTTAGCCAACAAGGCCCGGACTGTTAACAAGCATGTGATAAAGAGTAGATGACTCCCTACCTCATCCACTTAGCCAACAAGGCCCGGACTGTTGACAAGCATGCGATAAAGAGTAGATGACTCCCTACCTCATCCACTTAGCCAACAAGGCCCGGACTGTTAACAAGCATGTGATAAAGAGTAGATGACTCCCTACCTCAACCGCTTAGCCAACAAGGCCCGGACTGTTAACAAGCATGTGATAAAGAGTAGATGACTCCCTACCTCATCCACTTAGCCAACAAGGCCGGGACTGTTGACAAGTATGTGATAAAGAGTAGATGACTCCCTACCTCATCCACTTAGCCAACAAGGCCCGGACTGTTAACAAGCATGTGATAAAGAGTAGATGACTCCCTACCTCAACCGCTTAGCCAACAAGGCCCGGACTGTTGACAAGTATGTGATAAAGAGTAGATGACTCCCTACCTCATCCACTTAGCCAACAAGGCCCGGACTGTTAACAAGCATGTGATAAAGAGTAGATGACTCCCTACCTCATCCACTTAGCCAAAAGGCCCGGACTGTTAACAAGCATGTGATAAAGAGTAGATGACTCCCTACCTCATCCACTTAGCCAACAAGGCCCGGACTGTTAACAAGCATGTGATAAAGAGTAGATGACTCCCTACCTCAACCGCTTAGCCAACAAGGCCCGGACTGTTGACAAGTATGTGATAAAGAGTAGATGACTCCCTACCTCATCCACTTAGCCAACAAGGCCCGGACTGTTAACAAGCATGTGATCAAGAGTAGATGACTCCCTACCTCATCCACTTAGCCAACAAGGCCCGGACTGTTAACAAGCATGTGATAAAGAGTAGATGACTCCCTACCTCATCCACTTAGCCAACAAGGCCCGGACTGTTAACAAGCATGTGATAAAGAGTAGATGACTCCCTACCTCATCCACTTAGCCAACAAGGCCCGGACTGTTAACAAGTATGTGATAAAGAGTAGATGACTCCCTACCTCATCCACTTAGCCAACAAGGCCCGGACTGTTAACAAGCATGTGATAAAGAGTAGATGACTCCCTACCTCATCCACTTAGCCAATAAGGCCCGGACTGTTAACAAGCATGTGATAAAGAGTAGATGACTCCCTACCTCATCCACTTAGCCAACAAGGCCCGGACTGTTAACAAGCATGTGATAAAGAGTAGATGACTCCATACCTCAACCGCTTAGCCAACAAGGCCCGGACTGTTGACAAGTATGTGATAAAGAGTAGATGACTCCCTACCTCATCCACTTAGCCAACAAGGCCCGGACTGTTAACAAGCATGTGATAAAGAGTAGATGACTCCATACCTCAACCGCTTAGCCAACAAGGCCCGGACTGTTGACAAGTATGTGATAAAGAGTAGATGACTCCCTACCTCATCCACTTAGCCAACAAGGCCCGGACTGTTAACAAGCATGTGATAAAGAGTAGATGACTCCATACCTCAACCGCTTAGCCAACAAGGCCCGGACTGTTGACAAGTATGTGATAAAGAGTAGATGACTCCCTACCTCATCCACTTAGCCAACAAGGCCCGGACTGTTAACAAGCATGTGATAAAGAGTAGATGACTCCCTACCTCATCCACTTAGCCAACAAGGCCCGGACTGTTAACAAGCATGTGATAAAGAGTAGATGACTCCCTACCTCAAACACTTAGCCAACACGGCCCGGACTGTTGACAAGTATGTGATAAAGAGTAGATGACTCCCTACCTCATCCACTTAGCCAACAAGGCCCGGACTGTTAACAAGTATGTGATAAAGAGTAGATGACTCCCTACCTCATCCACTTAGCCAACAAGGCTCGGACTGTTAACAAGCATGTGATAAAGAGTAGATGACTCCCTACCTCATCCACTTAGCCAACAAGGCCCGGACTGTTAACAAGCATGTGATAAAGAGTAGATGACTCCCTACCTCATCCACTTAGCCAACAAGGCCCGGACTGTTAACAAGCATGCGATAAAGAGTAGATGACTCCCTACCTCATCCACTTAGCCAACAAGGCCCGGACTGTTAACAAGCATGTGATAAAGAGTAGATGACTCCCTACCTCATCCACTTAGCCAACAAGGCCCGGACTGTTAACAAGCATGCGATAAAGAGTAGATGACTCCCTACCTCATCCACTTAGCCAACAAGGCCCGGTCTGTTGACAAGTATGTGATAAAGAGTAGATGACTCCCTACCTCATCCACTTAGCCAACAAGGCCCGGACTGTTAACAAGCATGTGATAAAGAGTAGATGACTCCCTACCTCATCCACTTAGCCAACAAGGCCCGGACTGTTAACAAGCATGTGATAAAGAGTAGATGACTCCCTACCTCATCCACTTAGCCAACAAGGCCCGGACTGTTAACAAGCATGTGATAAAGAGTAGATGACTCCCTACCTCAACCGCTTAGCCAACAAGGCCCGGACTGTTAACAAGCATGTGATAAAGAGTAGATGACTCCCTACCTCATCCACTTAGCCAACAAGGCCCGGACTGTTGACAAGTATGTGATAAAGAGTAGATGACTCCCTACCTCATCCACTTAGCCAACAAGGCCCGGACTGTTGACAAGTATGTGATAAAGAGTAGATGACTCCCTACCTCATCCACTTAGCCAACAAGGCCCGGACTGTTGACAAGTATGTGATAAAGAGTAGATGACTCCCTACCTCATCCACTTAGCCAACAAGGCCCGGACTGTTAACAAGCATGTGATAAAGAGTAGATGACTCCCTACCTCATCCACTTAGCCAACAAGGCCCGGACTGTTAACAAGCATGTGATAAAGAGTAGATGACTCCCTACCTCATCCACTTAGCCAACAAGGCCCGGACTGTTAACAAGCATGTGATAAAGAGTAGATGACTCCCTACCTCATCCACTTAGCCAACAAGGCCCGGACTGTTAACAAGCATGTGATAAAGAGTAGATGACTCCCTACCTCATCCACTTAGCCAACAAGGCCCGGACTGTTGACAAGTATGTGATAAAGAGTAGATGACTCCCTACCTCATCCACTTAGCCAACAAGGCCCGGACTGTTAACAAGCATGTGATAAAGAGTAGATGACTCCCTACCTCATCCACTTAGCCAACAAGGCCCGGACTGTTGACAAGTATGTGATAAAGAGTAGATGACTCCCTACCTCATCCACTTAGCCAACAAGGCCCCTTGTCGTGTAAATGGTAATAGTCAACCTGTCAAAATCTTGTGAAAAAGACAATAAATAGTATAACGAATTGTTAATATGGTTCCTGGGGTAAAATAATAAACATATGTTACATCTTACTTTCACATATATAGTACTGCCTTGTCGAAGCTTGAACTGCTAGCTATAGAAATTATTTAAAATATCGGCTGAGGACTGTTTAAGAAGGCGAATGGGCAAAAAATGGCATTTCTTGACATCCTTGCTGTCAAAACGCTGACTCCTCGTAAGTGGAGCTAGATACATTGTCAGTTTCATTTTTTTAAATTTCCTTTGTTTTATCGTCACACCATAAAAACGTAGCATATTTATTAAATTCATAGAAATTTCTACTAGTTACAATTGTTATTCTTATAATTTTATTCTTCGAAAGCATGAAAAGAGCATCTTATTGATAATTATTATTAATAATTTTTGTGAGAGCATATTCAATTCGAAAAAACCTAAATTATTATGGGCTGGTATATTTTGACCAACTTGTGCATGTTTAACTCTCGACGAGTCAGTACTGTAAATTTCATAATGTTGACCAATTATTATCATGTATCCTTACAGTAGCCTAAATATATTTTAAAAATGTTTATTGGTATGTGAGCAACAATCACTGCCTATTTACTGAATCGATGAGCTTTAGATAAAAGTACAACTTTTGGTTTAATGAAAAACTATGGTTTTTTTGTTATTTCTTTTAATAGTATATTTTTAAATAATGTGCACATTGTGTACAATATGTGGAGGTGGAATACGGGTATAATTTTGAAGTGAACGTTAAAAGAATACAAAATAAAGAAAAACATGTACTATGGTACTATATAGTGTACGGGTTAACACAGTATATGTGTATTGGCCTGACGTTAACACTATATAGCTCGCTGAGCCCTTTTCCCGTTTCCAAGCCTCGTCCTTATATTGTGTTTATGTCAAATCATATGTATAAGTTCTATTTAGTATTTTAAATTTAATAAGTATTAAACCATTCAAACTGAACATTTCGTTTATTGGGTTTGTTTTTATTTATGGAGTTGAACGCAACTTTCAGCAATTGTTCAGATGTATCATACATTTGCTGAAACGGATGGGATTGATACATAATTAGTCCTTCTGCCAATCATCTACAGACAATTCCTCATGAGCTTGTTTCCAAGGATCTTTTTTACACGATACAGTACCTCAGATTTAATCATTCTATCAGCTGAATGCAGCAACAAGGTGTATGGTGCATACATGTCTTTATTTTTTAAATTTTTTGTAAAAAAAGGAGCTTCATCCTTACCCAGACAGAGGACTAAAATTCAGTATTCATATTATCGTGTCCTTAGATCATAAATACTTAGCTGAAACTTTCAAAGGTAAGAATTAAGAAGGAAATAAACAATTTTTGCTATAAAATACACCAGAGACCATTTTGATATCAAAGCATTGACAAGTTTCAGATAAAGAAGATAAAATGGTACTGTAAAATTGATTGACTGTGTGTTTATGTATTATACCTAATTTGTAAGGGGGGGTCAAGGGTGGGGTAGGAGGCCAGAGTACCCGGTAAAAGCACTAAATCATCGGTGTGAAACTGGCATTTTTAGCGACTGTGCCCTATTTATCTGATGGCGGGCCAGTTAAAAGCACATACAAATTTTGAAAAAGAAACTCCTTTGCTTAGCTTATATTACTTATATTACTTGTCTTTGGCTCGCACTAACGTATTACGAAAAACATTTATCCCCCGTCCAGATTTTTACAAAAAATATAATTTTAAAAAGAATAAAGTCTAATAACTCTGAATGCACAACAAACATGTATCATGAACATGTCTATTCAAAATGATTTTAATCTACATTAATAGGAGGGCCTCTGTTGACAATTTTCCAGGATAGTTAAGTATTGATAACCGGCCGGTTAAAATTGAGGTCTGACTTCGGTCAAGGTGTGCTCGAGTCTATGAGTTAAGGTAATAACAAAATATCGAACACCAAGAAAACTGTCAAAAAAGAAAATCCACAAATCACCAACCGGCAAACTTGAGAACCAACAACCAAAAATGCATCAACTACAACAATGGTCCTGACTTGACACTTGCATTTCCAAAGAAATTGTGCGTTAAACAAGGTTTGATGGCTTGCCAAACCTCTTACTTCCATTTCAGTAGTGCTTGAGTTGTTAATGAAAATGGATGAGTATCATACACTACTGGTTCGTAATAGATGTATTCAATAATCATCGCAGCACAATCACTATGCATTGAAGAAAAATTGGGAAAATTATCCGGAATCATATGTTTAATTAAACTAAATATGTCTTCAACACGGAAATAATATCTGTAGTCAAACTTATTAAAGGTAAGGACGATTTTTCTTGTTATCTTGGCTTATGTTTGTCCAAAGAAGTTGTTGAGTTTGCAAAATCAGTATACTGAATTCCTGATAAATTTGAGAAATATACAAACCGTATGCGGGAGAACCTGGAATATTGTTGCATATTAGGTGAGTAAATTTATTATTTTAACATTAAACATTGTTTCGTTTGTCGTAAATTCTTGTGCTGAGATGACCTTTGGCATGAAGCTGCTCCTGTGGTTATTTTTAAAATTCCCAGTTCTGGAGAATAATGTCTAAGACATCTGGATTAAGGTAAATTTATTATGTATCGTCAATAGCATATCCCATATGGATGGAAGATGGGGTTACGTGTCAATGCCCTACCACATATGAATGGAGGGTCGGGTACTGTGTATCGTTAATGTCAGGGAATATGTGGACTATGGATTAGACAATTGCATAACGCATATAGATGGATCGCCGGGTACTATATATCGTAAATTTCATATTTATAGGTATCTCCGATCAAGTTCTGCTTATGGTCAGTGTTAGCCTGCAAGAGTTCAATAATAAATGACCCACTTGTCTACCTATGTATAGCAAAATTCATACTACAAATATATAATGATCAAGTGCATGTATCGTCAATGGCATACATCATACGTATGGAGCGTAATGTACTATGTATCGTTAATGTCAAAAATAAGTATATATGTGTGTACTGTTAATGTTGGCCTGTCAGAGTTCAATAGTAAAAATATATACGGTTCAGGAAATGAATGTGTAAATTATATCAATCAATACCAATAATTGCCATGGTGGGCATGTTTTTAATCGATCAAGATAAAATTACAAATGCACTTGACATATATTTGTTTAAATTTGGGACAGTAGTTAAAGAGCAGACATTGAAAATCGGAAAAGTAAATTGATTGATTAGGTGTCTGTTTATGTTACGCAAGCAGTATTGATGCGACATTCAGGACAAGAACAAGTTTGCAAACAATAAACCAACGTTGAAGGAGCAGATAATTTTGAATGCCACAATTAAAATGTATCATGGTCACGCTTTCCGTATTATGACCTGATAGTCCGCTACGGGAATGTCGAACGATGCTGGGTCGCTTTGTGGACAATGCTCTTGGGGATAATCTCACAATAGTTCCAGTGAAAAGTTGATGCGCAAATGCATGTGCTATTGATAATTTTTAATTCGTGTGATGTATCCACTACCAGTTTTTACATGGTTTCATTCGGATTTTCAAGTCATAGAATACAAAATTGTATCAATTTTTTATTGTCAGTAAATATTCAACTAATATCTGAATGTTTTCATCTTTACCAAAATCTAAATATGCTAAATTTTTAAACTTCACATTATCAATTTTTGTGGTGCATTGGTGCATTCCCAAACTTATTGATTTGTTTATCTTTGTGTATATATTTTTTCAGAATATTGGCGGATTTCTTGGATTTAATTTTTTAATTTCAAGCATTGTTTTAATTGATTATTTTTGAAATCTTGAAAACTTGAGATTGAGTACAATTTTTTTTTCAATTCTTTCAAATAAAAATGACAATATTGCGCATATGCGGAAGCCCTAACTTTAAGTCTACTAATATAGATTTTTACTTAGGTCTTAAGTAGATCTTAAACTTTTTTTACTGTTTTGTCTTAATGTTCATGTGACATGTTTTTTTGAGTCCGGAGAACATGTGCTAATGGACAAACAAAATTAAAGTCGCATATTATGTAGACGAAAACTGCACGAGATCGTAAGGACAAAACTCATAACCACTGGTATACAGGTAGCTGTTATATGAACTGAAGAATCAACATTTCTATAAATCTATGTAAGTACAAGTTCTGAATTATTTACATAACACTTTAAAGAAACTCATACATTTATATAGCCATATTACTGGGTTTATAAAGGTATATTTGTGAATTTTGTGATATTTTCTTGAATAACTTACATGGATTTATAGTTTTTCTTGGTTTCTAAGCCATGTTAAATGTCTGTCGGATTCCTACATCTTTATCTGTACACGCGGCATCATCGTAAACCAACGACAGGCCGAGTTCTTCAAAGCGCTTAGACTTACTACGCTTTGTAAATAGTGGTATAGCAAGAATGTGACAGGCTAAGAGTTTTATATTTTTTACACCCCGTTTGTGTTTGTAGAAGTTTGTAATTATTTAATGCAGCGTGCAACATATAACAAATGACACGATTGTGTAATGGTTACATTTATAAAGAAGTAATTTATAATGTACATAGTATTTAGCACAGAGCTGAAAATAAAAAAAATCTTAACAGACAAAAGTCCACTTGTACATTAAAAAAATATATAATTGATAGGTAGCTTTGTGACATAGGATTTATGAATCCGCTTTAAAAAATAATGTTAATAATCTGGAAGAGTAATAACTTCACAATATATTAACAGACTTAATTGTAAATACTGTCCGATTTAGAAAATTGTTCGTTGGAATATCAAGCATCTATAACTTGTCTTGATTTGCAAGGTTTAAACTAGTGTACAAGTGCGTCACTTTTGAAGTATTAAATAAAACATGGGCAAGGATAACAGAATGTCACAAGAAAAGTTGACACACATATTGGTGAATATAGTTCCGAGAAAAAAATATTGCGCGAGCTTTTGAGTGCAATATACATCTTGCAAGGAAATAAATTTAAAAAATATTCATACAATAGCTCTTTTATTATATAACGATACTTTAAATAAACCAAAACTTATTCGAACGTGTTTAAAACGTCATTGTTTATAAGTTAGATTACACTGCACGCATATTTTTTGTAACTTTTTCCAGGAAATGTTTAACTGATATACGATAAAAAATGTCAGATATGAGGATTCTAAATATCAAGAATCCCATTGTGATTTTATCTAATTCTTAACAGCACCATTTATTACTATAATAACTTTCTAGCACATTCGAAGTTAGGTGACATTCCATATTAGGTTAATTTACTCAATGCCATATTATGGATAGTTGAAAGCTTTATGAAAATCTAATGAATAGCAGCTACATAATAATTTACTCCTAATCAGATTCAATCTACAAAAAGTCTTTATAATGTAGATTGACAACCAAAAAATTATGAAAAATTTCGAAACATTTAGCCGAAAAGGGTATTTTCAAAAACGGTAGAGTCAATATTCTCACTAGGTGATCCATTTTCAAGTTTTATATGCCACGGCATAGTCTGGTCAGTTTCTGGTTCCCAGGAAATGCACCACTACAAAGTAAGAAATTGGCGGGGATTAACTCATTTGGTCGACTACTGTTGCCTCGGTGTTAATAATTTACCAACACACTCGGTCATGAATCTTTTAAATCGATGAGAAATTATGTGTTACAAGCTTTACACACATCCAACGAACTTTAAAACTAATTCTATCATTTACAACACATTCATCTGTTGACGATTTTTTGTACTTCGAAAATAAAAAAGTGTCACAGTAGGCCGAAACACATATTATATTCACCTACAAAAAAATACATAATTATTAATTATTAAATTTCTTTGTTTGCGACAGAGTTTCTCCAGATTCTAAAGTTTACCAGTTCTTTGGCTTTACTTTGAACAAATTTGGAGGTATTTGGAAACATCTTATTGAATATCCTGTTTGTTTGTTTGATGGTGTTTAACGCCACTTTCAGCAATTTTTCAGCTATATCGTGGCGCCCAGTTTTTATTGGGGGAGGAAGCCGGAGTACCCGGAGAAAACCCCCGACCTGCGGTAGGAAAACTGGCAATCCTTGTCAATTAAGATTGGAGTCGAGTACACCCTGCCTGCATTGAGAATCGAACCCGCAATCTCAGTGTTGACAGACCACGTGATCAATAGTAGACGAACTACCTTGACCACTCGGCCACCGAGGCCCCTATTGAATATCCTGTCTGCGTGTTTGTCGTTTATATGTGATATGGTTTCATATTTGTTTACTGGTGTCTATAAGATTAAAAGCACGAAATTTTTTCTATCAGAGAGGCTTTGACATTCGAAATGTTGAAGAATGTCACCGACACGCGATGCGTTTTTGTATCTTTTAGTGACAATGAGAGCTGCATTTTTCTGCTTTAAATGTATCTCTGTTTAGTTATAAATATGGTAACCAAACACAGAAAAGGCATAATATAAGATAATCTTATCTGAGTTATAGGTGTCGGCTTTTCGATGACCTTGAAACTGATGATAAGCCATAATAATTAGACATACCTGTTATTATATTGCACATATAATTGAGGTTTGATTCCCATTTTAGTGCGTAACTTCATCGAAAACTTTAAAGGAATCAATTATGAGTCAGTCTGTCAACTAGATTTTTAATTTACATTTAAATCGTAAAAAAATTAAAGTAATTGTGTTTTGCATAACCATTGCGAATCAGTGAGGGAGAGGATATGGGATAATTTCATTTTCTCGATAATAGTTGTCGACTTAGTTACTGATTCTCTTTGTATGTAGGAGAGACTGGTATGTTTTAGTCATGTTTGACCCTGTGTTCAGTGATATCTGGTACCACTACATAGGCGAAACATTTCTTTGCGATACAAGGTAGACATTTGAAGGTGAAACATGTGTGACATATCTATTGTGATTTTATATCGGTTCCAGTGTTTTGTATTCATTTGTTTGTTTGTTTGTTTGAATGATGTTTAACGCCACTTTCAGCAATTTTTCAGCTATTTCATGGCGTCCAGTTTTTATTGGGGGAGGAAGCCGGAGTATCCGGAGAGAACCCGCGACCGTCGGTAGGAAAACTGGCAATCCTTGTCAATTAAGATTGGAGTCGAGTACACCCTACCCGCTGTGAGACTCGAACCCGCAATCTCAGTGTTGACAGACCACGTGATCAATAGTAGACGAACTACATTAACCACTCGGCCACCGAGGCCCCTGTATTCATTTGTATTTTGTGGTGAAAATTTTCACACAAGAAATAAATAAATATCCCAACAATAACAAGGACCTATTTCATTTTCTAAATTTTTAAAAATTCCGATGTTGACTTCCTTACAAGTTGTTTTGTGTCAATCGATGGAAGAAAATGTAATAAAGACCACTTCAAACAAGGATACTTTTCATTTTCACAAGTGATCTTAGCAAAATCCGGATGCTGACATCCGTCATTGTGGTATAAGTTATGATTGACAGTGATATAGAAAAACGAATCTGCAATAAATATGGTTAAATGTAATGTGAAAGTTTGAAAACGTTTATTCACAGGCCTTAAACAAAATAATTTCAAACACAGATCAAATTAAATCAAATAAAACAATCATTTTCTGTTCTGTCTAAAACTATTATTCTTATCCATATTTCTCTCCCTAAGTCCTTTGTTCATTCTGGGAGAAAACTGTACTCGTTTTATTTGCTCTTCTTGTCAGAAAAAAAAATATTTAAAGAAAGATACTAAACATGCTAAAATCATAAATACATTTCACAATGGCATACGATTACCAATCTATGTTTAAGTAATCAATGGATTGAATTCAGTTTATCGATGTGTTTTTGAAAAGTCTGAAGTAAAGAAGGTACTTAATTAATACACATGAATGTCGCTGTCATAATGTTCTCGTATACACAGAATTCATGTACCAAGACTTTTGCATTCTACCCAATTAATCATTTAGTACATAAATCAGGTGACAGGAGTACAATAAAAAGGACGCTCAAATACATGAAAATTTAATTGGACAATATTGTAAGTATTTAAGCATCGTGGAATACATAACCACAACATTCTAAAAAGAGACGGTTGGTAAAAAAAAATATGTGGGTTCTAGGAAATGGTAAGTTTATATATTGTATTGTCTAATTGGCAATGCATTAATTTGGACGGGATGATGCAAATGTGGCCTATTTGCTAGACTTTCGTTTGTCCAAATATTCAACAGACATAGAATGACATGTTAAATTTAACATTTGAAATAAAAAATTCAATAAATTTTGCTACGCCTGACACTCGTTTCGTCTATTCAAGACTCATCAAATGTGCTCTACCCAAATAAATTGAAAATGCCAAACACTATATCAATATGAAGAGCCTAGAACAATAAAACCAAAATATGACGAACTGGAAACGAAATTATTACTAAGATTAACCTATACCTGGGGTAGAAAGAACCTTAGGTTTTCGACAATTTAGAAATTTACACGGACAATTTCATAGACATAGTATATTTTTGTTTATTTGTAATATAATAAATACATACATACTGCATGTTCACTAATTTGTTACTCACAACTTCTGTTCCTTGATACCATATTTGTATTCGTTGTATAATTTTGTAAACTGTAAAAAATGATGTTCAGCCAACATGTGATGTTTATTCTGCAACGGAAAAACATTTATTGTTATCATTTTTTTCAACTGGAAAAAACTGCGCTAAAAGCCTCAGGTTTTGAACATCAGCAATGATTTGAATAATTTAGAGATAGTAAACTTTTTTTAAAGTCTTTATTTAGTTTTTTCTTGAATGGTTCTTACTGTAATTTTGCCATGGAAACAAAGACGAAACACATAGTAACTTTTAAATATTCCGTACATCGGACAGTAAAATCTTAGATCTGTTGTTCGATCGGTTAGTGTTTGTCTTCTTGACAAACACTATTTGATGGACAAAACGCTGTGTTGTGAAATGATCGCGTCATATTGGAAGGAAATATTTTGTGATGTTTACTAAAATATTCTCCAATATTAATTTAAATCAGTTTAAAAAGGGGCCGTTGTTGTCTTAGTATAACTTCAACCTAAATGTCTAATACTTGCACCCTGAGATTAATATTGCCGTCAGAAGAAATAAAAGCTTTTAAATATGTGCGAGTAAACCCCGCTTGTCTAAACGGTCACATCTAAAAAGGGATTTGCTAACTTTCTAAGAAAAATAATATATGCTAGAAGATTTGGTTGAAACATGTTTCAGTACAACACGGTATATCTTGGATAAACAATCATTAATGCATGAAAGCTAATTTTGCTTCGGCTAGACTTTGTACATTTAAGGGCATAAACGGAATAAAATTAGATTGATATCCACGAACAGTAGGATACAAAACGGTCTTAACTGCGATTTTCACACAGAATGAACTAGAATGAATGTCAATATTAGTACATACATGTAAGTTAATTCCTAAAAACCTATGAAATTTCTATAATGCAGAGGTGAACTTCTCAGACAAAATTTTTAAAAACTAATACTAGTAAAGCACACGAGATCGAAGTCTACGTCGACAATTATATTGAAGCGAGAATTGCAAAATAACACTCCCCATTCATATACATGTACGAAAATTTTCTTCATAAATATTACAAATCTAATTCGTCTATTTGTGGAAATATTATAGTAAACAAAAATTTGTCAACGTTATTAATAATACGTTTCGGCAGATCAGCAACGATGCGCGTTGATTCTAGAAAGAAACATTTCGGAAATTAAACTATAAATTTAAAAGTTACTTTCAAGATGTGAACTAAGTTAGCAATATTACGTGTGTAATTATTTTCTGAATTTTTTCACCAATATTGGTATATGCCTTTTTTATGTAGAAAAAATTGTACAATCCACGACGTATTTTAACTTAAGTGTATTCATATTTTGCTTCAATTATTTACTATGGTTGCCAGCAAGTAAAATTTCATCAATGTGGTTGTTTCAAATTCAGGGTCGGTAAGTAAACTTCAAATGTTTCACAATTTGTAAATGAGTAATGGGTAAACTATGTAAAATATGTAAAGTTTGAAAAGTGTCACATCGTTGGTACAAAGGGTGTACTATGTCACAACAATTGAAATATTGTTTGCATTTTGCATATCAGCTTTTCAAAAATGCATACGTATTTAAATGAAAACCAAAAGAAACTTGGAATAGGCTATATTGATAACATGTTAATCAAGCCAACTCATCAAGCTTAATTTAGAGTACCGCCAGTATACTTTTTATATATATAGTTTTTGTGTTGTCTTGTCACATTTGAGACAGAAAATAACAGCAGTGAGTTTTTTTATCGAACATCCTCTAAACATAAAATGATGCATTACTGTCATCTTTTTAAAGGACTATTAAAAATACAGATTAAAAAAAAAGCTAAATGAATTTTAAATAAAAAAAAACAACGACAAAGCACAATGCAGAGATGCATGATAAAACGTTAATCAACTATCATAAGTGAAACATTTTTCAAAATAAATAAAAACGGCTCACTTTCTATTACTTAACAAACACGTTCCTTATATTCTTGTTATACCGTAACGATGAAAAGCGATGTAGATTTTGAATAAAAATGAGGACTGTTAAAAGCCAAACATATGATGAAGAAATATCTTATCAATTTATTTTGATTTGGTTTATTTATAGACTGCAGCACTATCCACTCGTTGAACAATGAAGATTTTATGGTGGCTGTTCATCTATCTCGCATTACATATAGGTAATTAGAAACATAATATAATTTGATTGGTTTTGAGTGCGATAAACTCACAAATATGTAAGCTACCCCCTCTTATAATTCATTGATGGGTTTAGCTCAAGTTTTGATAAGATACCTTCAAGATAATCTTGAGGTTATATAATATGCTTAAATTTGTCCTTTTTATATATCTTTTTAACTGTTGGTCCCCTCAGTCATTTATATTAATAAAGTTATGCTAAGTGTATAGTGTGTAATGATAATAAATTAATGCCAAGTACATAACCAAATTACCACTTTTTATTCGGATTGGACACGTTACTCGTTTGTATAATTTATTTTCAGTTGTTCAGGATGTACATGCCGACAGCATAGAAATATACGTTAGTATCTTAGATACTGTAGTCATGAACTGCAGATCAGAATTAAATTCACAAAAAGCAGCTTTCAGTTGGAAACAAGGAAATAAAGTTATATCTATGGATAGTGAACTTGCGCCGGCGTTTCAGAATGACAGATTTCAGATAATGGTAGATGAAAATAGTGGAGTATGTAGTTTGACAATATTAAATATAACAACGGATGATTTGGGACAATATATATGTAAAACACAGGTTGAAAGCAAGATTTCTAGTACATACTATACATTGAAGCTTACTGGTTTGTATCTTAAGATTATTAACACGTATCTACATATTATATTTTCATACTGAGTAACAGTAGCATCTTGTGTTGGTAAATACATCTACGTAGTCATTCTATGAATTCATATTCTTAATCTACCACTTACGCTTAATTTTGCGATCACTATATAATGATACAAATGAATAATGACGTCTAGATTTTGATACAATTATAACAGTAGAACGGAGTTATACCTACACAATATCCAGGCCTATACCTATTTGATATTAGTTATTCTAGTTGTTTGAACTGGATGTGCCTCATAACAAACTGTTTGAAATTTCAAAAATATGTGTAATACTTTACAGAGTTTACAAGTACAACAATGAACAGAATTATTTCAACACAAGATAACATTTCAACAGGTACATGTAATACAGATGTTATTGCGTTTTAATCTAGATTGATTGTATTATATAAAAGGCCATCCCAAGATAAAAAGGTAAAAAAAAAACAAGAAAAACCTTAGTCACACTAATGACAAAAAAAGTACTTCACATAAAGGAATATTTTAACTTTAAAGCAATAGAAAACAAATAAACTCGGTAATACTTGTAGTTGGGGTTCTACATATTCATTCGATTTGATCAATTATTTTTTGTATTTTATGATAATTATAGTGTTATGTCCGAGTTAACTGCAGGCTTCTATAAGCACATGATACCAGATTGTTAAGACCATACTTTGTTTGTCATCATAATGCCTAGCATCGATTCGTAAACTAATATTAATTACTATCAAACAGGACGTTGGGTGCTTCTTAATTAAATGACAAATGACATTAAAAATTATGAGGCCAAAGAAGTAATATTGAGCAACTATACATTAAAAATAAGTACAAATGTTCAGTTTTTACCAATGAAAAATAACAGCGCGATATCGAGACCAATGTTTAAACAAAAGTGCTTGACCACTATCGTGTCTTAACTGCGTGATTAAATATAATATATGTTAAACTCATATTTTAAACAACTTGGTAACATTCAACAACATGTTTCTCATAATGGTTTGAGTTCGTCCTTTTCTCTCTTTGACTTTCCACGTGTTCTTTGAAACATAAATGGCATGTTACATTCTGGTCGAACTAATTACACATTTTGATGAACGCTGGCTGCAACAGAAATCAATAATAAATTTGTTATATTAAATATCAAAGGTGCTATCAGGGATTATGTATCAGCCACAGCTGACAAAACGGAAACGGCAACAGGTAAGCTATTTTATGGTAAATTACATAAAATTATGCACATACCTCTAGGTATGTTCTATGATTGCAGTACAACATGTGTTCTGATTGGTTTTCAGTATAGTCAAAAACCAGTTAATGTTTCATAGGTTTCATATAGCTCGACTGTTGAGTCTTGATTAGACGAAACGCGCGCATGGCGTCGTAAATGTTAATAACCTTGGTATCTTTGATATAGTTTTATTAGATCTGCATTTCTTAAAAACAAACTATGCAAGTTTTAGTTAACTACAAGCTGAAACCTCTGACGACATATACTACTAAAACATAAAATATTATATTATTTTGTATTTATAGTTTAAAACTTTTTAAAGAATTTTGTGTAAAACTCGCAAAAGAACATTTAAAAAAAATTCTGTATGGTCTATTCTGTAGAAAATCCACACTTAGTCATGAGTACAGATTCTTCCGACAACAGAGATATTAAAAATGAAACACCTAGTGAAACAGGTAACATTACCAATTGAAAAAAAACCTTTGTGTAAATATATTGTTTTACTCTCTAATGGATTTTCACACATGTTTTCTTCTCATGTTATCACCCTGTAGCTCTTGATCATTAAACACCTGTAAAGTTTTTTAACGGGGTTTGATACATATCATTTAAGAATATCATATGGGTTGTATAGTTGACAGATAAACGTTGCATTAAAATGTTCCTTCTAAAAGGTCAAACTTTAATTACCAACCAAAGAGGTATGTCCAGTGCACTACTTAACATTCTTATCACTTCAAAATATTGCATACAAATAATACAACTTTTTAAAAAATATAGCGTTCAGTCAGCATCATCTGTTTGAATATTTCAGGATTTTGCGTGGTCATCAATTTTTATTTCTCAAAGTGACATCAACCGATTACTGTCCAAGTTGTCTAAGGTGCAGGTTAAATTTAAGCTATTCATAGATCATTATATTACTGCTGATATAATTTTTATATAAAAACATATAAATTAGTCATAAAGACGACATGTTTATATTACAGGGATAACTTTTCGTGAGAAACTTTACTACAGCTTATCGGGAGTTGGGTTGGTTTTAGTTTTGTGTCTGTCAATTTTATGTAATTTGTGCATAAATAAGAAATGTAAAACTGTTGTCACAAAGACAACGGAAAATTGCCAATTGAACACACACGTTAACCATATTGAACACTTTCCTGACCTAGAAATACTCGAAGATGGCATGGAAGTTTATAGCTCTCAATATGAAACAATAAACGAATGTGAAATGTTGCCTAAACATGTACTTGCAATGATGACAGATACTACCAATAAACCAAAACAGAGCTCTTCTGCATCTGATGTGTTGTACCTTGAAATCATCGAGGATGACGTTCAACAAAAAATAAATCAGACAGGAGCAGCGGGTAACCCAACGAATACTTTGCCATTGAAAACTCAGTTTGATTCTAAGCCAGAAAAAGTACTACATGCTCAAGTAGGCAACATATTGGACAGTGATCTATCGACCAATATTGGTTTACACATAGATGACTATCTTCATCCATATACAACATTGAACGCAAACAAAATGGAATATTTAAGCAGCTACAGCGCATTAACAAATGTAGACCAACCCTCAGTATTGAAGACATATACTACAAATAAACCAAAACAGAGCTCTTCTGCTAAAAAGTTAAATGAGACAGGAACACCAGGTAATCCAAAGAATACTTTGTCATTGGAATTTCAATTTGATTCGAAGCCAGAAAAAGTACCACATACTCAAGTAGGCAACATAACGGAGAGTGGTGGATCGTCCGATAGTGGTTCAAGTACAGATGGATATCTTCATCCATATACAACGTTGAACACAAACGACATGGGATATTTAAGCAGCTACAGCGCATTAATAAGTGTAGACAAGCCATCCGTTTTCGGTATTTGCAATTAGATGACAGCGACAGTTTGTTCTTTTTGAAGACAGAGATCGTACTTTATGAAAGCATAGAACATAGAGAAATGTTTGTCAGACAAGCGTTTGAAAATTAAAATGACTTCTTGTGATAATGACGGTTATACAAATGGAATCAGTGCAACTACATATATATATATGTATATTATGCGTTTCATACAATATTCATGCGTGTTACTTTTAACTATGAATCAAGAAAAAATTTAAAAGCCCATTATTCTATTAAATTTACGACGATAATATTCTCTTTTTATAAATAGTGCGAATTTGTGTTGGCTCTTAATCTTCTTGTAAGCTACCATAATGCCATAAAGGGAAGAGCACGACGATGCGGTAAAAATATCTTCTTTAAAAATATGTATCGATTTGTATATTGAGTCTTTTGTGAAGACCCCATGACTCTACTATCAATATTTAATGAGTTATGTTTGTCAAACTAACAATTACTTGATTTAATGGGAGATAGCCTGTATAACATTAAGTCAAATCCTTTTCTTCTAAATGTAACACATTTAAATTTTCACAAGGCCAACATTTTCTTCATATTTGTTCCTATTTATCTCTTACGGTTTTCAAAGAACTAACAATAACAAGAAAATGTCAAGCCATAGCAAAATTTATTGCTTGGAACTTTGTTGCATTTTTTTATTTGGTGATGGTTAGCGATGCTGGTGGAGTTTTAATTCCCCCAAGTTAGCTAGCTCCGGCATCAACAATTATGTGTTGATGAAGAACGCATCAAAGCTATTAAATAATCCGTGTGAATTTCAAAATTGTCAAAACCCTACGGTTCTTCTTACTTCAGGTATAGGTTGATTTGATCTCCAGTTCGGCATATTTTGGTTTTATCGTTATATGCTCTTCATATTCATATAGTGTTTGCCATTTTCAATTTTCTTGCAGAGTGCCTCTGATGAGTCTTGAATAGACGAAACGCGCGTTAAGCGCAGCAAAACGTATTGCCTTGAACGTTGTTGTATTTGTTTTTCTAACATCCGTGATGGTTAGCGCTGCTGGTGGAGTTTTAATTCCCCCAAGTTAGCTCACTCCGTCATCAACAATTTTGTGTTGATGAAGAACGCATCAAAGCTATTAAAGTATTCGTGTCAATTTCTAAATTGTCAAAACCCTACGGTTCTTCCTACTCCAGGTATAGGTTGATCTTAGTCAAAATTTGATTTCCAGTTCGACATATTTTGGTTTTATCGTTATATGCTCTTCATATTCATATAGTGTTTGGCCTTTTCAATGTTCTTGTAGAGCGCCTCTGATGAGCCTTGAATAGACGAAACGCGCGTCAGGCGTAACAAAATGTATTGCCTGGAACTTTGTTGCATTTTTTTCTTACATCCGTGATGGTTAGCGCTGCTGGTGGAGTTTTATTTCCCCCAGGTTAGGCATCTCCGGCATCAACACTTTTATGTTTAAGAACACATTAAAGCTATTAAATTATCCGTGTAAATTTCAAAATTGTCAAAACCCTACTGTTCTTCCTACTCCAGGTATAGGTTGATCTTAGTCTTAATTTGGTTTCCAGTTCGGCATATTTTGGTTTTATTGTTATGCTCTTCATATTCATATAGTGTTTCGAATGTTCAATTTTTTGGGTTGAGTGTCTCTAAGTCTTGAATAGGTCAGGAGTAGCAAAATTTATTGCCTGGAACTTTGTTGCATTTTTTTATTTATAACAAACATGATAGTTAGCGATGCTTGTGAGCTTTAATTCCCACAGGTTAGCCTTCTCCGGCGTCAACACTTTTGTGTTGTTGAAGAACACATCAAAGCTATAAAATTATCCATGTAAATTTCAAAATTGTCAAAACCTTACGGTTTTTCCTACTCCAGGTATAGGTTGATCTTAGTCAATAATTTGGTTTCCAGTTCAGCATATTTTGGTTTTATTGTTATATTTTCTTCATATTCATATGGTGTTTGGCATTTTCAATTTTTTTGGGTAGAGCAATTCTGATGAGTCCTGAATAGACGAAACGCGCGTCAGGCGTGCAAAAAATTCACTGCCTGGACCTGTGTTGTATTTTTTATTTCTAACATCCGTGATGGTTAGCGCTGCTGGCGGAGTTTTCATTCCACTAGGTTAGCCATCTCCTGCATCAACACTTTCGTGTTGAAGAACACATCAAAGCTATGAAATTATCCCTGTAAATTTTAAAATTGTCTTAACCCTACGTTTCTCCTCCTCCAGGTATAGGTTGATCTTAGTTATAATTTGGTGACCAGTTCAGCATATTTTGGTTTTATTTTTATATGCTCTTCATGTTCATGTAGTTTTTGCCATTTTCAATTTTTTTTGTAGAGCCCATGTGATGAGTTTTGAATAGGTAAGGGGTAGCAAATTTATTGCCTGGAACTTTGTTGTATTTTATTATTTCTAACATCCGTGATGGTTAGCGATGCTGGTGGAGTTTTAACTCCCTAAGGTTAGCTCGCTCTGGCATCAACAATGTTGTGTTGATGAAGAACGCATCAAAGCTATGAAATTATCAGTGTCGATTTCAAAATTGTCAAAACCCTACCGTTCTTTCTACTCCAGGTATATGTTGATCTTAGTCGAAATTTGATTTCCAGTTGTTCGGCATATTTTGATTTTATCGTTATATGCTCTTCAGATTCATGTAGTGTTTGGCATTTTCAATGTTCTTGTAGAGTGCCTCTGATGAGTCTTGAGTAGACGAAACGCGCGTCAGGCGTAGCAAAATGTATTGCCTGGAACTTTGCTGTATTTTTTTTCTAACATTCGTGATGGTTAGCGCTGCTGTTGGAGTTTTATTTCCCGCAGGTAAGGCATATCCGGCATCAACGCTTTTGTGTTTAAGAACACATCAAAGCTATTAAATTATCCGTGTAAATTTCAAAATTGTTAAAACCTTACGGTTTTTACTACTCCAGGTATAGGTTGATCTTAGTTATAATTTGGTTTCCAGTTCGGCATATTTTGGTTTTATCTTTATATCCTCTTCATGTTCATGTAGTGCTTGCCATTTTCAATTTTTTTTTTGGTAGAGCCCCTCTGATGAGTCTTTAATATACGAAACGCACGTCAGGCGTTGCAAAATGTATTGCCTTTAACTTTGTTGTATATTTTTATTTCTAACATCCGTGATGGTTAGCACTGCTGGTGGAGTTTCGCCCAAGTTAGCCCCCTCCGCATCAACATTTTTGTGTTGAAGAAAATATCAAACATATGAAATTATCCGTGTAAATTTCAAAATTGTCAAAACCATACGTTTTTTCCTACTCCAGGAATAGGTTGATTTTAGTCATAATTTTGTTTACATTTCGGCATATTTTGGTTTTATTATTATGCTCTTCATATTCATATAGTGTTTGGCATTTTCAATTTGTTGTGTAGAGCATATCTGATGAGTCTTGAATAGACGAAACGTGTGATAGGCCTGGCAAAATTCATTGCCTGGAACTTTGTTGTTTTTTTTCATCTTTAACATCCGTGATGGTTATCGCTGCTGGCGGAGTTTTAATTCCCCGAGGTTAGCCCGCTACGGCATCAACACTTTTGTGTTGAAAAACACATCAATGCTATTAATTTATCCGTGTAAATTTCAAAATGTCAAAACCCTCCAGTTCTTCCTCCTCCAGTTATAGGTTGATCATAGTCATAATTTGGTTTCCAGTTCGGCATATTATGGTTTTATTGTTATGCTTTTCATATTAATATAGTGTTTCGAATGTCCAATTTTTTGGGTAGAGCGCCTCTGATGAGTCTTCAATAGACCAGGCGTAGCAAAATTTATTGCCTGGAACTTTGTTGTATTTTTTTATTCCTAAAAGCCATGATGGTTAGCACTGCTGGTGGAGTTTTAATTCCCCCATGTTTGCCCCCTCCGGCATCAACATTTTTTTGTTGAAGAAAATATCAAAGCTATGAAATTATCCGTGTCAATTTCAAAATTGTCAAAACCATACGGTTTTTCCTACTCCAAGTAAAGGTTGATCTTAGTCATAATTTGGTTTCCAGTTCTGCATATTTTGATTGTATTGTTATATGCTTTTCATATTCATATAGAGTTTGGCATTTTCATTTTTTTTGTAGAGCGCATCTGATGAGTTTTGAATAGGCAAGGCGTAGGAAAATTTATTGCCTGGAACTTTGTTTTTTTTTTCTATTTCTAACATCCGTGATGGTTAGCGATGCTGGTGGAGTTTTAATTCCCCCAGGTTAGCCATCTCCGGCATCAAGAATTTTGCGTTGATGAAGAACGCATCAAAGCTATGAAATTATCCGTGTCAATTTCAAAATTGTCAAAACCATACGGTTCTTCCTACTCCAGGTATAGGTTGATCGTAGTAAAAATTTAATTTCCATTTCGGCATATTTTGGTTTTATCGTTATATGATCTTCATATTGATATAGAGTTTGTCATTTTCTATTTTCTTGTAGTGCGCCTCTGATGAGTCTTGAATGGACGAAACGCGCGTCAGGCGTAGCAAAATGTATTGCCTGGAACTTTGTTGTATTTTATTTCCCACATCCGTGATGGTTAGCGCTGCTGGCGGAGTTTTCATTCCACTAGATTCGCCGTCTCCTACATCAACACTTTTGTGTTGAAGAACACATCAAAGATATTAATTTATCCGTGTAAATTTCAAAATTGTCGAAACCCTACGGTTCTTCCTACTCCAGGTCTAGGTTGGTCTTAGTCTTAATTTGGTTTCCATTTAGGCATATTTTGGTTTTATTATTATGCTGATCATATTCATATAGTGTTTCGCATCTTCAATTTTTTGGGTAGAGCGCCTCTGATGTGTCTTGAATAGGTCAGGCGTAGCAAAATTTATTGTGTGGAACTTTGTTGTACTTTTTTATTTATAACGTCCGTGATGGCTAGCGCTGCTTGCGGAGTTTTAATTCCCCCAGGTTAGCCCGCTCCGTCATCAACACCTTTGTGCAGAAGAACACATCAAAACTATGAAGGTATTCGTGTAAATTTCAAAATTGTCAAAACCCTCCATTTCTTCCTACTCCAGGTATCGGTTAATCTTAGTCATAATTTGGTTTCCAGTTCGGCATATTTTGATTTTATTGTTATATGCTTTTCATATTTTTATAGAGTTTGTCATTTTCAATTTTCTTGTAGAGCGCCTCTGATGAGTCTTGAATAGACGAAACGCGCGTCAGTCGTAGCAAACTGTATTGCCCGGAACTTTGTTCCATTTTATTTCCCACATCTGTGATGGTTGGCGCTGATGGCGGAGTTTTAATTCAAAGAGGTTAGCCCGCTACGGCATCAACACTTTTGTGTTGAAAAACATCAACGCTATTCATTTATCCGTGTAAATTTCAAAATTGTCAAAACCCTACCGTTCTTCCTACTCCAGGTATAGGTTGATCTTAGTCATAATTTGGTTTCCAGTTCAGCATATTTTGGTGTTTTATTGTTATATGGTCTTCATATTCATATAGTGTTTAACATTTTCAAATTTTTGGGTAGAGCATTTCTAATCAGTCTTGAATAGACGACACGCGCGTCAGCCGTACACAAAATTCATTGCCTGGAACACTGTTGTATCTTTTGATTTCTAACATTCTTGATGGTTAGCGCTGATGGTGGAGTTTTCATTCCCCTAGGTTAGCCATATCCTGCATCAACACTTCCATGTTGAAGAACACATCAAAGCTATGAAATTAACCACATAAATTTCAAAATTGTCAAAACCTTACGATTTTCCTACTCCAGGTATATTTTGATCTTAGTCATAATTTGGTTTCCAGTTCAGCATATTTTGGTTTTATTGTTATATGCTCTTCATATTTATATAGTGTTTGTCATTTTCAATTTTGTGGGTAGAGCACCTCTGATTAATCTTGAATGGACGAAACGCGCGACAGGGGCCGCAAAATTCATTGCCTGGAACATTGTTGCATGTTTTTATTTCTAACATCCGTGATGGTTATCGCTGTTAGTGGAGTTTTCATTCCCCTATGTTAGGCATCTCCTGCATCAGCACTTTCGTGTTTAAGAACACACCAAAGCTATGAAATTATTCGTGTAAATTTCAAAATTGCCAAAACTCTACGGTTCTTCCTACTCCAGGTATATATTGATCTCTGTCATAATGTGGTTTCCAGTTCGGCATATTTTGGTTTTATATTTACATCCTCTTTATATTTATGTAGTGTTTGCCATTTTCGATTTTTTTTTGTTGATCGCCTCAGCCTAGTCTTGAATAGACGAAACGCGCGTCAGGCGTAGCAAAATTTATTGCCTGGAACTTTGTTGTATTTTTTTATTTCTAACATCCGTGTTGGTTTGGTCTGCTGCCCCGCTCCGGCATCCACACTTTTGTGCTGAAGAACACATCTAAGCTATTAATTTATCCGTGTAAATTTCAAAATTGTCAAAACCCTACGGTTCTTCCTACTCCAGGTATAGGTTGATCATAGTCTTATTTTGGTTTACTGTAAGTCATATTTTGGTTTTATTATTATGCTCTTCATATTCATATAGTGTTTGGCATTTTCAAGTTTTTGTGTAGAGCACCCACTATGAACCAAAGTAAGGACTGACATTACCATACACAGTTCAAATTAGATTGATAGAAACTGATAGTTACTGTAAATGTACTGTTCACGATCTGTAAATCACTGTATACTATTCATACAGTTCTCGTCAGTCATTTACAATTTTTATTTTTTACTGATAGCTTCTGTCCTGAACTGAAACAGTTCATGACAGTTAAGTACAGTAGTTTTGTAGGACTGAAAAGAACTGTTAGTCACTGCATCAGATCGTGTCAATACTTTTAAATTTTTACCTGGATTTAGAATGACTGACATTCACTGTACCAGTCCTTGACAGTGATTATCAAGATTTACCTGTATTTAGAATGACTGATAATCACTGTAGCAGTCCTTGTCAGCCATTATCAGTTCTTACCTTGATTTAGAATGACTGATGTTCATTGTAGCAGTCATTGTCAGTCATTATCAGTTCTTACGTTGATTTAGTACGCCTGATGTTCACTGAAGCAGTCCTTGACAGTCATCATCAGTTCTTACCTTGATTTAGTATGAGTGATGTTCACTGTAGCAGTCCTTGACAGATATCATACTTTCTCTTCTATACCATTATATATATATATATTGCTATTTGTAAACAAAGACCAACAGTGAAGACTTGATTAAATGAGAGTTTTAATGGATACAAAATAGGAAATGTGTAAAATGAACCCCACAAGTCCATTTGTTTCCTAGGGCCAAAAAATAGTTTCGTTTTAATCATTGTTCTTCCTAATATTAACTCTTCTTTCTTCTCATTTCACATTTGAATTTACATACTGTGACACAAATTTACTGAACATGTTTTGACCAATGTTTGTAATAAACATGGTGCGATAAATTACCGGCATAAGCAGCTACATAACGTTACACCTGTACATATTTTTAATAAATTCCACAGAGCTGCCCAGTGCATCCACCAGGTGGACAAGGGACGCCTTCTCGTTAGGGGTGGTCAGGTCATAATACGGAAACCCTGATCACGGACCACAGTGAGTAACATGTTTGGAGAGTACAACGCTCCTTGCATGATCTAGGCTTTTTTTGTAGATGTCAAAAAAAGTAGGCTCATTGTAGCTGCTACAAAATCCCAAATTTTCCTGCCCCCGTACCTAACCCCATACTTTTCCAGTTGCTTTGAAAATATTTGTTTATTTCGGTCCATTTTTCCGGAATTGTTTGTTAACATGTTCTCGTCCTAAATAAAGCTGAAATTATACTTGCTGGATGTTAAGCAAATATCCAATCAATCAATCAATCAAGCATCATATCCTCTGGACCAACTTTATTGTTCGACATGCGCCCTTTGGATACCGAAAGATATTTATTCCATATTACATTGTACTTTGTAAATTTTCTAGATTTGTGTAAGACTTTTGTTTTTAAATAAAGGAGGTTTTAGTTGGGATTTGTCTCTTTAAATAATTACAAAAGTTATAATTTCTGGAAGCATATTTTGTATACTCCTTATTTACAAATAAATTTAAGACCAACTAAAAAAATGTTGTCGTTTAATCCTTATAAAATTTTTAAGGTATGGGGTGGGTCATTATAGTATCGTGGTTTTATTTCAATAATTTAATGACAAATTATATTTCCGACATGTTGATGCAAGTGAACACAGATAATCAAGTTCCTGCTGTGACAGGATGTTATTTAAATCTATACATGTATATTGCATTTTATCTCCAGCAGTGTTATATAACACCTGTGTTTATCTGTTTTTGTCTTTTTTACTTAACTATACAAATTAAATCACAAACGAGAACTTACTAAATTGAAAGGTTTGTTTGTTTTGTTGGTTTAAAAAAATTTTATTATTACACTAAAAAGAATTGAAATTGAAGAGTCCCTTCATAGTTTTTGTTAACAAAATCATCTTTGTTTTTGTTGTATATATGCATCAGTATGGTAAAATAGTGTGCATCGCCTAGGGAATATACCGAATAAACCGGCTTTTCTCTTGTGTGTGTGTGGGGGGGTGGGGGGGTAAAAGGGGGGGGGGGGGTGCAATACAAAGGTTTAAACAACGTAACACTGTAGTCAAGGCAAACGCTTCTTAAATAAAATCATCTTTGTTTTCTTTTTGTTTATATGCATCAGAAGGAAAATAAATGTGTGCATCGCCACGGGAATATGCCGATTGTAAACAATGACACGTTTTGTCAGTTAGGGAACAGGTAATTGTGCGCAATCATCCTGGACAAGGATTCAGATTCACCAATTTTATAATAATATTAATATAGATTTGCAGTTATGAAAGTTTCTGGTAACATTAGAATGTTCGATCCTCTCCGTTTTTGTAAATATCCGACAATTGTATTGACAGACAACGACGGGAGAATCGCCGACCGTGGTTAAGTACCGTACAAACTTAAATTAGAATCGAGTCCACCATTTTTTTTCATAATGCAAAGTCAAATACAAAGCAATGCCTCCACATTTATAAGAGAGAATTTAGTTAGAAAAACATTTCGGCTACTCACTCACTCTTGAAAAGTAACAATAATATACAAGGATTCAAATGTGACGAAAATTGAAAACATGTAAAGATTTCAGTAATTCTTCGAATAAAAAAAAGTCACAAAAACTTAACGCGTTGTTAATACACGTAACACGTTATTTACACTTAAGTTTACCATGAGTTAAGATATTTTATTATTTAGAAAAAAAACGTTTTCTTGATTGAAGCTATACGCCAATGTTAGCATTTTTTCGTCCAATTTTTAATGGCAGAAGAACCTATTGAATTTGTGATAGCTCATACCCACAACTTTTTGGCTATTTAAGTCGTAATATAGCTATTAGGTCCAATAACTTGTTTTAACATTAAAGAGACAGTTTTTGCACGTATTTGTATAATTTCTTCACTGTCCTCTTGCTATTTTATTGAAACAGACCTTCGGTGAATTTTGTATTTCTATGATATATTTTTATAAATTTTAATATAAATTAAAAAAAATTAAATACGCAGGAGACCTTCGTATCTTTATGCACTAGAAAGTGATTTTTATTACGTATAAAATTGGTTTCCGATTTTAAATATCTGACAGGTGTTTGAAAATGTGTCGTGTACATGTAGCTACCTGGGGTTCAAAGGTAAACTAGAGAAGTTGATTGCTAATTTGTTTATTGCAATAACCACACAACGATGATAAGGTGTTACTTTGAAGTGATTTTATGTAAGTTTTATAAAAAATTTATATCTTGATAATTACTTTTAATTCCGAGTAACGTTGAAGGATCATATTAGATTAAAGAAAATGTGCTGGAGATACATGTATTTCTTGAGATTAATAGTAAAACTTCCTTTGTTGGAGAATAAAATTTAAAAAAACGTCCGATGTTCACAAAGAAAAATATCTTTCGTATATATTTGATAAAATGACATAGGACATTCTAGTTAATATTCTGGATAAAAGTTACAATTTCAAATCAATTAGGATGCAAACGGTCGTATTTAAAATACTAAAAAAATATACCAAGTTGTGGTTAATTTCCAATAAACATAGATTAACAAATAAAAATGTCTCCCTTTTTAGAAGAACATGTATGTACACATGTATTTATCCCATCGGCTTAAACTCGTACATTACATAGGTATACACTTATTATGTAGCTGTTAATGTTGTTTGAATCTGTATCTTCTGCTATAAATATTGTATCCATAATTTCTATATACATTTATAACAAAAGGCGGATTTATATCTGTTTAGTGTTCAGGGGCCTGCGTGGCTGAATGTTTAAGGTGGTGCGTCTACTATTGATCACGTGGTATGTCCATACTGAGGTTGCGGGTTTAATTCTGCGGACTGGGTGCGCTCGACTCCAATCTTAATTGACAATGAGGTTTTATCATTCAAACAAACAAAAACAAACTATTCAGTGTTCTATTTTATTATCTATTTCAATTCAGCCTATACATATATAAACTGCCCATATATGAACATGTTCCCAATGACTAGGACAGTAAAAAAGCTCATGAAAGAGATTTACTTTGCTTATAACCGCACCAACATTGAACAAACTTCTTTTTATTTTCCCGATGAACTCATATTGACTTGAAGGGGCCTCGGTGGCCCAGTGGTTAAGGTAGGTCCTCTACTATTGGTCACGTGGTCTGTCACTACTGAGATTGCCGATTCGAATCTCACTGCGGGAATGTGCTCTTGACTTCAGTCTTAATTGACAAGGGATTGCCCCTCCCCCCAAAAAACTGGACGCAATAATATAGCTGAAAAATTGCCGAAAGTGGCATTAAATACTATTCAAACAAACAAACATATCGACTTGAAACAATGTTGTGACTTTAAAAAAACCTCTTTAATGTAATATTAGTGTTAATGTTTATATGAAAATCTGACATACTTTGATGCATTTTGCATCACCTTTTAAAAACATATTTTGCAAGGCTAAAATAAAAAAAAATGCTCAAATATCAGTTATTCTACATCAAGGTAAGAACTGATGATGACTGTCAAGGGCTACTTCAGTGAACATCAGTCGTACTAAATCAAGGTAAGAACTGATAATGACTGACAATGACTGCTACAGTGAACATCAGTCATTCTAAATCAAGGTAAGAACTGATAATGGCTGACAAGGACTGCTACAGTGATTATCAGTCATTCTAAATACAGGTAAATATTGATAATCACTGTCAAGGACTCGTACAGTGAATGTCAGTCATTCTAAATCCAGGTAAAAATTTAAAAGTACTGACACGATCTGATGCAGTGACTAACAGTTCTTTTCAGTCCTACAAAAGTACTGTACTTAACTGTCATGAACTGTTTCAGTTCAGGACAGAAGCTATCAGTAAAAGATAAAAATTGTAAATGACTGACGAGAACTGTATGAATAGTATACAGTGATTTATAGATCGTGAACAGTATATTTACAGTAACTATCAGTTTCTATCAATCTAATTTGAACTGTGTATGGTAATGTCAGTCCTTATTTTGGTTCATAGTGACCTCTGATGAGTCTTGAATAGACGAAACGCTCGTGTAACTTTCAAAATTGACAAAACTCTACGGTTCTTCCTACTCCAGGTATATGTTGATCTCTGTCATAATGTGGTTTCCAGTTCGGCATAGTTTGGTTTTATATTTATATCCTCTTCATATTTATGTAGTGTTTGCCATTTTCGATTTTTTTTGTTGATCGCCTCAGATGAGTCTTGAATAGACGAAACGCGCGTCAGGCGTAGCAAAATTTATTGCCTGAAACTTTGTTGTATTTTTTTATTTATAACGTCCGTGATGGTTAGCGATCCTTGCGGAGTTTTATTTCCCCCAGGTTAGCCCTCTCCGGCATCAACACCTTTGTGCAGAAGAACACATCAAAGCTATGAAATTATTCGTGTAAATTTCAAAATTATCAAAACACTCCAGTTCTTCCTGCTCCATGTATAGGTTGATCTTAGTCATAATTTGGTTTCCAGTTCGGCATATTTTGATTTTATTGTTATATGTTCTTCATATTCATATAGTGTTTGGCATTTTCATGTTTTTTGTTGTAGAGCGCATATGATCAGTTTTGAATAGGTAAGGCGTAGCAAAATTTATTGCCTGGAATATTGTTGTATTTTTTTGATTTCTAACATCCGTGACGGTAAGCGCTGCTGGCGGAGTTTTCATTCCCCTAGGTTAGCCATCTCCTGCATCAACACTTTCGTGTTGAAGAATACATCAAAGCTATGAAATTATCCGTGTAAATTTCAAAATTGTTAAAACGGTACGGTTCTTCCTACTCCAGGTATAGGTTGATCTTTGTCATAATTTGGTTTCCTGTTCAGAATATTTTGGTTTTATTGTAATATGCTCTTAATATTCATATAGTGTTTGGCATTTCCATTTTTGTTTTTAGAGCGCATCTGGTGAGTCTTGAATAGACGAAACGCGCGATAGGCGTAGCAATTCATTGACTGTAACTTTGTTGTATTTTTTATTTCGAACATCCGTGATGGTTGGCGCTGCTGGCGGAGTTTTATTTCCCCGAGGTTAGCCCGCTCCGGTATCAACACTTTTGTGTTGAAGAACACATCAATGATATTAATGTATCCCTGTAAATTTTAAAATTGTCTAAACCCTACGGTTCTTCCTACTCCAGGTATAGGTTGATCTTAGTCATAATTTGGTTTCCAGTTCGGCATATTTTGGTTTTATTGTTATATGATCTTCATATTCATATAGTGCTTGGCTTTTTCATTTTTGTTCTGTAGAGCGTATCTGATGAGTCTTGAATAGGTAAGGCGTAGCAAAATTTATTGCCTGGAAATTTGTTGTATCTTTTATCTAATTTCCGTGATGGTTAGCGCCGCTGGTGGTGTTTTAATTCCCAAAGGTTAGCCATCTCCGGCACAACGCTTTTGTGTTTAGGAAAACATCAAACCTATTAAATTATCCGTATAAATTTCAAAATTGTCAAAACCCAACGGTTCTTCCTACTCTAGGTATAGGTTGATCTTAGTCGTAATTTGGTTTCCAGTTTGGCATAGTTGGTTTTATTGTTATATGCTCTTCATATTCATATAGTGTTTGGCATTTCCATTTTTTTGTAGAGCGCATCTGGTGAGTCTTGAATAGGTAAGGCGTAGCAAAATTTATTGCCTGGAACTTTGTTGTATTTTTTTTTTCTATTTCTAACATCCGTGATGGTTAGCGATGCTGGTGGAGTTTTAATTCCCCCAGGTTAGCCATCTTCGGCATCAAGAATGTTGCGTTGATGAAGAACGCATCAAAGCTATGAAATTATCCGTGTCAATTTCAAAATTGTCAAAACCATACGGTTCTTCCTACTCCAGGTATAGGTTGATCGTAGTAAAAATTTAATTTCCATTTCGGCATATTTTGGTTTTATCGTTATATGATCTTCATATTGATATAGAGTTTGTCATTTTCTATTTTCTTGTAGTGCGCCTCTGATGAGTCTTGAATGGACGAAACGCGCGTCAGGCGTAGCAAAATGTATTGCCTGGAACTTTGTTGTATTTTATTTCCCACATCCGTGATGGTTAGCGCTGCTGGCGGAGTTTTCATTCCACTAGATTCGCCGTCTCCTACATCAACACTTTTGTGTTGAAGAACACATCAAAGATATTAATTTATCCGTGTAAATTTCAAAATTGTCGAAACCCTACGGTTCTTCCTACTCCAGGTCTAGGTTGGTCTTAGTCTTAATTTGGTTTCCATTTAGGCATATTTTGGTTTTATTATTATGCTGATCATATTCATATAGTGTTTCGCATCTTCAATTTTTTGGGTAGAGCGCCTCTGATGTGTCTTGAATAGGTCAGGCGTAGCAAAATTTATTGTGTGGAACTTTGTTGGACTTTTTTATTTATAACGTCCGTGATGGCTAGCGCTGCTTGCGGAGTTTTAATTCCCCCAGGTTAGCCCGCTCCGTCATCAACACCTTTGTGCAGAAGAACACATCAAAACTATGAAGGTATTCGTGTAAATTTCAAAATTGTCAAAACCCTCCATTTCTTCCTACTCCAGGTATCGGTTAATCTTAGTCATAATTTGGTTTCCAGTTTGGCATATTTTGATTTTATTGTTATATGCTTTTCATATTTATATAGAGTTTGTCATTTTCAATTTTCTTGTAGAGCGCCTCTGATGAGTCTTGAATAGACGAAACGCGCGTCAGTCGTAGCAAACTGTATTGCCCGGAACTTTGTTCCATTTTATTTCCCACATCTGTGATGGTTGGCGCTGATGGCGGAGTTTTAATTCAAAGAGGTTAGCCCGCTCCGGCATCAACACTTTTGTGTTGAAAAACATCAACGCTATTCATTTATCCGTGTAAATTTCAAAATTGTCAAAACCCTACCGTTCTTCCTACTCCAGGTATAGGTTGATCTTAGTCATAATTTGGTTTCCAGTTCAGCATATTTTGGTGTTTTATTGTTATATGGTCTTCATATTCATATAGTGTTTAACATTTTCAAATTTTTGGGTAGAGCATTTCTAATCAGTCTTGAATAGACGACACGCGCGTCAGCCGTACACAAAATTCATTGCCTGGAACACTGTTGTATCTTTTGATTTCTAACATTCTTGATGGTTAGCGCAGATGGTGGAGTTTTCATTCCCCTAGGTTAGCCATATCCTGCATCAACACTTCCATGTTGAAGAACACATCAAAGCTATGAAATTAACCACATAAATTTCAAAATTGTCAAAACCTTACGATTTTCCTACTCCAGGTATATTTTGATCTTAGTCATAATTTGGTTTCCAGTTCAGCATATTTTGGTTTTATTGTTATATGCTCTTCATATTTATATAGTGTTTGTCATTTTCAATTTTGTGGGTAGAGCACCTCTGATTAATCTTGAATGGACGAAACGCGCGACAGGGGCCGCAAAATTCATTGCCTGGAACATTGTTGCATGTTTTTATTTCTAACATCCGTGATGGTTATCGCTGTTAGTGGAGTTTTCATTCCCCTATGTTAGGCATCTCCTGCATCAGCACTTTCGTGTTTAAGAACACACCAAAGCTATGAAATTATTCGTGTAAATTTCAAAATTGCCAAAACTCTACGGTTCTTCCTACTCCAGGTATATATTGATCTCTGTCATAATGTGGTTTCCAGTTCGGCATATTTTGGTTTTATATTTACATCCTCTTTATATTTATGTAGTGTTTGCCATTTTCGATTTTTTTTTGTTGATCGCCTCAGCCTAGTCTTGAATAGACGAAACGCGCGTCAGGCGTAGCAAAATTTATTGCCTGGAACTTTGTTGTATTTTTTTTTCTATTTCTAACATCCGTGATGGTTAGCGATGCTGGTGGAGTTTTAATTCCCCCAGGTTAGCCATCTTCGGCATCAAGAATTTTGCGTTGATGAAGAACGCATCAAAGCTATGAAATTATCCGTGTCAATTTCAAAATTGTCAAAACCATACGGTTCTTCCTACTCCAGGTATAGGTTGATCGTAGTAAAAATTTAATTTCCATTTCGGCATATTTTGGTTTTATCGTTATATGATCTTCATATTGATATAGAGTTTGTCATTTTCTATTTTCTTGTAGTGCGCCTCTGATGAGTCTTGAATGGACGAAACGCGCGTCAGGCGTAGCAAAATGTATTGCCTGGAATTTTGTTGTATTTTATTTCCCACATCCGTGATGGTTAGCGCTGCTGGCGGAGTTTTCATTCCACTAGATTCGCCGTCTCCTACATCAACACTTTTGTGTTGAAGAACACATCAAAGATATTAATTTATCCGTGTAAATTTCAAAATTGTCGAAACCCTACGGTTCTTCCTACTCCAGGTCTAGGTTGGTCTTAGTCTTAATTTGGTTTCCATTTAGGCATATTTTGGTTTTATTATTATGCTGATCATATTCATATAGTGTTTCGCATCTTCAATTTTTTGGGTAGAGCGCCTCTGATGTGTCTTGAATAGGTCAGGCGTAGCAAAATTTATTGTGTGGAACTTTGTTGTACTTTTTTATTTATAACGTCCGTGATGGCTAGCGCTGCTTGCGGAGTTTTAATTCCCCCAGGTTAGCCCGCTCCGTCATCAACACCTTTGTGCAGAAGAACACATCAAAACTATGAAGGTATTCGTGTAAATTTCAAAATTGTCAAAACCCTCCATTTCTTCCTACTCCAGGTATCGGTTAATCTTAGTCATAATTTGTTTTCCAGTTCGGCATATTTTGATTTTATTGTTATATGCTTTTCATATTTATATAGAGTTTGTCATTTTCAATTTTCTTGTAGAGCGCCTCTGATGAGTCTTGAATAGACGAAACGCGCGTCAGTCGTAGCAAACTGTATTTCCCGGAACTTTGTTCCATTTTATTTCCCACATCTGTGATGGTTGGCGCTGATGGCGGAGTTTTAATTCAAAGAGGTTAGCCCGCTCCGGCATCAACACTTTTGTGTTGAAAAACATCAACGCTATTCATTTATCCGTGTAAATTTCAAAATTGTCAAAACCCTACCGTTCTTCCTACTCCAGGTATAGGTTGATCTTAGTCATAATTTGGTTTCCAGTTCAGCATATTTTGGTGTTTTATTGTTATATGGTCTTCATATTCATATAGTGTTTAACATTTTCAAATTTTTGGGTAGAGCATTTCTAATCAGTCTTGAATAGACGACACGCGCGTCAGCCGTACACAAAATTCATTGCCTGGAACACTGTTGTATCTTTTGATTTCTAACATTCTTGATGGTTAGCGCTGATGGTGGAGTTTTCATTCCCCTAGGTTAGCCATATCCTGCATCAACACTTCCATGTTGAAGAACACATCAAAGCTATGAAATTAACCACATAAATTTCAAAATTGTCAAAACCTTACGATTTTCCTACTCCAGGTATATTTTGATCTTAGTCATAATTTGGTTTCCAGTTCAGCATATTTTGGTTTTATTGTTATATGCTCTTCATATTTATATAGTGTTTGTCATTTTCAATTTTGTGGGTAGAGCACCTCTGATTAATCTTGAATGGACGAAACGCGCGACAGGGGCCGCAAAATTCATTGCCTGGAACATTGTTGCATGTTTTTATTTCTAACATCCGTGATGGTTATCGCTGTTAGTGGAGTTTTCATTCCCCTATGTTAGGCATCTCCTGCATCAGCACTTTCGTGTTTAAGAATACACCAAAGCTATGAAATTATTCGTGTAAATTTCAAAATTGCCAAAACTCTACGGTTCTTCCTACTCCAGGTATATATTGATCTCTGTCATAATGTGGTTTCCAGTTCGGCATATTTTGGTTTTATATTTACATCCTCTTTATATTTATGTAGTGTTTGCCATTTTCGATTTTTTTTTGTTGATCGCCTCAGCCTAGTCTTGAATAGACGAAACGCGCGTCAGGCGTAGCAAAATTTATTGCCTGGAACTTTGTTGTATTTTTTTATTTCTAACATCCGTGTTGGTTTGGTCTGCTGCCCCGCTCCGGCATCCACACTTTTGTGCTGAAGAACACATCTAAGCTATTAATTTATCCGTGTAAATTTCAAAATTGTCAAAACCCTACGGTTCTTCCTACTCCAGGTATAGGTTGATCATAGTCTTATTTTGGTTTACTGTAAGTCATATTTTGGTTTTATTATTATGCTCTTCATATTCATATAGTGTTTGGCATTTTCAAGTTTTTGTGTAGAGCACCCACTATGAACCAAAGTAAGGACTGACATTACCATACACAGTTCAAATTAGATTGATAGAAACTGATAGTTACTGTAAATGTACTGTTCACGATCTGTAAATCACTGTATACTATTCATACAGTTCTCGTCAGTCATTTACAATTTTTATTTTTTACTGATAGCTTCTGTCCTGAACTGAAACAGTTCATGACAGTTAAGTACAGTAGTTTTGTAGGACTGAAAAGAACTGTTAGTCACTGCATCAGATCGTGTCAATACTTTTAAATTTTTACCTGGATTTAGAATGACTGACATTCACTGTACCAGTCCTTGACAGTGATTATCAAGATTTACCTGTATTTAGAATGACTGATAATCACTGTAGCAGTCCTTGTCAGCCATTATCAGTTCTCACCTTGATTTAGAATGACTGATGTTCATTGTAGCAGTCATTGTCAGTCATTATCAGTTCTTACGTTGATTTAGTACGCCTGATGTTCACTGAAGCAGTCCTTGACAGTCATCATCAGTTCTTACCTTGATTTAGTATGAGTGATGTTCACTGTAGCAGTCCTTGACAGATATCATACTTTCTCTTCTATACCATTATATATATATATATTGCTATTTGTAAACAAAGACCAACAGTGAAGACTTGATTAAATGAGAGTTTTAATGGATACAAAATAGGAAATGTGTAAAATGAACCCCACAAGTCCATTTGTTTCCTAGGGCCAAAAAATAGTTTCGTTTTAATCATTGTTCTTCCTAATATTAACTCTTCTTTCTTCTCATTTCACATTTGAATTTACATACTGTGACACAAATTTACTGAACATGTTTTGACCAATGTTTGTAATAAACATGGTGCGATAAATTACCGGCATAAGCAGCTACATAACGTTACACCTGTACATATTTTTAATAAATTCCACAGAGCTGCCCAGTGCATCCACCAGGTGGACAAGGGACGCCTTCTCGTTAGGGGTGGTCAGGTCATAATACGGAAACCCTGATCACGGACCACAGTGAGTAACATGTTTGGAGAGTGCAACGCTCCTTGCATGATCTAGGCTTTTTTGTAGATGTCAAAAAAAGTAGGCTCATTGTAGCTGCTACAAAATCCCAAATTTTCCTGCCCCCGTACCTAACCCCATACTTTTCCAGTTGCTTTGAAAATATTTGTTTATTTCGGTCCATTTTTCCGGAATTGTTTGTTAACATGTTCTCGTCCTAAATAAAGCTGAAATTATACTTGCTGGATGTTAAGCAAATATCCAATCAATCAATCAATCAATCAAGCATCATATCCTCTGGACCAACTTTATTGTTCGACATGCGCCCTTTGGATACCGAAAGATATTTATTCCATATTACATTGTACTTTGTAAATTTTCTAGATTTGTGTAAGACTTTTGTTTTAAAATAAAGGAGGTTTTAGTTGGGATTTGTCTCTTTAAATAATTACAAAAGTTATAATTTCTGGAAGCATATTTTGTATACTCCTTATTTACAAATAAATTTAAGACCAACTAAAAAATGTTGTCGTTTAATCCTTATAAAATTTTTAAGGTATGGGGTGGGTCATTATAGTATCGTGGTTTTATTTCAATAATTTAATGACAAATTATATTTCCGACATGTTGATGCAAGTGAACACAGATAATCAAGTTCCTGCTGTGACAGGATGTTATTTAAATCTATACATGTATATTGCATTTTATCTCCAGCAGTGTTATATAACACCTGTGTTTATCTGTTTTTGTCTTTTCTACTTAACTATACAAATTAAATCACAAACGAGAACTTACTAAATTGAAAGGTTTGTTTGTTTTGTTGGTTTAAAAAAATTTTATTATTACACTAAAAAGAATTGAAATTGAAGAGTCCCTTCATAGTTTTTGTTAACAAAATCATCTTTGTTTTTGTTGTATATATGCATCAGTATGGTAAAATAGTGTGCATCGCCTAGGGAATATACCGAATAAACCGGCTTTTCTCTTGTTTTATAATAATATTAATATAGATTTGCAGTTATGAAAGTTTCTGGTAACATTAGAATGTTCGATCCTCTCCGTTTTTGTAAATATCCGACAATTGTATTGACAGACAACGACGGGAGAATCGCCGACCCTGGTTAAGTACCGTACAAACTTAAATTAGAATCGAGTCCACCATTTTTTTTCATAATGCAAAGTCAAATACAAAGCAATGCCTCCACATTTATAAGAGAGAATTTAGTTAGAAAAACATTTCGGCTACTCACTCACTCTTGAAAAGTAACAATAATATGCAAGGATTCAAATGAGACGAAAATTGAAAACATGTAAAGATTTCAGTAATTCTTCGAATAAAAAAAAGTCACAAAAACTTAACGCGTTGTTAATACACGTAACACGTTATTTACACTTAAGTTTACCATGAGTTAAGATATTTTATTATTTAGAAAAAAAAACGTTTTCTTGATTGAAGCTATACGCCAATGTTAGCATTTTTTCGTCCAATTTTTAATGGCAGAAGAACCTACTGAATTTGTGATAGCTCATACCCACAACTTTTTGGCTATTTAAGTCGTAATATAGCTATTAGGTCCAATAACTTGTTTTAACATTAAAGAGACAGTTTTTGCACGTATTTGTATAATTTCTTCACTGTCCTCTTGCTATTTTATTGAAACAGACCTTCGGTGAATTTTGTATTTCTATGATATATTTTTATAAATTTTAATATAAATTAAAAAAAATTAAATACGCAGGAGACCTTCGTATCTTTATGCACTAGAAAGTGATTTTTATTACGTATAAAATTGGTTTCCGATTTTAAATATCTGACAGGTGTTTGAAAATGTGCCGTGTACATGTAGCTACCTGGGGTTCAAAGGTAAACTAGAGAAGTTGATTGCTAATTTGTTTATTGCAATAACCACACAACGATGATAAGGTGTTACTTTGAAGTGATTTTATGTAAGTTTTATAAAAAATTTATATCTTGATAATTACTTTTAATTCCGAGTAACGTTGAAGGATCATATTAGATTAAAGAAAATGTGCTGGAGATACATGTATTTCTTGAGATTAATAGTAAAACTTCCTTTGTTGGAGAATAAAATTTAAAAAAACGTCCGATGTTCACAAAGAAAAATATCTTTCGTATATATTTGATAAAATGACATAGGACATTCTAGTTAATATTCTGGATAAAAGTTACAATTTCAAATCAATTAGGATGCAAACGGTCGTATTTAAAATACTAAAAAAATATACCAAGTTGTGGTTAATTTCCAATAAACATAGATTAACAAATAAAAATGTCTCCCTTTTTAGAAGAACATGTATGTACACATGTATTTATCCCATCGGCTTAAACTCGTACATTACATAGGTATACACTTATTATGTAGCTGTTAATGTTGTTTGTATCTGTATCTTCTGCTATAAATATTTTATCCATAATTTCTATATACATTTATAACAAAAGGCGTATTTATATCTGTTTAGTGTTCAGGGGCCTGCGTGGCTGAATGTTTAAGGTGGTGCGTCTACTATTGATCACGTGGTATGTCCATACTGAGGTTGCGGGTTTAATTCTGCGGACTGGGTGCGCTCGACTCCAATCTTAATTGACAATGAGGTTTTATCATTCAAACAAACAAAAACAAACTATTCAGTGTTCTATTTTATTATCTATTTCAATTCAGCCTATACATATATAAACTGCCCATATATGAACATGTTCCCAATGACTAGGACAGTAAAAAAGCTCATGAAAGAGATTTACTTTGCTTATAACCGCACCAACATTGAAGAAACTTCTTTTTATTTTCCCGATCAACTCATATTGACTTGAAGGGGCCTCGGTGGCCCAGTGGTTAAGGTAGGTCCTCTACTATTGGTCACGTGGTCTGTCACTACTGAGATTGCCGATTCGAATCTCACTGCGGGAATGTGCTCTTGACTTCAGTCTTAATTGACAAGGGATTGCCCCTCCCCCCAAAAAACTGGACGCAATAATATAGCTGAAAAATTGCCGAAAGTGGCATTAAATACTATTCAAACAAACAAACATATCGACTTGAAACAATGTTGTGACTTTAAAAAAACCTCTTTAATGTAATATTAGTGTTAATGTTTATATGAAAATCTGACATACTTTGATGCATTTTGCATCACCTTTTAAAAACATATTTTGCAAGGCTAAAATAAAAAAAAATGCTCAAATATCAGTTATTCTACATCAAGGTAAGAACTGATGATGACTGTCAAGGGCTACTTCAGTGAACATCAGTCGTACTAAATCAAGGTAAGAACTGATAATGACTGACAATGACTGCTACAGTGAACATCAGTCATTCTAAATCAAGGTAAGAAATGATAATGGCTGACAAGGACTGCTACAGTGATTATCAGTCATTCTAAATACAGGTAAATATTGATAATCACTGTCAAGGACTCGTACATTGAATGTCAGTCATTCTAAATCCAGGTAAAAATTTAAAAGTACTGACACGATCTGATGCAGTGACTAACAGTTCTTTTCAGTCCTACAAAAGTACTGTACTTAACTGTCATGAACTGTTTCAGTTCAGGACAGAAGCTATCAGTAAAAGATAAAAATTGTAAATGACTGACGAGAACTGTATGAATAGTATACAGTGATTTATAGATCGTGAACAGTACATTTACAGTAACTATCAGTTTCTATCAATCTAATTTGAACTGTGTATGGTAATGTCAGTCCTTATTTTGGTTCATAGTGACCTCTGATGAGTCTTGAATAGACGAAACGCTCGTGTAACTTTCAAAATTGACAAAACTCTACGGTTCTTCCTACTCCAGGTATATGTTGATCTCTGTCATAATGTGGTTTCCAGTTCGGCATAGTTTGGTTTTATATTTATATCCTCTTCATATTTATGTAGTGTTTGCCATTTTCGATTTTTTTTGTTGATCGCCTCAGATGAGTCTTGAATAGACGAAACGCGCGTCAGGCGTAGCAAAATTTATTGCCTGAAACTTTGTTGTATTTTTTTATTTATAACGTCCGTGATGGTTAGCGATCCTTGCGGAGTTTTATTTCCCCCAGGTTAGCCCTCTCCGGCATCAACACCTTTGTGCAGAAGAACACATCAAAGCTATGAAATTATTCGTGTAAATTTCAAAATTATCAAAACACTCCAGTTCTTCCTGCTCCATGTATAGGTTGATCTTAGTCATAATTTGGTTTCCAGTTCGGCATATTTTGATTTTATTGTTATATGTTCTTCATATTCATATAGTGTTTGGCATTTTCATGTTTTTTGTTGTAGAGCGCATATGATCAGTTTTGAATAGGTAAGGCGTAGCAAAATTTATTGCCTGGAATATTGTTGTATTTTTTTGATTTCTAACATCCGTGACGGTAAGCGCTGCTGGCGGAGTTTTCATTCCCCTAGGTTAGCCATCTCCTGCATCAACACTTTCGTGTTGAAGAACACATCAAAGCTATGAAATTATCCGTGTAAATTTCAAAATTGTTAAAACGGTACGGTTCTTCCTACTCCAGGTATAGGTTGATCTTTGTCATAATTTGGTTTCCTGTTCAGAATATTTTGGTTTTATTGTAATATGCTCTTAATATTCATATAGTGTTTGGCATTTCCATTTTTGTTTTTAGAGCGCATCTGGTGAGTCTTGAATAGACGAAACGCGCGATAGGCGTAGCAATTCATTGACTGTAACTTTGTTGTATTTTTTATTTCGAACATCCGTGATGGTTGGCGCTGCTGGCGGAGTTTTATTTCCCCGAGGTTAGCCCGCTCCGGTATCAACACTTTTGTGTTGAAGAACACATCAATGATATTAATGGATCCCTGTCAATTTTAAAATTGTCTAAACCCTGCGGTTCTTCCTACTCCAGGTATAGGTTGATCTTAGTCATAATTTGGTTTCCAGTTCGGCATATTTTGGTTTTATTGTAATATGCTCTTCATATTCATATAGTGCTTGGCTTTTTCATTTTTGTTCTGTAGAGCGTATCTGATGAGTCTTGAATAGGTAAGGCGTAGCAAAATTTATTGCCTGGAAATTTGTTGTATCTTTTATCTAATTTCCGTGATGGTTAGCGCCGCTGGTGGTGTTTTAATTCCCAAAGGTTAGCCATCTCCGGCACAACGCTTTTGTGTTTAGGAAAACATCAAACCTATTAAATTATCCGTATAAATTTCAAAATTGTCAAAACCCAACGGTTCTTCCTACTCTAGGTATAGGTTGATCTTAGTCGTAATTTGGTTTCCAGTTTGGCATAGTTGGTTTTATTGTTATATGCTCTTCATATTCATATAGTGTTTGGCATTTCCATTTTTTTGTAGAGCGCATCTGGTGAGTCTTGAATAGGTAAGGCGTAGCAAAATTTATTGCCTGGAACTTTGTTGTATTTTTTTATTTCTAACGTCCGTGATTGTTAGCGATGCTGGTGGAGTTTTAATTCCCCAGGTTAGCCCGCTCTGGTAGCAACACTTTTGTGTTGTTAAAGAACACATCAAAGCTATGAAATTATCCGTGTAAATTTCAAAATTGTCAAAACCATACGGTTCTTCCTACTCCAGGTATAGGTTGATCTTAGTCATCATTTCGTTTCCAGTTAAGCTTATTTTGGTTTTATTGTTATATGCTCTTCATATTCATATAGTGTTTAGCATTTTCAATTTTTTGGGTAGAGCACCTCTGATGAGTCTTGAATAGACGAAACGCGCGTCAGGCGTAGCAAAAAATTCATTGCCTGGAACATTGTTGTATTTTTTTTCTAACATCCGTGATGGTCAGCACTGCTGGTGGAGTTTTAATTCCCCCAAGTTAGCCCCCTCCGGCAACAACCATTTTGTGTTGAAGAACATATGAAAGCTATGAAATTATCAGTGTAAATTTTAAAATTGTCAAGACCATACGGTTTTTCCTACTCCAGGTATAGGTTGATCTTAGTCAAAATTTGCTTTCCAGTTCAGCATATTTAGGTTTTATTGTTATATGGTCTTGATATTCATATAGTGTTTGGCATTTTCAATTTTTTCGGTAGAGCACCTCTGATGAGTCTTGAATAGACGAAACGCGCGACAGGCGTAGCAAAATTCATCGCCTGGAACATTGTTGTATTTATTGATTTCTAAGATACGTGATGGTTTGAGATGCTGGTGTAGTTTTAATTCCACGATGATAGCCCGCTCCGGCATCAACACTTTTGTGTTTAAGAACATATCAAAGCTATTAAATTATCTGTGTAAATTTCAAAATTGTCAAAACCCTACAGTTCTTCCTACTCCAGGTATAGGTTGATCTTAGTCGTAATTTGGTTTCCAGTTCGGCATATTTTGGTTTTATTGTTATATGCTCTTCATATTCATATAGTGTTTGGCATTTCCATTTTTGTTTTTAGAGCGCATCTGGTGAGTCTTCAATAGACGAATCGCGCGATAGGCGTAGCAATTCATTGACTGGATCTTTGTTGTATTTTTTTTATTTCTAACATCCGTGATGGTTTGCGCTGCTTGTGGAGTTTTAATTCCACGAGGTAAGCCCTCTCCGGCATCAACACTTTTGTGTTTAAGAACACATCAAAGCTATAAAATTATCCGTGTTAATTTCAAAATTGTCAAAACCCTACGTTCTTCATACTCCACGTATATGTTGATCTTAGTCATAATTTGGTTCTAGTTCGGCATATTTTGGTTTGATTGTTATGTGGTCTTCATATTCATATAGTGTTTGGCATTTTCAATATTTTGGGTAGAGCACCTCTGATGGGCCTTGAATAGATGAAACGCGCGATAAGCGTATCAATTCATTGGCTGGAACATTGTTGCATGTTTTTATTTCTAACATCCGTGATGGTTAGCGCTGCTAGTGGAGTTTTCATTCCCCTAGGTTAGCCATCTCCTGCCTCAGCACTTTCGTGTTTAAGAACACATCAAAGCTATGAAATTATTCGTGTAAATTTCAAAATTGCCAAAACTCTACGGTTCTTCCTACTCCAGGTATATGTTGATCTCTGTCATAATGTGGTTTCCAGTTCGGCATATTTTGGTTTTATATTTATATCCTCTTCATATTTATGTAGTGTTTGCCATTTTCGATTTTTTTTGTTGATCGCCTCAGATGAGTCTTGAATAGACGAAACGCGCGTCAGGCGTAGCAAAATTTATTGCCTGGAACTTTGTTGTATTTTTTTATTTCTAACGTCCGTGATGGTTAGCGATGCTGGTGGAGTTTTAAGTCCCAAGGTTAGCCCGCTCTGGTATCAACACTTTTGTGTTTAAGAACACATCAAAGCTATAATATGTAATATGCTCTTCATATTCATATAGTGTTTGGCATTTCCATTTTTGTTTTTAGAGCGCATCTGGTGAGTCTTGAATAGACGAAACGCGCGATAGGCGTAGCAATTTATTGCCTAGAACTTTGTTGTATTTTTTTATTTCTAACATCCGTGTTGGTTTCCTCTGCTGCCAGAGTTTTTATTCCATGAGGATAGCCCGCTTCGGCATCGACACTTTTGTGCTGAAGAACACATCTAAGCTATTAATTTATCCGTGTAAATTTCAAAATTGTCAAAACCCTACGGTTCTTCCTACTCCAGGTATAGGTTGATCTTAGTCTTATTTTGGTTTACTGTAAGTCATATTTTGGTTTTATTATTATGCTCTTCATATTCATATAGTGTTTGGCATTTTCAAGTTTTTGTGTAGAGCACCTCTGATGAGTCTTGAATAGACGAAACGCTCGACAGGCTTGGCAAAATTCATTGCCTGGAACTTTGTTGTATTTTTTTCTAATTTCCGTGATGGCTATCGCTGCTGGTGGTGTTTTAATTCCCCAAGGTTAGCCATCTCCGGCATCAACACTTTTGTGTTTAAGAAAACATCAAACCTATTAAATTATCCGTATAAATTTCAAAATTGTCAAAACCCTACGGTTCTTCCTACTATAGGTATAGGTTGACCTTAGTCGTAATTTGGTTTCCAGTTCGGCATATTTTGGTTTTATTGTTATATGCTCTTTATATTCATATAGTGTTTGGCATTTCAATTTTTTTTAGAGCTCATCTGTTGAGTCTTGAATAGGTAAGGCGTAGCAAAATTTAATGCTTGGAACTTTGTTGTATTTTTTTATTTCTAACGTCCGTGATGGTTAGTGATGCTGGTGGAGTTTTAATTCCCAAGGTTAGCCCGCTCTGGTATCAACACTTTTGTGTTTAAGAACACATCAAAGCTATAAAATTATCTGTGTAAATTTCAAAATTGTCAAAACCCTACAGTTCTTCCAACTCCAGGTATAGGTTGATCTTAGTCGTAATTTGGTTTCCAGTTCGGCATATTTTGGTTTTATTGTAATATGCTCTTCATATTCATATAGTGTTTGGCATTTCCATTTTTGTTTTTAGAGCGTATCTGGTGAGACCTGAATAGACGAAACGCGCGATAGGCGTAGCAATTCATTGACTGGATCTTTGTTGTATTTTTTTTATTTCTAACATCCGTGATGTTTTGCGCTGCTTGTGGAGTTTTAATTCCACGAGGTAAGCCCTCTCCGGCATCAACACTTTTGTGTTTAAGAACACATCAAAGCCATGAAATTATCCTTGTAAATTTCAAAATTGTCAAAACCCTACGGTTCTTCATACTCCAGGTTTAGGTTGATCTTAGTCAAATTTTGATTTCCAGTTCGGCATATTTTGGTGTTATCGTTATAATGCTCTTCATATTCATATAGTGTTTGGCATATTCAATTTTCTTGTAGAGCGCCTCTAATAAGTCTTGAATAGACGAAACGCGCATCAGGCGTAGCAAAATGTATTGCCTGGAACTTTGTTGTATGTTTTTTCTAATTTCCGTGGTGGTTAGCGCTGCTGGTGGTGTTTTAATTCCCCAAGGTTAGCCAACTCCGGCATCAACACTTTTGTGTTTAAGAAAACATCAAACCCATTAAATTATCCGTGTAAATTTCAAAATTGTCAAAACCTTACGGTTCTTCCTACTCTAGGTATAGGTTGATCTTAGTCTTAATTTGGTTTACAGTTCGGCATATTTTGGTTTTATTGTTATATGCTCTTCATATTCATACAGTGTTTGGCATTTCCATTTTTTTTGTAGAGCGCATCTGGTGAGTCTTGAATAGGTAAGGCGTGGCAAAATTTATTGCATGGAACTTTGTTGTATTTTTTTATTTCTAACGTCCGTGATGGTTAGCGATGCTGGTGGAGTTTTATTTCCCAAGGTTAGCCCACTCTGGTATCAACATTTTGTGTGGTTGAAGAACACATCAAAGCTATGAAATTATCCGTGTAAATTTCAAAATTGTCAAAAGCCTTCGGCACTTCCTACTCCAGGTATAGGTTGATCTTAGTCATAATTTGGTTTCCAGTTCAGCATATTTTGGTTTTAGTGTTATGCTCTTTATATTCATATAGTTTTTGGCATGTTCATTTTTTTTATTAAAACACCTCTGATGAGTCTTGAATAGACGAAACGCGCGACAGGCGTAGCAAAATTCATCGCCTGGAACATTGTTGTATTTATTGATTTCTAAGATACGTGATGGTTTGAGATGCTGGTGTAGTTTTAATTCCACGATGATAGCCCGTTCCGGCATCAACACTTTTGTGTTTAAGAACACATCAAAGCTATGAAATTATCCGTGTAAATTTCAAAATTGTCAAAACCCTACAGTTCTTCCAACTCCAGGTATAGGTTGATCTTAGTCGTAATTTGGTTTCCAGTTCGGCATATTTTGGTTTTATTGTAATATGCTCTTCATATTCATATAGTGTTTGGCATTTCCATTTTTGTTTTTAGAGCGCATCTGGTGAGTCTTGAATAGACGAAACGCGCGATAGGCGTAGAAATTCATTGACTGGAACTTTTTTTTATTTTTTTATTTCTTACATCCGTGATGGTTTGCGCTGCTTGTGGAGTTTTAATTCCACGAGGTTTGCCCTCTCTGGCATCAACACTTTTGTGTTGAAGAACACATCAAAGCTATAAAATTATTAGTGTGAATTTCAAAATTGTCAAAACCCTACGGTTCTTCCTACTCCAAGTATAGGTTGATCTTAGTCATAATTTGGTTCCAGTTTGGAATATTTTGGTTATATTGTTATGTGGACTTCATATTCATATAGTGTTTGGCATTTTCAATATTTTGGGTAGAGCACCTCTGATGGGCCTTGAATAGATGAAACGCGCGATAGGCGTAGCAATTCATTGGCTGGAAGATTGTTACATGTTCTATTTCTAACATCCGTGATGGTTAGCGCTGCTAGTGGAGTTTTCATTCCCCTAGGTTAGCCATCACCTGCTTCAGCACTTTCGTGTTTAAGAACACATCAAAGCTATGAAATTATTCGTGTAAATTTCAAAATTGCCAAAACTCTACGGTTCTTCCTACTCCAGGTATATGTTGATCTCTGTCATAATGTGGTTTCCAGTTCGGCATATTTTGGTTTTATATTTATATCCTCTTCATATTTATGTAGTGTTTGACATTTTCGATTTTTTTTGTTGATCGCCTCAGATGAGTCTTGAATAGACGAAACGCGCGTCAGGAGTAGCAAAGTTTATTGCCTGGAACTTTGTTGTATTTTTTGATTTCTAACATCCGTGTTGGTTTGCTCTGCTGCCAGAGTTTTAATTCCATGAGGATAGCCCGCTCCGGCATCGACACTTTTGTGCTGAAGAACACATCTAAGCTATTAATTTATCCGTGTAAATTTCAAAATTGTCAAAACCCTACGGTTCTTCCTACTCCAGGTATTGGTTGATCTTAGTCTTATTTTGGTTTACTGTAAGTCATATTTTGGTTTTATTATTATGCTCTTCATATTCATATAGTGTTTGGCATTTTCAAGTTTTTGTGTAGAGCACCTCTGATGAGTCTTGAATAGACGAAACGCTCGACAGGCGTGGCAAAATTCATTGCCTGGAACATTGTTGTATTTATTGATTTCTAACATCCGTGATGGTTTGAGATGCTGGTGTAGTTTTAAATCCACGATGATAGCCCACTCCGGCATCAACATTTTTGTGTTTAAGAACATATCAAAGCTATGAAATTATCCGTGTAAATTTCAAAATTGTCAAAACCCTACAGTTCTTCCAACTCCAGGTATAGGTTGATCTTAGTCGTAATTTGGTTTCCAGTTCGGCATATGTTGGTTTTAATATAATATGCTCTTCATATTCATATAGTGTTTGGCATTTCCATTTTTGTTTTTAGAGCGCATGTGGTGAGTCTTGAATAGGTAAGGCTTAGCAAAATTTATTGCCTTGAAATTTGTTGGATTTTTTTATTTCTAACGTCCGTGATGGTTATCGATGCTGGTGGAGTTTTTATTTCCCAGGTTAGCACGCTCTGGTATCAACACTTTTGAGTTGTTGAAGAACACATCAAAGCTATGAAATTATCCGTGTAAATTTCAAAATTGTCAAAGCCATACGGTTTTTCCTCCTCCAGGAAAACGTTGATTTTAGGCATAATTTGGTTTCCAGTTCACCTTTTTTTTGTTTTATTGTTATATGCTCTTCATATTCCCATAGTGTTTGGCATTTTCAAATTTTTGGGTAGAGCACCTCTGATGGGTCTTGAATAGATGAAACGCGCGATAGGCGTAGCAATTCATTGTCTGGAACTTTGTTGTATTTTTGTTATTTCTAACATCCGTGATGGTTTGCCCTGCTTGTGGAGTTTTAATTCCACGAGGTTAGCCATCTCCGGCATCAACACTTTTGTGTTGAAGAACACATCAAAGCTATACAATTATCCGTATAAATTTCAAAATTGTCAAAACCCTACGGTTCTTCCTACTCCAGGTATATGTTGATCTTAGTCATAATTTGGTTCCAGTTCGGCATATTTTGGTTTTATTGTTATGTGGTCTTCATATTCATATAATGTTTGGGATTTTCAATATTTTGAGTAGTGCACCTCTGATGGGCCTTGAATAGATGAAACGCGCGATAGGCGTAGCAATTCATTGACTGGAACTTTGTTGTATTTTTGTTATTTCTAACATCCGTGATGGTTTGCGCTGCTGGTGGAGTTTTAATTCCACGAGGTTATACCTCTCCGGCATCAACACTTTTGTGTTGGAGAACACATCAAAGCTATGAAATTATCCGTGTAAATTTCAAAATTGTCAAAACCCTACAGTTCTTCCTACTCCAGGTATATGTTGATCTTAGTCGTAATTTGGTTTCCAGTTCGGCATATGTTGGTTTTAATATAATATGCTCTTCATATTCATATAGTGTTTGGCATTTCCATTTTTGTTTTTAGAGCGCATCTGGTGAGTCTTGAATAGGTAAGGCGTAGCAAAATTTATTGCCTTGAAATTTGTTGTATTTTTTTGTTTCTAACATCCGTGATGGTTAGCGATGCTGGTGGAGTTTTAATTCCCCCAGGTTAACTTGCTCCGGCATCAACAATTTTGTGTTGATGAAGAACGCATCAATGCTATGAAATTATCCGTGTAAATTTCAAAATTGTCAAAACCATACGTTTCATCCTACTCCTGGCATAGGTTGATCTTAGTCATAATTTGGTTTCTAGTTCGGCATATTTTGGTTTTGTTGTTATATGCTCTTCATATTCATATAGTGTTTGGCATTTTCATTTTTGTTTTGTAGAGCGCATCTGATGAGTCTTGAATAGGTAAGGCGTAGCAAAATTTATTGCCTGGAACTTTGTTGTATTTGTTTTCTAACATCCGTGATGGTTAGCGCTGCCGGTGGTGTTTTAATTCCCCAATTTTAGCCATCTCCGGCATCAACACTTTTGTGTTTAAGAAAACATCAAACGTATTAAATCATCCGTGTAGATTTCAAAATTGTCAAAACCCAACGGTTCTTCCTACTCTAGGTATAAGTTGATCTTAGTCGTAATTTGGTTTCCAGTTCGGCATATTTTGGTTTTATTGTAATATGCTCTTCATATTCATATAGTGTTTGGCATTTCCATTTTTTTTTTAGAGCGCATCTGATGAGTGTTGAATAGGTAAGGCGTAGCAAAATTTATTGCCTGGAACTTTGTTGTATTTTTTTGATTTCTAACATCCGTGCCGGTTAGCGCTGCTGGTGGTGTTTTAATTCCCCAAGGTTAGCCATCTCCGGCATCAACACTTTTGTGTTTAAGAAAACATCAAACCTATTAAATTATCCGTGTATATTTCAAAATTTTCAAAACCCTACAGTTCGTCCAACTCCAGGTATAGGTTGATCTTAGTCGTAATTTGGTTTCCAGTTCGGCATATTTTGGTTTTATTGTAACAAGCTCTTCATATTCATATAGTGTTTGGCATTTTCATTTTTGTTTTTAGAGCGCATCTGGTTAGTCTTGAATAGACGAAACGCGCGAAAGGCGTAGCAATTCATTGACTGGAACTTTGTTGTATTTTTTTATTTGTAACATCCGTGATGGTTAGCACTGCTGGTGGAGTTTTCATTCCCCTATGTTAGCCATCTCCTGCATCAACACTTTCGTGTTGAAGAACACATCAAAGCCATGAAATTATCCTTGTAAATTTCAAAATTGTCAAAACCCTACGGTTCTTCATACTCCAGGTATAGGTTGATCTTAGTCAAATTTTGATTTCCAGTTCGGCATATTTTGGTGTTATCGTTATAATGCTCTTCATATTCATATAGTGTTTGGCATATTGAATTTTCTTGTAGAGCGCCTCTAATAAGTATTGAATAGAGGAAACGCGCATCAGGCGTAGCAAAATGTATTGCCTGGAACTTTGTTGTATGTTTTTTCTAATTTCCGTGATGGTTAGCGCTGCTGGTGGTGTTTTAATTCCCCAAGGTCAGCCATCTCCGGCATCAACACTTTTGAGTTTAAGAAAACATCAAACCTATTACATTATCCGTGTAAATTTCAAAATTGTCAAAACCCAAAGGTTCTTCCTACTCTAGGTATAGGTTGATCTTAGTCGTAATTTGGTTTCCAGTTCGGCATATTTTGGTTTTATTGTTATATGCTCTTCATATTCATATAGTGTTTGGCATTTCCATTTTTTTGTATAGCGCATCTGGTGAGTCTTGAATAGGTAAGGCGTAGCAAAATTTATTGCCTGGAACTTTGTTGTATTCTTTTATTTCTAACGTAAGTTATTGTTAGCGATGCTGGTGGAGTTTTAATTCCCCAGATTATCCCGCTCTGGTATCAACACTTTTGTGTTGTTGAAGAACACCTCAAAGCTATGAAAATATCCGTGTAAATTTTAAAATTGTCAAAACCATACGGTTTTTCCTACTGCAGGTATAGGTTGATCTTAGTCAAAATTTTGTTTCCAGTTCAGCATATTTAGGTTTTATTGTTATATGGTCTTCATATTCATATAGTGTTTGGCATTTTCAATTTTTTCGGTAGAGCACCTCTGATGAGTCTTGAATAGACGAAACGCGCGACAGGCGTAGCAAAATTCATTGCCTGGAACATTGTTGTATTTATTGATTTCTAAGATACGTGATGGTTTGAGATGCTGGTGTAGTTTTAAATCCACGATGATAGCCCGTTCCGGCATCAACACTTTTGTGTTTAAGAACATATCAAAGCTATGAAATTATCCGTGTTAATTTCAAAATTGTCAAAACCCTACAGTTCTTCCTACTATAGGTATAGGTTGATCTTAGTCATAATTTGGTTTCCAGTTCGGCATATTTTGGTTTTATTGTAATATGCTCTTCATATTCATATAGTGTTTGGCATTTCCATTTTTGTTTTTAGAGCGCATCTGGTGAGTCTTGAATAGGTAAGGCGTAGCAAAATTTATTGCCTGGAAATTTGTTGTATTTTTTTATTTCTAACGTCCGTGATGGTTATCGATGATGGTGGAGTTTTTATTCCCCAGGTTAGCACGCTCTGGTATCAACACTTTTGAGTTGTTGAAGAACACATCAAAGCTATGAAATTATCCGTGTAAATTTCAAAATTGTCAAAACCATACGGTTTTTCCTCCTCCAGGAAAACGTTGATTTTAGGCATAATTTGGTTTCCAGTTCAGCATTTTGTTGTTTTATTGTTATATGCTCTTCATATTCCTATAGTGTTTGGCATTTTCAAATTTTTGGGTAGAGCACCTCTGATGGGTCTTGAATAGATGAAACGCGCGATAGGCGTAGCAATTCATTGCCTGGAACTTTGTTGTATTTTTGTTATTTCTAACATCCGTGATGGTTTGCGCTGCTTGTGGAGTTTTAATTCCACGAGGTTAGCCATCTCCGGCATCAACACTTTTGTGTTGAAGAACACATCAAAGCTATACAATTATCCGTGTAAATTTAAAAATTGTCAAAACCCTACGGCTCTTCCCACTCCAGGTATATGTTGATCTTAGTCATAATTTGGTTCCAGTTCGGCATATTTTGGTGTTATCGTTATAATGCTCTTCATATTCATATAGTGTTTGGCATATTCAATTTTCTTGTAGAGCGCCTCTAATAAGTATTGAATAGAGGAAACGTGCATCAGGCGTAGCAAAATGTATTGCCTGGAACTTTGTTGTATGTTTTTTTCTAATTTCCGTGATGGTTAGCGCTGCTGGTGGTGTTTTAATTCCCCAAGGTTAGCCATCTCCGGCATCAACACTTTTGTGTTTAAGAAAACATCAAACCTATTAAATTATCCGTGTAAATTTCAAAATTGTCAAAACCCAAAGGTTCTTCCTACTCTAGGTATAGGTTGATCTTATTCGTAATTTGGTTTCCAGTTCGGAATATTTTGGTTTTATTGTTATATGCTCTTCATATTCATATAGTGTTTGGCATTTCCATTTTTTTGTAGAGCGCATCTGGTGAGTCTTGAATAGGTAAGGCGTAGCAAAATTTATTGCCTGGAACTTTGTTGTATTTTTTTATTTCTAACGTAAGTTATTGTTAGCGATGCTGGTGGAGTTTTAATTCCCCAGATTATCCCGCTCTGGTATCAACACTTTTGTGTTGTTGAAGAACACATCAAAGCTATGAAATTATCCGTGTAAATTTTAAAATTGTCAAAACCATACGGTTCTTCCTACTCCAGGTATAGGTTGATCTTAGTCATCATTTCGTTTCCAGTTCGGCATATGTTGGTTTTAATATAATATGCTCTTCATATTCATATAGTGTTTGGCATTTCCATTTTTGTTTTTAGAGCGCATCTGGTGAGTCTTGAATAGGTAAGGCGTAGCAAAATTTATTGCCTTGAAATTTGTTGTATTTTTTTATTTCTAACGTCCGTGATGGTTATCGATGCTGGTGGAGTTTTTATTTCCCAGGTTAGCACGCTCTGGTATCAACACTTTTGAGTTGTTGAAGAACACATCAAAGCTATGAAATTATCCGTGTAAATTTCAAAATTGTCAAAACCATACGGTTTTTCCTCCTCCAGGAAAACGTTGATTTTAGGCATAATTTGGTTTCCAGTTCACCTTTTTTTTTGTTTTATTGTTATATGCTCTTCATATTCCCATAGTGTTTGGCATTTTCAAATTTTTGGGTAGAGCACCTCTGATGGGTCTTGAATAGATGAAACGCGCGATAGGCGTAGCAATTCATTGCCTGGAACTTTGTTGTATTTTTGTTATTTCTAACATCCGCGATGGTTTGCGCTGCTTGTGGAGTTTTAATTCCACGAGGTTAGCCATCTCCGGCATCAACACTTTTGTGTTAAAGAACACATCAAAGCTATAAAATTATCCGTATAAATTTCAAAATTGACAAAACCCTACGGTTCTTCCTACTCCAGGTATATGTTGATCTTAGTCATAATTTGGTTCCAGTTCGGCATATTTTGGTTTTATTGTTATGTGGTCTTCATATTCATATAATGTTTGGGATTTTCAATATTTTGGGTAGTGCACCTCAAATGGGCCTTGAATAGACGGAACGCGCGATAGGCGTAGCAATTCATTGACTGGAACTTTGTTGTATTTTTGTTATTTCTAACATCCGTGATGGTTTGCGCTGCTGGTCGAGTTTTAATTCCACGAGGTTATACCTCTCCGGCATCAACACTTTTGTGTTGGAGAACACATCAAAGCTATGAAATTATCCGTGTAAATTTCAAAATTGTCAAAACCCTACGGTTCTTCCAACTCCAGGCATAGGTTGATCTTAGTCATAATTTGGTTTCTAGTTCGGCATATATTGGTTTTATTGTTATATGCTCTTCATATTCATATAGTGTTTGGCATTTTCATTTTTGTTTTGTAGAGCGCATCTGATGAGTCTTGAATAGGTAAGGCGTAGCAAAATTTATTGCCTGGAACTTTGTTGTCTTTTTTTGTTTCTAACATCCGTGATGGTTAGCGATGCTGGTGGAGTTTTAATTCCCCCAGGTTAACTTGCTCCGGCATCAACAATTTTGTGTTGATGAAGAACGCATCAATGCTATGAAATTATCCGTGTAAATTTCAAAATTGTCAAAACCATACGTTTCATCCTACTCCTGGCATAGGTTGATCTTAGTCATAATTTGGTTTCTAGTTCGGCATATTTTGGTTTTATTGTTATATGCTCTTCATATTCATATAGTGTTTGGCATTTTCATTTTTGTTTTGTAGAGCGCATCTGATGAGTCTTGAATAGGTAAGGCGTAGCAAAATTTATTGCCTGGAACTTTGTTGTATTTGTTTTCTAACATCCGTGATGGTTAGCGCTGCCGGTGGTGTTTTAATTCCCCAATTTTAGCCATCTCCGGCATCAACACTTTTGTGTTTAAGAAAACATCAAACGTAATAAATCATCCGTGTAGATTTCAAAATTGTCAAAACCCAACGGTTCTTCCTACTCTAGGTATAAGTTCGTCTTAGTCGTAATTTGGTTTCCAGTTCGTCATATTTTGGTTTTATTGTTATATGATCTTCATATTCATATAGTGTCTGGCATTTCCATTTTTTTTATAGAGCGCATCTGATGAGTGTTGAATAGGTAAGGCGTAGCAAAATTTATTGCCTGGAACTTTGTTGTATTTTTTTTATTTCTAACATCCGTGCCGGTTAGCGCTGCTGGTGGTGTTTTAATTCCCCAAGGTTAGCCATCTCCGGCATCAACACTTTTGTGTTTAAGAAAACATCAAACCTATTAAATTATCCGTGTAAATTTCAAAATTGTCAAAACCCTACGGTTCTTCGTACTATAGGTATAGGTTGATCTTAGTCGTAATTTGGTTTCTAATTCGGCATATTTTGGTTTTATTGTTATATGCTCTTCATATTCATATAGTGTTTGGCATTTTCATTCTTGTTTTGTAGAGCGCATCTGATGAGTCTTGAATAGGTAAGGCGTAGCAAAATTTATTGCCTGGAACTTTGTTGTATTTTTTTTCTAACATACGTGATGGTAAGCGCTGCTGGTGGTGCTTTAATTCCCCAGTGTTAGCCATCTCCGGCATCAACACTTTTGTGTTTAAGAAAACATCAAACCTATTAAATTATTCGTGTAAATTTCAAAATTGTCAAAACCCTACGGTTCTTCCAACTATAGGTATAGGTTGATCTTAGTCGAATTAAGTTTCCAGTTCGGCATATTTTGGTTTTATTGTTATATGCTCTTCATATTCATATAGTGTTTGGCATTTCCATTTTTTTTTTTGTAGAGAGCATCTGGTGAGTCTTGAATAGGTAAGGCGTAGCAAAATTTATTGCCTCGAACTTTGTTGTATTTTTTAATTCCTAACGTCCGTGATGGTTAGCGATGCTGGTGGAGTTTTAATTCCCAAGGTTAGCAATCTCCGGCATCAACACTTTTATGTTTAAGAAAACATCCAACCTATTAAATTATCCGTGTAAATTTCAAAATTGTCAAAACCCAACAGTTCTTCCTACTCTAGGTATAGGTTGATCTTAGTCGTAATTTGGTTTCCAGTTCGGCATATTTTGGTTTTATTGTTATATGCTCTTCATATTCATATAGTGTTTGGCATTTTCATTTTTGTTTTGTAGAGCGCATCTGATGAGTCTTGAATAGGTAAGGCGTAGCAAAATTTATTGCCTGGAACTTTGTTGTATTTTTTTGTTTCTAACATCCGTGATGGTTAGCGCTGCTTGTGGAGTTTTAATTCCCCCAGGTTAACTTGCTCCGGCATCAACAATTTTGTGTTGATGAAGAACGCATCAATGCTATGAAATTATCCTTGTAAATTTCAAAATTATCAAAACCCTACGTTTCATCCTACTCCTGGCATAGGTTGATCTTAGTCAAAATTTGATTTCCAATTCGGCATATTTTGGTGTTATCGTTATATTCTCTTCATTTTCATATAGTGTTTGGCATATTCAATTTTATTGTAGAGCGCCTCTGATGAGTCTTGAATAGACGAAACGCGCATCAGGCGTAGCAAAATGTATTGCCTGGAACTTTGTTGTATTTTTTTCTAACATCCGTGATGGTTAGCGCTGCTGGTGGAGTTTTAATTCCCCAAGGTTAGCCTTTCTGGCATCAACACTTTTGTGTTTAAGAAAACATCAAACCTATTAAATTATCCGTGTAAATTTCAAAATTGTTAAAACCCTACGGTTCTTCCTACCCTATGTATAGGTTGATCTTAGTCATAATTGGTTTCCAGTTTGGTATATTTTGGTTTTATTGTTACATAATCTTCATATTCATATAGTGTTTGGCATTTCCATTTTTTTGTTGAGCGCCTCTGATGAGTCTTGAATAGATGAAACGCGTGTCAGAGGTAGCAAAAGTCATTGCCTTAAAATTTGTTGTGTGTTTTTTTGTTTCTAACATCCGTGATGGTTAGCGCTGCTGGTGTAGTTTTAATTCCCCGAGGTTAGCCCGCTCTGGCATCAATAATTTTGTGTTGAAGAACACACCAAAGCTATGAAATTATCCGTGTAATTTTCAAAATTGTCAAAACACTACGGTTCTGTCTACTCAAGGTATAGGTTGATCTTGGTCAAAATTTGATTCCCAGTTCGGCATATTTTGGTTTTATTGTTACAATTAGGTGCAGTCCTAACATAACATAAAGTTAACTTAAAGCAGTCCAAATCTCTGGTCAAAATCGCTGCTTTTTGACAAAAAACCCGTCCGAATTTTGTCCAAATCTCTACTTTAAATATCGTCAGTTTCTCTAGTGGACAAAAACGGTCCAAATCTCTTCTTTTGTCAAATTGACAAAACGGTCCAAATCTCTGCTTTCAAATGTCACGTCACAAACATGTCAAATTGACAAAAATGGTAAAAATCTCTGCTTCTCAATTGTCACGTGAAAAAATTTCTTGTTTTCAATTTTTAAGTAACAAAATGTCCTGTTTTTTAGAAATATTCAAAATATATCCTTTATTTAATCATTTCGATACAAATTGTAAATTAGACATTCACCAAAGAAGTTAATTAACGAAATCTACGACAGTCTATTTTAAAGAACGCGATTTCCTTTCCGTCCGCGTTTCGGTAAATGTAAATCATGCCGTTGTGGTTACAAATTTAGACTGTACCTTTTCCTATATTACGATTATTATTTTGTTATTATTATTATGATTGAGCCATCAGATATATTTTTTTCGCGTAGTTGAATAAAAATATAAAAGTATAAATCCTAACCTGTAATATTTTTATTTAATAATACTGTTAAAACTTACATGTATGTCGGCATCACTATATCTATTATTAATACTTACATTCCACTTGTTATTTCAAACTAAATAATATTAATTATTTTTCAAATCTTGGCAGCCTTCATCCCAAGATTTGCTTTTTAACTTCAAATCCACCGTTTAAAACAAATCACCCATAAAATCCCAAATTAAAACCTCTAATTCATATCAAATCACTCCATAGAACATAGAAATATAAATTACAACCATATTAAATACATAATATCACTCCAGAGACCTTTGCAATGCTATTAAAACATATTTATCATATGAAATCACTCCAAATACTTAAGCGAAGCAATTGAAAACCCTATTTCACATATAAAATCAATCCTGATCCTATAGCAATACAATTACATATGAAATTAATCCTGAGACAATAACAATGCAACTAAAATCTATATTTAACTTATAAAATCAATAATAAGACTTTAGCAACGCAATTAAAAACCATATTCCACATTTAAAGTTACTCTGGAGACCTTAGCGATGCAATTAAAAAGCATATTTTACATATAAAATCAATAATGAAACTATAGCAATGCAATTAAAAACTATATTTCACATATAAATTCAATCCTGAAACCTAGGCAATACCATTAAAATTCATATTCAACATATAAAATCAACCCTGACACCTTAGTGATCGAACTATAAACCATATTTCACATATGAAATCAAAACCGAAACTTTTGCATCGCTATTAAAATCTATTTTTAACATATCAAATCTTTAATGAGACTAAATCAAAAACCATATTTCACATATAAAATCACTTTGGAGACCTAAGTGATGCAATTAAAAACCATACTTCACATACAAAATCACTAATGAGACTGTTGCAATGGAATTAAAAACTATATTTCACATAAAGTCACTCTGAAGACCTTAGCCATGCAATTACAAACAATATTTTACATATAAAATCAATCCTGTGACCCTATTGATGGAATTAAAGCAATATTTTGCATATAAAATCAATCCTGAAACCTTATCAATAAACTAAAAAATATATTTAACATTTAAAATCACTAATAAGACTATAGCAATGTAATCAAAAACCATATATCAGATATAAAATAACTGTAGAGACCTAAGCGATGCAATTAAAATCCATATTTAACATGTAAAATCAATTAAAAAGCACTTTACATGTATAAAATCAATCCTGAGACCGTAGCGATGCAAGTAAAAACCATATTTTACATAAAACTTGAATTGTGAGACCTAAGGGATGCAATTAAACAAATATTACATATATAAACTCACTCTCATGACGATAGAGATGAAATTAAAAACCATGTTACACACACTAGTATAGAAAAAATGTGGGTGTTACAATTGTAAATATAAGATATTTTACATTACTGTTAAGTAGTTTTGTACTATAATGAGATTTAGTGGTTAAAATACAGAACTGTCATACATCTTTAACGTGTTTTTTTAATATCACACACTTTGGTTATTGCAATGTACTTTCAAATTGGATACATATAGACTTAATTTATATTTTGAATGACTGCTAAGTTCAAGAGTTGTATTAATTAATATTATGATATCGACGTGATTGATAGATATTTATATAACAAAGATGTGTCTCACTTTATTGGACTGTACATTACTCACTTTATTGGACTGTACATTAATATTTAATTAAAGGAAACAACAGCACAATAAGTAATATGTTTCCGAGACGTAAGATTTAAAACATTTTTTTTCTCCTCAATGATATCCAGAAACACGTAAATAGCAAACAAATCTTCAATATAAAATAATTTCATTACTGATTTGTATTGTATCGATTGTTTTTGGTAATAGGATTTTAATAAACGACAAAATATTTGATTTTCATCTTTCATATACTTTTTATTCCGACAACGCGCAGATAAAATAAATCGACGTACGGTACAGCAAGCAGGTCTTTCCTAAACAAATTGTCAAAAAACATTAAAAAAGTAAAAGTTAAAAGTGGTTTAGTGTCAGTCGAAAGGTTAGCAATTGACAAAGTGGACATAAATTTCCAAAATAAAAAATGTCCAGTGGACAAACTTGTCACGTGACAAAATTGTCAGAACAAAAAATGTCCTGTTTACAAACCCGTCACGTGACAAAATTGTCACAAGAAAAAAAATTGTCCAGAGGACAGAAATTGTCAAAAGAAACACAAATGTCCAGTGGACAGAAATTGTCAAAAGTACAAAAATGTCCAGTGGACAGAAATTGTCAAACAATTGTCAAGTGGACAGACATATATTGTATAAAAATTGTCAAAAGAACAGCCCAAGTAAACTAGGGTTGTCAAATTCTCTGCTCGAAGTTAACTTAAAGCAGACAGAATATCTGCTTTACAAGTTAACTAGCATGTTATGTTAGGACTGCACCCAACTGTATATGCTTCTCATATTCGTATGGTGTTTGAAATTTTAAATTTTCTTGTAGAGCGCCTCTGATGAGTCTTGAATAGACGAAACCCGCGTGAGGCAAAATGTATTGCCTGGAACTTTGTTGTATTTTTTTTCTAACATCCGTGATGGTTAGCGCTGCTAACTGGGAGTTTTCATTCCCCCAGGTTAGCCATCTCGGCATCAACACTTTTGTGTTTTTGAACACATCAAAGCTATTAAATTATCTGTGTAAATTTCAAAATTGTCAAAACCCTAAGGTTCTTCCTACTCCAGGTATAGGTTGATCTTAGTCATAATTTGGTTTCCAGTTCGGCATATTTTGGGTTAATTGTTATGCTCTCAATATTCATATAGTGTTTAGCATTTTCAACTTTTTGGGTAGAGCACCTCTGATGAGTCTTGAATAGACGAAATGCGCGACACGCGTAGCAAAATTCATTGCCTGGAACTTTGTTGTATTTATTAATTTCTGAAGTCCGTGATGGTTAGCGATGCTGGTGGAGTTTTAATTCCCCGAGGTTAGCCCGCTCCGGCATCAACACTTTTGAGTTGTTGAAGAACACATCAAAGCTAAGAAATTGTCTGTCTAAATTTCAAAATTGTCCAAACCCTACGGTTTTTCCTACTCCAGGTATAGGCTGATATTAGTCATAACTTGGTTTCCAGTTCGGCTTATTTTGGTTTTATTGTTATTCTCTTCACATTCATGAAGTGTTTGGCATGTTCAATGTTTTTGGTAGAGCGTCTCCGATGAGTCTTGAATAGGTATTAGCTAAATTTATTGCCTGGAACTTAGTTGTTTTTTTTTCTAACATCCGTGATGGTTAGTGCTGATGGTGGAGTTTTAATTCCCCGAGGTTAGCACGCTTCGGCATCAACACTTTTGTGTTGAAGAACACATCAAAGCTATTAAATCATCCGTGTAAATTTCAACATTGTCAAAACCCTACGGATCTTCCTACTCCAGGTATAGGTTGACCTTAGTCATCATTTGGTTTCCAGTTCGGCTTGTTTTGGTTTTATTGTTATTTGCTCTTCATATTCATCTAGCGTTTGGCATTTTCAATTTTTTGGGTAGAACACCTCTGATGAGTCTTCAAACGCGCAACAGGCGTAGCAAAATTCATTGTCTGGATCTTTGTTGTATTTTTTGATTTCTAAGAATTGTAAAAAACGTTGAGATATTAAAACCTTAATTTTGTGTAAATTGTGTAACAACTGAAATTTATGTTCAATTTCTGGGTCTTGGAGATCATCTTCTATTGATGTTGTTTGTCAGCACCGAGATTGTGAGTTCGAGTCCTACTCTGGGCAGTGTGTTCGCGACTCCAATAGCAATTTTCAGGGTGATAAGATTTACTGCGATGGTCAGGGTTTTTCATCTGATGTTTTGGCTTCTTCTCAAAATTATGATGTTGCTGAAAATTGCCGAAGATAATTCAGATTATTGCAATACCACATCCATTCAGTTCTGAAAAAATTGCAACCAAAGGTCATGGGTTTTCTCTGATTAATCTGTCTTCCACCACCAATAAAAACTGGATGCCATGATATAGCGTAAAAATTGATGGAAGTGACGTACAACACAAAATAAACAAACAAACTGATAAAATTGTACCAAACATTTATGTTTTTTACCATGACCTCACATGTCATAATTGTAAACCATTTACAGTGAATTTGTTGGGTTCATCAAAACTACATGCATATGTGCTAATGTGAAAATTCGGTTTAATCTGAGAACAATTGCTATTTTATAGGAGAGATTGTTTAATTTCAGCAGCAAAATATATAATAACATACATGTACAAATATAATTATACATAATAAAATATTTTATAAAATATTAACAATTCTTCTCTCTATCTCTCTTGGCAAATCATGCTGATGTGTAATTGAATGGTATTAAACAGTGACATTGACCATTTTGATTTGTTTTCTCGTAGCAGCGATAAACAGAATGTTCGTTTTATTTCCAGGAACGGAATTATTCATGAAAGGATTGCAGTTTATCCCTGTTTTATAACATTGTGATATCACCTTGTTTCCTTAACAACATCCTTAGTAACTGTCAATGATTATCCATATCGCGTTCCTACAGAATAGCAACTGATGATTATCTCTATCGTGGTAATATCGTACTAGTAGAGTGAGATGCGATTTTTGCAGATTGCGTGAGGTTAAAATTCAGTAATTTGTTTCTGTCAATTTAAACAGCTCTACAACAAACGAAATGCAAACATCCCCAGTACAAGTCATCAATATTTATTCCTATGTACTCTACTGTTATAAACAGTGTTAAAATTGAAATTGAGTTGAGATTTTTCTGAAAGACTGTGTTCTGAATAAAATTCATTGCTCCTCTTCCTGTATGTCCACTTTCAGCATTCTGACCCTAAAGTGTACCACTGCATATCTGTAGTAATCTCTTAATTTAGAAATTTGTTTGTGTTCTAAAAGGTTGAATTCTGCAAGCTAACATTAGATACTACCACTTTTATATCATTGTTTTCTCTAGAATCTGTTATAAACTTTTTTATAAAAACGAAACATAAATTAGTCCGGATTACACCACATTGTTATCTAGTTTGTGGATGCTAACTGTTATGGTTCGAAGGCCATTCGATGTTCAAGACTTCATATTTTAAAAATTGTGTTCTTCTTGAGATCTGTTAATACCCCAAAGCAATTATGATTTTCAGGTCAAAAGTACAATTTTTAAAGTGCTCAACCCTTACCTTAACTGACAAGCATTGCCATTTTTCCTGCCAACGGTTGGGTTTTTTCTGGTATCCTGGCTTCCTATTCTAAAAAAATTTATTCAACATGCTGTAAGCCAATTCAAATAGCATTAAGAAACTATTGGTTTTTTTTATTCCACAACCTGCAATGTTTGATGCTTACTAAATCATAGTGATGCTTCAAATCTTAAATAAAAATCTAAGCTTCAGATTAACTAAGCTTTAATGGAGACTTTTTAATAAAAATAAAATATAAAATCTTACTGCTTTTAACATAGAGGCATTACATTAATATTGGAGAGTAAGTATCAATTTAAAGAGCAGCTTACAGACAGACACCCACCCACCATATTATAATAACACAGAAATTAAATACAAGTGCAAGCAACTTTGTGTATATTATAAAGGGACAATTTTAATTACTCGTCATATAACTGGGTACAAGTTGGATATATCCTCTGGTGTAATATTTGCATGTCTCAACAATGTCTTGCCCAAGGCCTGGACAAAATATAGAGAAACATGCTTTTTAATATAAACAACACTCCTTGATATCTACACTTACATGTATAATTCTCTGCAGCACACACCAACTTACTGAGCTCCACCTCTTTACAGTTATAGTCTACATTGAAATATATGACTTTGTTCGATAAAAATCGATAGGCTTACGTACACTACATCTTGCTCTATTTGTATTTGTTTATATATAGTAAACTGCCAACATAAAATATAATTGCATGGTAAGACTTTGTAATTACAAAAACTATTGAAAAGACAGAAAAATATATACTGTAAAGATTAAATGCATTACTTTTTGAATTTTCATGCACATTTTCAAGTACTATTATAATATCATCATTTTCTGCTATTAGGCAAATATTAGTAATCTTGTTAAGAGGCTGCCAGTTCGAGTCTGACTTTAGGCAGTGTGTCTGTAACTTCAATCTAATTGACAAGGATTGTCAGTTTTCCTTAAGTTCATAGGTTTCAATAGTCGCCCTGACTTCCTCCCAGAATACAAACTCTATATGTCATGAATAAGCAACAAAAAAATACTGAAACTGGGGTAAAACTAATATTCAAAAAGGAAAAAAAACCTCCATCAAATACTTGCATTTTGCATTGAACATAGATTAGTAGCTGTCTATAATCTTGCATTGTAATCTTCATTACTAACTTTATGCATTCAACGAAAATAAAAATGGATAATCTTGCTATGTAATCATCACTGCTAAAATTGTACATGAACAGTTATTCATTCCTTTTTTTCATTTTTAACTGTTGAAACATACATGTATAAACCATCAGAATTAAACCTGCATTTATCGGTAAATGCGTTCAAGTAGTTGAATATCAAAGCAGAATACACAATACCAACTACATTTAAATATGGCAGCCATTTTGTAAATATTAATCCCAGTGAATTCAATGTATATGGAGCAGAAAACAAAGATGTCCTTTATATACAAGTAAAAAAAAAATATTTAGTCAAAATGGAAAAAGAGAAATTTGTTAAGTAGAGCTACACTGTAGATAAATATCTAACATTTAATGATTTTCGCTGCTATTACTCATAATAAAGATATATTTTGTTAATTTTGTCTAAAATACTTCGCTTTCATTACAAATATGATTTTAAGATTTATGAATACTTCACAAAAGTTCTATGTTACACCTGAATGAAAAACAAATCCTCATAATTTGACTGACAATGCCTTAAATTAACTTCTTATCGAATTTATTGCTTATATAGATGCGGCGAGCCCTTCTTTACTACTGGAGAGGATATGACAAAGTCACGGTTAAATTTGTAGATATTTGTTATAACAATGCTCTAAAAATATATTTGTTTATCAGTATTACACAGAATTCGACATATCTAATGCGCATTTTTTTTTATTTCTGATTTTTAAAACTTATTTGTATGTGCTTTATGTATTTATTATGAAGCAGATGAAATCATAAGGGTTTTACTTTATAGTTCGTGTTAATTTTTAAGCGGTGGTATTTTTGTTAATAGTATTTAAATAGGAATTAATTACCATTTGGTTTATAAAAAATATCTAAACAATTAATTATTGGTAATGCATTTATTTCTAATTTTAAAACATGGCCCCGAATTGAAACGGTTATACACACAAGTCATACCAAGTTAAGTTCAGTGAACTAGCAGACGATACGCGATTGTTTACATGGATACAAGAGAGGTTTTAATATATTATCCTAAATAGCAATTTTATTTATTATGATAAATTACGAAATATGGAGATGAAGTTACATTATGCCGTATCGGCTGGCCAAATCAATTAAAAAGGGGTGCAACGCATTTAATTAGTGCACTCACTAGTTAACTAAATTGGAAAGACGAATTGAAATGGAATCAGCTAGATACAAACAATCCTTATGCACAAATGAATTTACTACAATACACATGATAAGCCATAATTAACTAAAACCTTAATACCTTTTTAATAGCTAAATTCATGACATCACACCTCAATACTGTATGCAATAATGTATTACGTCGTTATAGTACATCCCACTGGGTTAACTGCTTGGAGGTTAATTGTTCCTATTACATTAGCCTTACCCGGAAGGCGCCAGAATCCTTACGTTTTCTACTATTACCATCCATGTTTCATATCATCAATTTGTTAAGGGTTTTAATAAAAAAATGCACTAAAATATAAATACTTTTTGATAAATAATTCATTCAATACCAATTCAATTATTCAATTAATTTTCTATTTTATAATGTCGGTAATCCGCTTTAGTTATGGTCCGTTTTTTGTAATGGTTAGTTAGGTTATAGTCCGCTTTGGTTATAGGATGAAACGTCTATCAACAATCAATGAATAGGCATTAGCATGTTATCAACATATATGTATAGTCTTATCTACATGCAGTAATATTACAATATTGAGAAAATGCTTCTCAAGTGAAATCGTTGCGTGTAACACTGAAAATTAGAAAAAAGTGCCTTTACTGAGGTAAACGTGATTAATCGAAAAAAATTAATAGAAGTTCTTTCCGTTAATTATTTGCATTAATAATTAATACATAAAAGGTTCGGCAATAATTAATATTGCTAACTACTTGCTGTGTCAACATCTGCAATGTTTATTTCTAAAGAAATTGATTAGCTGATATAATGTAAATTTGTTAAAGTACGATGGTAATAAACATCGTTTAAACTGCGTAAGTGATAGAAAGTGTTCTATTTATAAATAACCAGACAGTGTATATCAGCGGCTCTATTAAGGGGTAATAAACTATAAAATCGGTGTAGAATTTCTTATATGTGTAGATACCGAACAATTACTGTAGACGATTTTTTTACATCATTTAGATGTTAGTATTATTTAGATTTTGCCTTAATCACGAACACGATTATAATTAATTCTGGCGGAAGTAATTTAGACTTTAAATAATATACTTCGGTACTTTTCGGCTTTTAACGATATCTTTGTAACCTGAGCAGCTGGAAGGTTCATTGTAGGGATATCAAAGCAATACCTATTGTTGTTTTGTAGTGTTTTAATCAATTTGTGCTTATTAAATTCAGTAGTTAGGGATAATGGATTATAAATAACGGAATTCATTCATTTCTTGTGTAAGCAATACAGTCAACTTGAAGTCTTCAATATAATTTTAAACTTAAACTTTCTGGAACCTGTTTTTCTTTCGGAGTTCTTCAGTTCAAAAGACTGAGTCACCAGGGTGGGTCAACTCTGGCAGACAGAGAAGAATGGTCGTAAAAAGTCTAAGGTGAGTATTACCGCATTTCTATTAGGATAAAGATTAGAAAAACCGCATTGGGTAATTAACAACAAGTATGGGGATTTTTTTCTTTGGGTAGAGTAAAGGTGCTGAAAGCGTAAATAATGCTATGACAGTGCACTGACTAACCATCCTCCATATCTGTAAACAAAGTCTTATAACAAAGGAACACAATTTCCCAGATTGTTTCAGGTTTTTCCTTCATTCAACACTATATTGGGTTTTCCGAAAACACTTCATAATATGACACACTTCTTGATGTGAAGTGTGTTGCTATTTTTATACTTCATGTAAAAAGTTTCACATCACCTAAATATTTTTGAATCGCAAATGAAACACTGCAAATAAGTGTCTAACATAACAATTACGTTTAAAATGCATTTAGGGTATGTACAGTAAATCATATGATCATACTAAATGTCAGGGGCTTCATTTTCTGATGATATTGGTCAACTATAAGTTTAGCATTCATTCTTTTTGATAAATTGTTGTTATTGGATTATTGCTAAGTTTAGTTGAAGTTTAATTCTCATTAACGTATTACAATTTGTGATCAAAAGGAAATCTATTGTAAGAGGTCTTAAAAGTGCATGACCACTTTTACTGAGTAATACCTAGTTAAAACATTATAAGAAAAATATTATTATAATAGGATGGTAAAATCTATTTCAACACTTACTATGTCATTCGTGGTTCAAATAATTGTTATCTAACATCTGAGATAGGGAATAATAAATAAGATAGGTGATTGCACGTAACCTCCTTATTTAATTTTACGATCCTTAAGCTTTGGAAATGAGTGCGATAAACTAAAATTTGTATTACATTCAAATTCATTTATTTATATAATTTTGATCACCACTTAAAAAGCGATAGAAAGTAAGCATCCAACTTGTTTCGCAAAGCACTTGTGTTTTAAGTGTAATCATGTTACACGCCCGATTGTTCATTTTATACTTCGTGTGATTGCATAATTCCCCAAACACCTAAATTCTGAAATAATATCGATATATTGTTTTCATTCATAGCCATATAAATAATTATATGTATATTTGCCATATCCAACAATACGTACCATGTTCAATATTTTAAACACTCATACGTTCTCATAGACTGTTGCTTAGTATGGGCATAATTATATGTAAATAAAGCAAATTACTATTTTGTTCGAAACAAGATTTACAAACAGTTTCAGTATAATAAACTGATGGCCATTACGTCGCTCTGTAATGTATAATCAACAATAAGTCACAAAGGCAACCATTCAGAGCATAAGCTGATCGTCACAAAAACGCACACGTCTAAGCTTACATCATGACAAGAAGATAGTCACATACGTCATGTATTTTTGTAGCCGAAAAATTTAGTGGTACGAAAAATTTAGTCGAGTCCGAACTGACGAAGTTCATTCTGTTGCCAGCAAAATCACCTCAACGTCGACTGCATTAGATGTATCTATGTAAAATTACACTAAATCGAATTAATTTCGTTCAGTTGCTAGGAAGCAGGATATTCGCCAACGGGTCTCAGATCACACGAACTGTTTAGACAGATAACATCGTGTCTACTAACGTCGAGGTTAAAATGTGCAGATACCTGCATTATGGAAACATGTATCTGGTTTATAGAGGGCTTGTTATAATTTGGATTTCAAATTCTGGGAAATTTACTCGAGTGATCATCCGGGCTATACTGAATTTTAAATAATAACAATATGATACAAAGGAATTTCAATTCTCCAACAGCCGAGCATTTAAAGGACTAGCAAGACAGGATAGTTGAATGATTGCTTAACGTCAGACTTTCAGCTAAATTTAGGAAAATAACATGTTAGCAAAGAAATATCAATCCGGGCGAGACATGGACAAATGAGAAACTCACATTAATAGAACAGAATTTTTGCCGCGATCAGTTTATAATTTGTATCGGCTACACGACTCTTCCCTTTAAAGAAATCTACAAAAATGGTTTTTATCGTTAAAGAAGCAGGCAACTGATCAGAAACGTCAACCTCTATCATACATAGTCAGGTTCTCGCCATATGGGAGACACTGAACCATGTGAACCCATTCCAGTACCTACCAGGATACTTTTAAGCGACACCATGTCATGAACAATTTGTTACCGGGCACTTTTGTTCTTTTTTTAAGACTAACATTACCTGCCTCAAAGAACAATCAAATTTCCTTTGAAATTATAGCTGGGGCTAGTACCCTTAAACGCTGACGAATATGCCAGTCGTCGGCATTGTTTATGGAACCTCATTGTATCTGGTTAGTAATCATGATTATCTAAATTTGAATAATAAAATAAATATTATGTAATATAATCCTTCAACCAATTAAATAATTGCTTCTTAAATGTCAAACATATTAAACCTAAATATCTCTCTTCTGCTAGTGTATCTAAACAAAAATCATATATTTAGTGCCGCTCTCATCTATAATTTTTACATAAGACACCCCTTTCTCAATAGTCATACAGGCAAAATATTTAAATTAGTTGCGTGTCTATATTTAAACCCGTGGTTCTATAGACCACACTTAGTTATCTACCTCTTGAAAGATAAATTATACGTGCAGATTGATAATTTAAATATCGATTGTTATGTCGTCAGTGCTTCTGGTGCAAACGAAATAGTTTAAATACTATGTAAAAAAGTAGTTGATACTTTGATTAAATATATGAACGATCCGACAGTTTAGTTTTCCCAATTTAATTAGAAATGAGGACAACGTATATTGATATTGTTGAAATCAGCGTGCTTATTCATGACGATTTTGTTTAAACCAATAATTTTTTTAAAGTTATTTGTATACAGTGGTCTATGAAGGACGTACTATCGTATACAAATATCCGTCCGTCCGTCGTCCACATGTCGCACAATATTTGAGAATGCCTTAACTGAACTTATATCAAACTTAGCACAGTTGTTAATTATGTTAGCCTCATTGTCTTTATACTTTTTGGTAAATTTTTTATTTATCATTATAGAGTTATGTTAATGGGAAATGAGGCATTTTGTGTTTTCAGACCATAAATCAAAACGCTTTTATCAGTTTGTGCAACGTTTTGGGAACTGTTATTTTAAGTTGTGCGAGCTTCATATTCATTTTTATAAAAAGGGGTGTTTAGTTTTCACACTGTAACTCAAGAAATTTCAGCATTTTTTCATTATATTTCGAAGCATTGTTGAAATTCATACATGTGATTATGTCTCATCAGTGCAGATATAATTATGCACCCACGAGTGCAAAACTTCCGACGGGGCGTATCATGGGCTCATACACTAAGAAGACGAATTTGCACGCATATACAGAAAGAAATCCGACTAATCCAGAGAAATTAAGTAAAGTCAAAGCTGTTAAACATTAGATATTTTAAGAAAAATGTAGACTGCTTGAGTGCAAGTCGGATATTAGTTGATTTCTGGAGAATACAAAGGATAAACTTCGCCTTATACAGGTCAACATTGTAATGTTATCGCTTGAGTGTTTATTCAAGAAATCATGCATATAAATTTTCCGTAAACCATTTTGTAATCTTTATGTGATACTAACTTTTTGTTTACTTAAGGTGTTCATATCAATTCATGATGAGCCATAAAATAGTGGCCATTTTAAAACCAGTTAAAGCTTAATGTAATTTGTTTTTTCTGTATCGTTGGATGTCTTACTTAGAGACTTTTTAAATTTTAAGGTATTATTATCGAAAGCAATTCACTTCAGGGAATATTGCTTTCTTCCTTTAAACGAAACTTTAAAGTAAAACTTTTTGGAATGCAAAATTGGTTCGAGTACTTAATTTTTTTTGCCTTTACCAGGAACTGTGAATGGATCAATTATTGGCCATTTTAAAGTATTGCATTCAACATGATCATACATGCTTTTTCGGAATGCATATACATATTTTGATAATTCAAATAACTAATTAACTGGGAAGACAAATTTTTCAAAAGTGTTTTATATGTTTCATTGCAGACCCTTGCATAACTATGCCCACTAAACGGTTTGAGCACAAATGTTTAACTGCAACTATTTTGTTGGAGTTTACTCCTTGGACCAAACGTGCTGGTACAGTTATGAGAAAAAAAGGAATGGGACATTTTTAATTTAGGTGTGACACAGCGTCTTTTTTGTTTTTGCGAGCTGTCTGAGGATGATATGTTCTAGGCGTGCAACAAAGTAACAAACAGAACAATAGTTTTTAGGTTTATATTTCTGCCCCCTTTTTATTCATGTAGGTTTAGTCAAGTGTGAAAGTTCTTGTGTTGAGTGATTTCTGGAATATGAGTCAGGGAAGCGATTTTTTACTTGATAGTTCATGGGTTGATTTCATCTAGTTCCATTGAAATGTTTGTCGCACAGTGGAGACATATGACTGTGACATGTAAATTTAGATCTATTACTGTTTTTATGTTTTTGTACATTTTGTGCTGAAGCTATTTAAACACTAAACAAATAAGTTAATCCAACAGGAAATATTTAATTGTGAAAAGTTATTTTAGGAAAACTGGAATGTGAATTCCGTTCATATTGTGTCTGTGTCGATTAAGGGAAGAAGATGTAAGCACTACTGCAACAAACAATAATATTTCTAGGTTACAAAAGTTTGCTAATAAATTCCATAAAACTATTACTTGGTTGCTCCTTACAGTCACATGCTTCAAGTTGAGTAACATTAACGGGTTACTTTAGCTTTTCCTCGAAGGAACGCAATAAACAGATCGGTGGGGCAATTAGAAACTTAAATTAGTTTAAGATTGTGTTTGTTTGTTACTTGACGAATCAATATGCTACAGTAAAATGCTAACCAACTTCGAGATACCCATATATGCTGCCTTACATTTTGTTTTGAGGAGTTGATTAAACGTTGTTAGTGTAAAACTCGTATTTCATAACTTTAAGAATATACAGTAATTTTGTGGGATATCATGATATTATATTTTTGTTCTCTATCACTCAAAGCCTTGCATTTTAATCGTGAACATAATTTACCTTCCATCAATCGTCTTTATCTTTTGACAAGAGCGCGATATGGTTGGCATAAATACTTTCTATTCATTTCAAAAGCTATGTTATGTTTGTTACCCAAGTGAAAATCACTAATTATTTTACTCTATAACAGTATACTAATACATTGGGATTGTACTACACTGGGTCACGTAAATGATAAAAAACTTCTACAATCATGAATTTAATACTAAATCAAAATGCTGTTCTTAACTATTGCTGTACTAAGCGTTTTGTGTTCATATATTGATCACAATTAAATTTAAAAAAATAAAATGATAAATAGCTAATACTGCGAAAATAATTATGATAATGGATTATACATGTTCCATTGAATAATTTAAATTTTTTTCTTCTTAATTGCAGATTTTATAGTTTTTTCTGAATACACCGCCATAGCAAATGATACCTTGCTAACCTATTTATTTAGAAGAAATATGACAATGGGTCTGTTAGTCCATTGTATGTTGCTGATGCTATTTTGTATTTCTATTAATGAAGGTAAGCTATTATATAAAATGTACAATATCGCTTAGTAAACATTCTTCTAAACAAATTCAACCCTTCCTACTTTAATTCATTTTCGAGTAATGTTCTTATTTGCTTGCTTTTATCTGGTATATGCACAAAGAAATATTTTAAGTAAGTGGTAGCATTTCATGTCATAACAGTATTGTTAATTTCTTAGGCAAGATTCAATGGGAAATTGGAAGAAAAGTCCATGGTTACGGACAAGATTTGGTCCTGTTTTGTGAAGTTGAAGAATGCTGCAGTAAACAAGCAGGGTGGTCTGTCGATTACAATACCATATTCCTAGACGTTAAACGTATAAATGTTACAAAGGATGCGAAATATGACGCTTCTCTCAATACAACTGGATTTTCACTGATCATCAGGAATTTAACCAAAGACGATTTAAACAAGACATACATTTGCACACACGGTTTTGAGGAATCCACGCCAAAAATTTTAGAAGAGATTGATGCCTTTCTGGGTCCTAGTAAATATGATTAAAATATGAGTTAATATATCTTGTGATTCATGAAGATAAGGATTAATGTAATCTCTTATTTGGAATAATATAATAAGTATGTTTAAAATGTGCAGATAAAAATAAAGAAACGAAATTTAGATTTTCTCAAAAATACTAGATAGTGAGTATAGCTTTGCATTTAAGTTATTGTGAGAAGTAGTTTTATTGTTTATTGAGAATGAACTAAGTATGCAGTTAAATTCAACATTAATTAACATGTTTACAGTTGAAGAAAATGGAAAAAAAGATAATGATGACATTAATTGGATGTAAGTACTTTTCATTCATCTACATATTTATTAAGATCAAACTTATGTCTTATGTCCTAATGAACCACTTAATATTTTAATTTTGAGCTACTTCAAACAATTATAAAACAACCGAAGTTCAAATGCGTCTGTGAACAAGAAACATAGCAAGAAAACAAACGAACAACAAGAGCCGAAAGTCAACTGGCGATTACAAATTCGGATTTTGGTAAAAAAGATATTTAACACAAAACACAATATCTATTAAAAAAAACACAAAATGGAAGCAAGAAACCAGAGCCCAATAACAACCATGTGTGGATTCTGGTGACTCTACTTAAACACCTGCCGAGTTACTTGTTGTCATGTCTAAGAAAAAGGAGAATCCAGAAAGGGTAAAAACTACCTATCCCAGCGAAAATTTCTTTCTGTAATTGAGGGATGCATTGTTATAACGATAAGTTAAGTGATGTTGAAATTTCAACCAAGTTCAAACCTCATTGTAATTTAGTAGTCCAATCTAGAAAATATACTTATCGATCTCAAGATTTTGACTGCCATTGGAACAAGTGATAATGTATAAATAAGAAGAATAAAGTCAATAATTGCAATTTAGGAACTACAGGTTTCGTTACCTTACCGTGGTAATGCTGGCTCGACAGAGATGTCTAGCCTATGAGGCGAATAGCGAAGACCTCTCGTTGGTGTTGTCAAATTAAATAAATAAACACAAAAATGGTTTGACATCGGGAACAAACTGTTAACTCCCATTAGAAAAGTATGAATGTGTAGGTAGGGGCAAAAAATAAAGCATTTAATAAAGGTTTACATTGTGCATACTCTTTATAAATAAACAAATTGTGTGGTTCTAATTACCAAGAGTGTGGTGCTCTCCAAACGCGCTACCCACTACGGACTGTTGTCAGACTACGTTGTGTAACCTAAAAACATTGCTTAAGAAGTGCATTCCTTATCCATCCCCTAAGGTCCTGCTTAGGAGACCTGACGGTCAAACAGAAGGAACCATTCTCAGTAAACTTGATTTCAGATTTGTTTCAGAAACAATTTTAAAGGTGGAAAACAGACTTAACGTTGTGTGAGATAGTTAATTCCGAATTTCATTCTTCTGTTTATAACACTTTTTCAACAAACAGTGAGAAGTGAAACAATAAGTTGTTTTCCATTTTGAGATTTGAGAGTACAGTAATACGATGATACATAACAGGCGTTTACTTTCATCGTATGGTACACAATGATTTGTAAGTCTAACTTCCTTTTACTACGCAGAATTGGTGTATGTGCGGGATTTGGAGGCACTGTGATAGTCATTTTAATAATAGTTTGGCGTTTCTTCAAAGGTAGAAGACAAGGTTAGTTTCCTTTAAATCAAACAATGTTATAGCTTACTTTTTGAGGTAAAAATGAATGATTATTCAAAGAATTATGTATTGTTTAAGATTGTTTTCCGTAATGTCAACTGTATATCAATGAATATAATGAGATAATATAAACAACTGGAAAACATAGCAATTTTATCTCTATTCATAATACATTCATATACATACATTTGTAGAAATTTATGTTAAGAAAATTGTCATTGTTACAATGTATGGCTCTAGAAATAAGTCCAAAGAATGTACCAAACAGTAAACTTATTAAGTATCGGATCGACAAACGTGACGCTACAGCATAAACAAAAATAATAATATACAAGTCTAGAAAATTATGCACCGATACAAATGACGGTGTTTCTTGTCAAAAATATAGACCAAGACTGACCAACAAATGGTTTTAGTCTTTGAATGTCAATATAAATAAGTGACGTAAACAAGTCATAACATATTGATCTTAAACTTTCTCACTAAAACTGAAATATAAGTTTACTGGGATCGTGTAAATACACAATACAGGTAGTTCAAAATATTATATAACAAGTCTAAAGAATGTACCAACCAGTAAACTAATTTAGTATCGGATCGACAAACATGACGCTACAGTATAAACAAAAAATAATAATATACAAGTCTGGAAGATTATGCACGATACAAATGACGGTGTTTCTTGTCAAAAATATAGACCAAGACTGACCAACAAATGGTTTTAGTCTTTGAATGTCAATATAAATAAGTGACGTAAACAAGTCATAACATATTGATCTTAAACTTTCTCACTCCAACTGAAACCAAAACTTTTATATAGTTGCTTCCCAGTCGCCATGCGGCGGACGTGCCGTGCTGTCACTTGGCTTTGTTAAAATATTCCAACAAGATGTAATCAAAATTACCAAGGTGACAAATTCATTACGCCAGACGCGCGTTTCGTCTACTTAAGACTCACCAGTGGCGTTTAACTCTAAATGCTTAAAGTATTTTTTCATTTGGCGATGGAATAAAATAAGTCCACTGGGTTCGTGTAAATACACAATACAGGTAGTTCAAAATATTATATAACAAGTCTAAAGAATGTACCAACCAGTAAACTTATTAAGTATCGGATCGACAAACATGACGCCACAGCATAAACAAAAAATAATAATATACAAGTCTGGAAGATTATGCACCGATACAAATGACGGTGTTTCTTGTCAAAAATATAGACCAAGACTGACCAACAAATGGTTTTAGTCTTTGAATGTCAATATAAATAAGTGACGTAAACAAGTCATAACATATTGATTTTAAACTTTCTCACTCCAACTGAAACCAAAACTTTTATATAGTTGCTTACCAGTCGCCATCCGCGGACGTGCCGTGCTGTCACTTGGCTTTGTTCAAACATTCCAACAAGATGTAATCAAAATTACCAAGGTGACAAATTCATTACGCCAGACGCGCGTTTCATCTACTTAAGACTCACCAGTGGCGTTTAACTCTAAATGCTTAAAGTATGTTTTCATTTGGCGATGGAATAATATAAGTCCACTGGGATCGTGTAAATACACAATACAGGTAGTTCAAAATATTATATGTACCAACGAGTAAACTTATTAAGTATCGGGTCGACAAACATGACGATACAACATAAACAAAAAAATGATAATATACAAGTCCAGAAGATTATGCAACGATACAAATGACGGTGTTTCTGGTCAAAAATATAGACCAAGACTGACCAAGACATCATAGACGCTAAACTATGTAACATCCACTTGAATAAAAAATAAGTTACCCAATGTTATTTAATTATTATAAGCCACGTGTTTATCACGCTGATTTCCATATTTTTTTACACTACGTTTTGTAGGTATAATACTCTAGAATGCTCAAGATCTAGAAGTCAGTGCAGGTTTATTTCGTCTTATTAATATAAAAACTATTCATCAACAAGTTTCGGAACAACCTTGTCTTATATTAAAAAAAAATAGAATTGTAATTCTTTGCTAACCATTACAATATAGTTATATTCTATGTAATTTAAGGGCTCGAGGATCTACCACCAATACAAAAAGATGAATTACCTGTTCCAAATGAATCAGGTTCATGTAAGTATAGGTATAATACTCTAGAATACTCAAGATCTAGAAGTCAGTGCATGTTTATTTCGTCTTATTAATATAAAAACTATTCACCAACAAGTTTCGGAAGAACCTTGTCTTATTTAAAACACAAGAATTGTAATTCTTTGTTAACCATTACAATATAGTTATATTTTATGTAATATAAAGGCTCTATAAATCATGATGAATTACATGATGCAGAGCAATCAGGTTCATGTGAGTATACAACTTAGGAGAACGTCCCTTTTTATTTTCGCCTCTTGGAAGTTTTACGTAAAAACAATTTAACTCTGATGCACAAAACAATTTCACAAATTGATTAAGAGGAGATTCTAAAGGCAAGATTAACTACGTGCAAATCTGTAGGTCAAGATGCACGCAGAAATTGTTAAAACATAAAAGCAAGACAAATTAAACCGTCATTTGTTCTGAGAACAAATGAGAAGGTCTTTCCCACTGTTCCTCTGCAGTCAGAAAATTTAGGTGATGCTATGGTATTTTGTGTTTTGCTATAGCACAAAATGTCGCTTCCAGTCATAAAAAATGAGTTATTTGAGTAAAGAAAGTGGTCCCGAACCAAAACATATATGGTTGTTAAGGACTTTCATTCCGTTGCTAGGGACAAAAGGCCACTTTCGGTCATGAAATGACATATATAAGTAAAGTACATCATTCTGATTCTAAAAATATATGGTTGCTAAGGACTTTTTATAACAGTTACCTTGTTGCTATGGTATGACCTTGACCTATGACCTATGACCTTTGGCTCAAATTGAAGCTCTTTTCCTACTGATCATGTTAAATACATATGTTTACTATATTATCTCTAACCGTTTTCAAGTTTTAACCAAAAAACCAATTAACCGAAACGCGTCAAGGGCTGTAACTCGAAAACGGTTCATCGCACAGCTTCGGGCCGAATGTACCAAATGGAGGTCTCGATAAGAGGAGTATTTTTTCCATTATTGTCTGCTTCAATTTTTTGTGGTTTTTGAGTTATGTTGAAAACAAAATTTAGCCGAAACGTGTCAAGGGCCATAACCTCGAAAACGGGTTGTCGCACAGTTTTCGACACTGTATATCAAATGTACATCTCAATGAGAGGAACATTTTTCTGATATAATGTCTGCTTCAATTTTTTTATGGTTTTTGAGTTATATTGAAAACAAAATTTAGCCGAAACCTGTCAAGGGGCATAACCTCGAAAACGGTTTGTCGCACAGTTTTCAACTATTTATATCAAATGTAGATCACAACGAGAGGAACATTTTTCTGATATATTGTCTGCTTAAATTTTTTATGGTTTTTGAGCTATATTGAAAACAAAATTTAGCTGAAATGTGTCAAGGGCCATAACCTCGAAAACGGTTTGTCGCACAGTTGTTGAACATTTATATCAAATGTAGATCTCAATGAGAGGAACATTTTTCTGATATATTCTCTGCTTCAATTTTTTATGGTTTTTGAGTTATTTCGAAAACAAAATTTAGCCGAAACCTGTCAAGGGCCATAACCTCTAAAACGGTTTGTCGCACAGTTTTCGAACCTTATATCAAATGTAGATCTCAATGAGAGGAAAATTTTTCTGATATATTCTCCGCTTCAATTTTTTATGGTTTTTGAGTTATATTGAAAACAAAATTTCAATTGCGGCCATTTTGAAAATGGTGGACCGAAAATTTTTTTTGATCCGATACATGTAATTAGGACCCCCATATCTACTTGGAAACCAAGTTTTGTGTAAATCCGACAACTTTGACGTTTTCGACAAATTTCGCGTCAAAATCGCGTAAACAGGAAGTGGATCGAAGAATGTTTTTTTGCATGACAAATCATCGCCATAGAACCAGCGACATTTTGTACACTTCAGATTTTAAGAATCGGTTACGGTTTCTGAGTTTATCTGCTAACAAGGGTTTTCGTGTTGGGGCAGATAACTCTGTTACTAAAAATAGATCGGTCTAAAAGCATGAGCCATGTCATCTCCGGATATGACCGATTGATGTTACCAAGTATCGAAATGAAACGTCCAGACACTTTTTGGCAAACCTCCGCGGAAGAAGAAAAATAATAATAATAATAATAATTAAAATGCCATTTGTTCTGAGAACAAATGAGAAGGTCTTTCCCACTGTTCCTCTTAAGTAAGAAAAGATAGGTGATGCTATGGGATTTTGTGTCTTGCTATAGCACAAAATGTCACTTCCAGTCATAAAAATGAATTATTTGAGTAAAGAAAGTGGTCCCGAGCCAAAAAATATATGGTTGTAAAGGACTTTCATTCGGTTGCTAGGGACAAAAGGCCACTTCCGGTCATGAAATGACATATTTCAGTAAAGTACATCATTCTGATTCTAAAAATATATAGTTGCTAAGGACTTTTTATAACGGTCACCTTGTTGCTAGGGTATGACCTTGACCTATGACCTTTGACCTTTGGCTCAAATTGAAGCTCTTTTCCTACTGATCATGTTTAACTATATGTTTACTATATTATCTCTAACCGTTTTCAAGTTTTAACCAAAAAACCGATTAACCTAAACTCGTCAAGGGCAGTAACTCAAAAATGGTCCATCGCACAGCTTTCGGTCAAATGTACCAAATGAAGGTCTCGATAAGTGGAGTATTTTTCCCATTTATTGTCTGCTTCTATCTTTTATGGTTTGTGAGATATAGTGCTAACAAGACATATGGTGACCTTTGACCTTGACTTTTGACCTTTGACCTTGACATTTTTAAATGTAACACATGTCACTTAGGATCAATGGTGGTGGTCCCAAGTCTCTAGGACTTACGGTTTTTGAGAAAAAAATTTTGACGCATTGCGACATTTTTCAGGTCAAAAACGCGTAAACAGGAAGTCGATTGGAAAAAAAAATTTTGCATGACAAATCATCGCTATAGGACCAGCGACATTTTTTACACTTCAGATTTTGAGAATCCGTTACGGTTTCTGAGTTTATCTGCTAACAAGGGTTTACGGTGTTGGGGCAGATAACTCTGTTACTAAAAATAGATCGGTTTCACAGGGTGAACTTAGTTATCTGCCAGTATGACCGATTAATGGTACCAAGTATCAAAATGATATGTCGCGACACTTTTTAGCAACTGATGGCGGAAAAGAAAAGAAAAATAATAATAATCATAAGAAAGGTAAGAAGGTCTTTCCACTGTAGTGGGAAAGACCTTAATAATCATAAGAAAGACAAGAAGGTCTTTCCCTTGGAAAGGGGGAAAGACCTTAATAAAAATACGGAAGCGTAATAGGGAAACATTAATTTTTTTAATTTTTTAATTTGTCGACTTTAATCGTGGAATGATCAACTTTATACTTGGAATGATCAACTTTATTCTTGGAATTATCAATTTTATCCTTGGAATTATCAACTTTATTCTCGGAATTATCAACGTTAATCTTGGAAATTTCAAGCTTAATCTTATAATTATCAACTTTCATCTTGGACATTGCAATTTTATTCTTGGAATAATCAACTTTAATCTTGGAAATTCCAAGTTTAATCTTGAAAATTCCCAACTTTTTTCTTGGAATCATCAAATTTAATCTTGGAGTTATCAACATTAATCTTAAAAATTCCAAATTTAATCTTGGAATCTTCAACTTTATTCTTGGAATTATCAACTTAGTAAAATTTATCAATCAACTTAATAAACTGTTGGTATTTCATGCCATTTTATGTGACATTTTTATAATGTTTTTAAGCAATCCAAGTGTCAAAATCCTTTAAAAAGGGCTTTTCAAATGAAGCATTTCTTCCTGATATTTTGATGGCGTTACTATTTTGTGTGTTGTGTCTATTTCTATGGTGTTACCATACAAAATATTCATAATTACTTTCTTAACAAATTACAAGAATGCTGTTCTTTCATCGTCTTATAGTGTTTAGTTGATCTTATATAATACAGCTGTAATTTTTCTTAATATTAATGAAAATCTAATATTTCAATAACTTTTTTTTTGATCGCCCAAATTAGGGACTTTGACACTTGATTTGCTTAAAAGCCTTATACTACTGAAACGGATTAGGGTCACAATTTGTTTTTTTTTAATTTTGTAAACTTTTTTCAGAAATTATAACTTAATTTTTGGAATTATCAACTGTAATCTTGGAAATCCAGCTTTATTTTTGAAAATTGCAACTTTATTAATGGCTTAATCAACTTTTATCTGGAAATTACGAGTTTAATCGTGGAAATTCGAACTTTGTTCATGGAATTATCAACTTTAATTTAGGAAATTCCAAGTTAAATCTGGAAAATTCCAACTTTATTCTTGAAATTATCAAATTTTATCTTGAAATTATCAACTTTAATCTTGTAATTATCAACTTTAATCTTAGAAATTATAAGTTTAATCTTTGAAATTCCAACTTTATTCTTGGCATTATCAACTTATTAAAACTTATCAATCAACTTCATAAAATGTTTGTATTTCAGGACATTTTATGTGACATTTGTATATTAAATAAGTAATTTTGTACTTAAGTTGCATTATATTTGGTGTAAATTGAATAGATTATAAATCATCAATGAACGTCGTCTAAAATTATCAACGTTTAATTTTTGTCAATTATTTACGACATAGAAAAAAAAATATTTATTTAAATTGATCATTGCAAGAATTAACTAGGAATTTCTCAGATTAAAGATCAATTTAAAAAAAATTGAAGTTGATAATTCCATGAATTAAGTTTGAATTTCCAATATTAATGTCGGAATTTCCAAAATAACAGTTTGTAATGCCAAAAATAAAGTTGGAATTTCCAAGATTAACGTTGACAATTCCATGAATTAAGTTAGAATTTCCGAGATTAAAGTTGATGGCTTCACCTAAACTATCCATATGAGAAGTCATCGAATTTGTTACGTCTAATCACAACAACAAATGCAACTTAGCAAAAGCAACATTTTTATGATTTCATTGTTAGTCTATCTTTGAAGATTTTTTAATTATTTTGAAAAGGCTGCTTAAGGTTAAAGATAAAAATCAATCGCCAATAAACTTTGACCTTGAGTCAATTTTCAACATCTTGATATAAGAAGGGCGAAGGCCCTAGATCTTTACGACTAATCGACCAGTGCGTTTCAGGCTTATAATGGCTTTGCCTAAATTGTCCGTGGGAGTTGTGCCTCATAAGGTGTCGTTAAATCTGCTCGTTTAAAATGAAATAAATTATATGTCCTTATGTGTTTTAAAGCTTTCTAAATTTGACTTTATTGTAACTTTTACGGTTATTTTAGAAATTTTGGCAATAATATACAAGGTCGATGGTCGAGGTCACCAAGAAAAAACGACTTGCTCTCGTCTTAAATAGGTTTTACTATAGATACAATTTCCTTAATTGTTGAAAAATATGATTGCAGATAGTTTTCCCAATTTTTGAATGCAGTGATTGTGCTGCGATGAATATATGATACAGCTATTACTGATTGGTGGTTTATAATATCCATCAATTGTTATCAACAAACCAACTCATATACTACAGTAATGGAAGCCGGAGGCTTGGCATGCCGCTAAACCTGGTTTTACCAACCATTTTTTTTATTTCGTTAGGACCATAGCTGTAATTGCTATATTTGTTAATGTCCGTTCTAAAGTTTGCCAATATCTTGGACTTTGATTCGTTGATTGTCTATTTTGGCAGTTGGTGTTCGATATTTTGTAATTACCTTTATTTTAACCAATTACTGGTTCGTGAATATCCCAAGGTATTTTTAACCTCTTTATAGGAGCTGTCTCGCTTTTTTATAACACGCTCATTTTGTACCATTGTAACTCGTGAACCAGATGCGATGGAAACTTAAGTTTTTCACTGTTTGTAAACCTTTATCTTGGAAAGATCACAAGGTAAAATGTTAAGATCACATTATAAATTATGACATTTGTGTTTTGTGTAGAGCTACAATATTAGACCGAAAACTGAAAATTTGACCTGACTATATATCTTGATAAGGTCTTCTGTTGTCATATATTTCATTGAAGCAATGCTATCTTCCCCTACCTAAAAAAGGTCGAAGGTCAACGTCACATTCTAATTTTCCTTTAATCACAAGATATGCACAACTGAAACAATGACCTGAATATTGATACTTTGCATTTAAAGTGGTTTATGCTTATGAATGTTTTGTTTTCGATGAATAATATATGCATAAAAAGTCGGTAGTGAAGGTAACTAAAGTCCTTAAAGTCCTATCTTATGAGGTAATATCTATCTTATGAGGTAATATATCTTGAAAGATATAGCAAGAATGTTTACTTTTATTTGTTTACATTGTGGTATAGATTCAATTTATATAAAAATAGCATCAAGGTCTAGGTCATACTGTACTACAATTTATGATTTCATTTTTTGACTGATATCTTTTAAATGTGTTCATTTTTAATGACACTAATATTCTATATTATAGGTCAAGATTCAACGCCATTTTTTCAGGTAGTCTTTTAAAATTGCATTAAGTGGAAATCTTATTATTCGTTCCAGAGAACGAACAACATATTTATCTTAAAATACATACATTGTACGGCATGGTCTGAAACAAGGCGCAATAGAAAAAGAATAAAATTAGAAGAAAAATAGGAAAAACATTATTTTGATCAGTCCGTTACTAGCTGTAGAATTTCATGTTACAAAAAGCGGCTATTCAGTTCATACTTAAGTTCAAATGTTCTACGGTGAATAGAGTACGAGCGAAGGATTAAATTTTATTAATGCTTTAAGTTTTATCAATAAACAGTCAATGCTTATCTGTTTTTTTAACATTCTTGTTTTCAATTTCCTTTGAACGAGCTTTATTTGTTTCGATGTTATACGAATATTGCATGGTTTAGGTTTTTAATTCTCATGGTATAAATGTGTTATAGGGACAGCGTTAACATATAATACTCTCAATGTTAACCCATCGGCCATACTAATATCGTTTTATATATTTTACGACACGATGGTCGGAGACACATTTTTTTTATTTTCAACATGTTATATCTTCCATTCTTGGAAAAATGAAAACAAACTTAAAGTATTTGAAGTTTGCATATATATTTATAACTTAGGGGAAAATATGTGTGATTAGTTTTTATTGATCAAGTAAAAGTGTTGTTGTCTAAATATTTTTGTAGATTTAAAATATTTTTGTTCAAATGTATAACACACTGATTTAAATTCAAATCGGAACAATAGATAATTCCAATGTTTAAGGATGAAAAATTTTCTCTTCGTATCATATATCTCTAGAGGCTAAACGATTAATAGGTTCTTACATTCGTGTTTGGCAAAGGTCAGTAATCTCCAGGAGTGATAGAATTTGTCATGTTTTTCGCAACTGTAGGGAAGGGAACGAGCAAAAGAATATCAAATTTTTGTCACGAGTGGAAGATTACACCGGCTTTCCCAAAGCACATAAAAGTGCCATTTTTTCTTAAATCTACACATGGCACATCACAATATTTTATAGACTCTCCATCGCTTAAGACTTTTTGTTAACTGGCAGAAAAGGTAATGCTTATTTCATACAACTTATAAGACAACTCTTGGTATATTGCATAACATAACGTTTATGCGAAATTAAAATCCAGCAAATCATACACACTAGTATGAAGCGTCATTGCTGTCTCATGTAGGATACATTTTTAATATGAAATTGGTTGTTTTGTTGATACCTGTGGCTACAATAAATACGTAGTAGATATACAACTTTATGTTGGTTTTGCAGCAGTACGTATGCTACTTGTTGGTTCTGGAGGTTTCCGGTTTCTCGGACTTTTATTTGTGGATTGTCTTTTTGACAGTGTCCTCAGTGTTTGGTATTTTCTTATTACCTTCATTCAATTATAAAGAGAATTCAGTGCTTTGAATGGAATATAATACAATTTAGAGCGAATATAATGAAGTCCTATTTGCATTTGAACAAACGGTAGTATACCATTTATTGATACATCATGTAACAGAGGAGATAGAAGTAGACGATCACCATGACTACGTTGTCACCTGTGATTATGTTTGAAAAGGCCCATCACGTTCACTGCTGCAAACGGGACTGGACAAGCAACCTTTACTATTGGCTTTGTCTTTGCACCCATAGCAGTGTCTAATATTCCTATCAGGTATTCTTCTTTTTGTCACCAGTGGGAGATTACACCGGCTTTCCCAAAGCAACTACAAGCGCCATTTTTTTTAAATCTACACATGGCACATCACAATATTTTATAGACTCCATCGCATAAGACTTTTTTGTCGCCGACATCCAATCAGAACGCCAGAAACAAGAACGTTGTTATAATACTATACTGTTTCATACCTTTTGATTGGATGATGCAACGAGTATCAATGCGTGCCCATGAACTCATCTGCATTGGATTATCTGTACCACAAATCGGACATTTACGGAAGAATATGTGAGCTCTGCTTGTCTTTTCCCCAATTATGAAAATCGTTCATATAGTAATTCATCCCCAACTTCACAATTAAAATAAACCTCCCTGTTAGTTTATTATTCTATATGAGTGCCTTTTAATAACACTGTTAACTAATATGATAAGTATTCCTGCTAGTGACACTTCTCATTAATTAAACTACTAAAAGAGGGTCTGCAGGTCATACTGATACTTTATTATACCATAAGGTGCCTGTCATACTTTCACCTCATTATTCCTATTCTAAGGCTAACTGATGTGTAAGCAAAGTATAATAAAATAGTTTCGAACATTTTGAAGAATACACTTAATTGTTGATGACGAGCACTTGGTTCATTTGTATACTTGTATTTTTTATATCACATATGTCCAAATATGTTTCCAGTGAATTTTAGTACTAGAGAGAATTAATTGACTTATTAGCTTGAAATTGCCATATTGAACAAATTTAGTCAAATTGTACGCATGGTATAATGCTTTTGTGTTCCATCATGTCAGTTAACTGATTAAGAGTTATAAATTAGAATGGGATTGTTAACTTTGATTCAGATCACATAGATTTTTGTGCAAAAGTATTAAAATATTGAACGCCTTTGACCTTTAAATTACAACCTCCAAACAAAAATCTATTAACTATGTTAATGACAAAATGTCTTTTTAGATAAGAAAAGCCAATGACTGCTGATTGATTATTTGATTGAATTTTAGCTAAACGTCCAGTGAGCAATATATCAGCTATATTCGGGAGGCGTACAAGTCAACCATTAATAAGTAAAAAGTAAAAAGCATGTTGTCGATAACAACATGTTTTGACTTTACGGACATCGGAAACAGAATTATTTTGACTGCCTCTGGGAAAGTATAAGTAATGTGTGAGGGCACAGAATGTAACCTTCTGTTGGGTTGCAATGAACCTTCTTTTCAAAAAACCTTTAAAAGGATCTTCATTGTGCAAGGAGTGCGCCATTATCCAAACATGATATTTAATGCAGTCCGTGGTCAGGCGCCCTGTATTATAACCTGACAAAACCTTCAAGATAGGGAGTCCTCTATTCACCATTTGGGGACGCGCTGATCAGCTATTTTTGGTCCAGCAGTGGGAACCCAAGCAGTTTGTCCCAGCTTATGGTCATGATGAAGCACTCTTATATTCCAGGATTTTATTTGTTATTGTTCAGTTGTTTGCAATGTGTGAATATCGACTAAATATTGTAATAAATGGAGTCAAATTAGATGGGACAAACACTCTGTAATGCACCGTAATAGAAGTGTAAAAAATTATTGTTGGTCTTTTTTACAGAAATGTTTCAAAAGTGTGAAAAGTCCTAAACAATTTAATGATTTGATATTATAGGCTTATTAACATGTGATTATTTAATTTATTTATTATTTCTAATGCTGATTTTTTCAGGTGACAATGTCGTAAGGGACCCACTTTTAACTAAAGGTAATGCTTATTTAACGGAACTTATAAGATAACCTTTGGTATATTGCATAACATAACTTTTATTCGAAATTAAAATCCAGCAAATCATACACACTAGTATGAAGCGTCATTGCTGTCTCATGTAGGATACATTTTTAATATGAAATTGGTTGTTTTGTTGATACCTGTGGCTTCAATAAAAACGTAGTAGATATACAACTTTATGTTGGTTTTGCAGCAGTACGTATGCTACTTGTTGGTTCTGGAGGTTTCCGGTTTCTCGGACTTTTATTTGTGGATTGTCTTTTTGACAGTGTCCTCAGTGTTTGGTATTTTCTTATTACCTTCATTCAATTATAAAGAGAATTCAGTGCTTTGAATGGAATATAATACAATTTAGAGCGAATATAATGAAGTCCTATTTGCATTTGAACAAACGGTAGTATACCATTTATTGATACATCATGTAACAGAGGAGATAGAAGTAGACGATCACCATGACTACGTTGTCACCTGTGATTATGTTTGAAAAGGCCCATCACGTTCACTGCTGCAAACGGGACTGGACAAGCAACCTTTACTATTGGCTTTGTCTTTGCACCCATATGGTATAGCAGTGTCTAATATTCCTATCAGGTATTCTTCTTTTTGTCACCAGTGGGAGATTACACCGGCTTTCCCAAAGCAACTACAAGCGCCATTTTTTTTAAATCTACACATGGCACATCACAATATTTTATAGACTCCATCGCATAAGACTTTTTTGTCGCCGACATCCAATCAGAACGCCAGAAACAAGAACGTTGTTATAATACTATACTGTTTCATACCTTTTGATTGGATGATGCAACGAGTATCAATGCGTGCCCATGAACTCATCTGCATTGGATTATCTGTACCACAAATCGGACATTTACGGAAGAATATGTGAGCTCTGCTTGTCTTTTCCCCAATTATGAAAATCGTTCATATAGTAATTCATCCCCAACTTCACAATTAAAATAAACCTCCCTGTTAGTTTATTATTCTATATGAGTGCCTTTTAATAACACTGTTAACTAATATGATAAGTATTCCTGCTAGTGACACTTCTCATTAATTATACTACTAAAAGAGGGTCTGCAGGTCATACTGATACTTTATTATACCATAAGGTGCCTGTCATACTTTCACCTCATTATTCCTATTCTAAGGCTAACTGATGTGTAAGCAAAGTATAATAAAATAGTTTCGAACATTTTGAAGAATACACTTAATTGTTGATGACGAGCACTTGGTTCATTTGTATACTTGTATTTTTTATATCACATATGTCCAAATATGTTTCCAGTGAATTTTAGTACTAGAGAGAATTAATTGACTTATTAGCTTGAAATTGCCATATTGAACAAATTTAGTCAAATTGTACGCATGGTATAATGCTTTTGTGTTCCATCATGTCAGTTAACTGATTAAGAGTTATAAATTAGAATGGGATTGTTAACTTTGATTCAGATCACATAGATTTTTGTGCAAAAGTATTAAAATATTGAACGCCTTTGACCTTTAAATTACAACCTCCAAACAAAAATCTATTAACTATGTTAATGACAAAATGTCTTTTTAGATAAGAAAAGCCAATGACTGCTGATTGATTATTTGATTGAATTTTAGCTAAACGTCCAGTGAGCAATATATCAGCTATATTCGGGAGGCGTACAAGTCAACCATTAATAAGTAAAAAGTAAAAAGCATGTTGTCGATAACAACATGTTTTGACTTTACGGACATCGGAAACAGAATTATTTTGACTGCCACTGGGAAAGTATAAGTAATGTGTGAGGGCACAGAATGTAACCTTCTGTTGCGGTTGCAATGAACCTTCTTTTCAAAAAACCTTTAAAAGGATCTTCATTGTGCAAGGAGTGCGCCATTATCCAAACATGATATTTAATGCAGTCCGTGGTCAGGCGCCCTGTATTATAACCTGACAAAACCTTCAAGATAGGGAGTCCTCTATTCACCATTTGGGGACGCGCTGATCAGCTATTTTTGGTCCAGCAGTGGGAACCCAAGCAATTTGTCCCAGCTTATGGTCATGATGAAGCACTCTTATATTCCAGGATTTTATTTGTTATTGTTCAGTTGTTTGCAATGTGTGAATATCGACTAAATATTGTAATAAATGGAGTCAAATTAGATGGGACAAACACTCTGTAATGCACCGTAATAGAAGTGTAAAAAATTATTGTTGGTCTTTTTTACAGAAATGTTTCAAAAGTGTGAAAAGTCCTAAACAATTTAATGATTTGATATTATAGGCTTATTAACATGTGATTATTTAATTTATTTATTATTTCTAATGCTGATTTTTTCAGGTGACAATGTCGTAAGGGACCCACTTTTAACTAAAGGTAATGCTTATTTAACGGAACTTATAAGATAACCTTTGGTATATTGCATAACATAACTTTTATTCGAAATTAAAATCCAGCAAATCATACACACTAGTATGAAGCGTCATTGCTGTCTCATGTAGGATACATTTTTAATATGAAATTGGTTGTTTTGTTGATACCTGTGGCTTCAATAAAAACGTAGTAGATATACAACTTTATGTTGGTTTTGCAGCAGTACGTATGCTACTTGTTGGTTCTGGAGGTTTCCGGTTTCTCGGACTTTTATTTGTGGATTGTCTTTTTGACAGTGTCCTCAGTGTTTGGTATTTTCTTATTACCTTCATTCAATTATAAAGAGAATTCAGTGCTTTGAATGGAATATAATACAATTTAGAGCGAATATAATGAAGTCCTATTTGCATTTGAACAAACGGTAGTATACCATTTATTGATACATCATGTAACAGAGGAGATAGAAGTAGACGATCACCATGACTACGTTGTCACCTGTGATTATGTTTGAAAAGGCCCATCACGTTCACTGCTGCAAACGGGACTGGACAAGCAACCTTTACTATTGGCTTTGTCTTTGCACCCATAGCAGTGTCTAATATTCCTATCAGGTATTCTTCTTTTTGTCACCAGTGGGAGATTACACCGGCTTTCCCAAAGCAACTACAAGCGCCATTTTTTTTAAATCTACACATGGCACATCACAATATTTTATAGACTCCATCGCATAAGACTTTTTTGTCGCCGACATCCAATCAGAACGCCAGAAACAAGAACGTTGTTATAATACTATACTGTTTCATACCTTTTGATTGGATGATGCAACGAGTATCAATGCGTGCCCATGAACTCATCTGCATTGGATTATCTGTACCACAAATCGGACATTTACGGAAGAATATGTGAGCTCTGCTTGTCTTTTCCCCAATTATGAAAATCGTTCATATAGTAATTCATCCCCAACTTCACAATTAAAATAAACCTCCCTGTTAGTTTATTATTCTATATGAGTGCCTTTTAATAACACTGTTAACTAATATGATAAGTATTCCTGCTAGTGACACTTCTCATTAATTATACTACTAAAAGAGGGTCTGCAGGTCATACTGATACTTTATTATACCATAAGGTGCCTGTCATACTTTCACCTCATTATTCCTATTCTAAGGCTAACTGATGTGTAAGCAAAGTATAATAAAATAGTTTCGAACATTTTGAAGAATACACTTAATTGTTGATGACGAGCACTTGGTTCATTTGTATACTTGTATTTTTTATATCACATATGTCCAAATATGTTTCCAGTGAATTTTAGTACTAGAGAGAATTAATTGACTTATTAGCTTGAAATTGCCATATTGAACAAATTTAGTCAAATTGTACGCATGGTATAATGCTTTTGTGTTCCATCATGTCAGTTAACTGATTAAGAGTTATAAATTAGAATGGGATTGTTAACTTTGATTCAGATCACATAGATTTTTGTGCAAAAGTATTAAAATATTGAACGCCTTTGACCTTTAAATTACAACCTCCAAACAAAAATCTATTAACTATGTTAATGACAAAATGTCTTTTTAGATAAGAAAAGCCAATGACTGCTGATTGATTATTTGATTGAATTTTAGCTACACGTCCAGTGAGCAATATATCAGCTATATTCGGGAGGCGTACAAGTCAACCATTAATAAGTAAAAAGTAAAAAGCATGTTGTCGATAACAACATGTTTTGACTTTACGGACATCGGAAACAGAATTATTTTGACTGCCTCTGGGAAAGTATAAGTAATGTGTGAGGGCACAGAATGTAACCTTCTGTTGCGGTTGCAATGAACCTTCTTTTCAAAAAACCTTTAAAAGGATCTTCATTGTGCAAGGAGTGCGCCATTATCCAAACATGATATTTAATGCAGTCCGTGGTCAGGCGCCCTGTATTATAACCTGACAAAACCTTCAAGATAGGGAGTCCTCTATTCACCATTTGGGGACGCGCTGATCAGCTATTTTTGGTCCAGCAGTGGGAACCCAAGCAGTTTGTCCCAGCTTATGGTCATGATGAAGCACTCTTATATTCCAGGATTTTATTTGTTATTGTTCAGTTGTTTGCAATGTGTGAATATCGACTAAATATTGTAATAAATGGAGTCAAATTAGATGGGACAAACACTCTGTAATGCACCGTAATAGAAGTGTAAAAAATTATTGTTGGTCTTTTTTACAGAAATGTTTCAAAAGTGTGAAAAGTCCTAAACAATTTAATGATTTGATATTATAGGCTTATTAACATGTGATTATTTAATTTATTTATTATTTCTAATGCTGATTTTTTCAGGTGACAATGTCGTAAGGGACCCACTTTTAACTAAAGGTAATGCTTATTTAACGGAACTTATAAGATAACCTTTGGTATATTGCATAACATAACTTTTATTCGAAATTAAAATCCAGCAAATCATACACACTAGTATGAAGCGTCATTGCTGTCTCATGTAGGATACATTTTTAATATGAAATTGGTTGTTTTGTTGATACCTGTGGCTTCAATAAAAACGTAGTAGATATACAACTTTATGTTGGTTTTGCAGCAGTACGTATGCTACTTGTTGGTTCTGGAGGTTTCCGGTTTCTCGGACTTTTATTTGTGGATTGTCTTTTTGACAGTGTCCTCAGTGTTTGGTATTTTCTTATTACCTTCATTCAATTATAAAGAGAATTCAGTGGTTTGAATGGAGTATAATACAATTTAGAGCGAATATAATGAAGTCCTATTTGCATTTGAACAAACGGTAGTATACCATTTATTGATACATCATGTAACAGAGGAGATAGAAGTAGACGATCACCATGACTACGTTGTCACCTGTGATTATGTTTGAAAAGGCCCATCACGTTCACTGCTGCAAACGGGACTGGACAAGCAACCTTTACTATTGGCTTTGTCTTTGCACCCATATGGTATAGCAGTGTCTAATATTCCTATCAGGTATTCTTCTTTTTGTCACCAGTGGGAGATTACACCGGCTTTCCCAAAGCAACTACAAGCGCCATTTTTTTAAATCTACACATGGCACATCACAATATTTTATAGACTCCATCGCATAAGACTTTTTTGTCGCCGACATCCAATCAGAACGCCAGAAACAAGAACGTTGTTATAATACTATACTGTTTCATACCTTTTGATTGGATGATGCAACGAGTATCAATGCGTGGGCATGAACTCATCTGCATTGGATTATCTGTACCACAAATCGGACATTTACGGAAGAATATGTGAGCTCTGCTTGTCTTTTCCCCAATTATGAAAATCGTTCATATAGTAATTCATCCCCAACTTCACAATTAAAATAAACCTCCCTGTTAGTTTATTATTCTATATGAGTGCCTTTTAATAACACTGTTAACTTATATGATAAGTATTCCTGCTAGTGACACTTCTCATTAATTATACTACTAAAAGAGGGTCTGCAGGTCATACTGATACTTTATTATACCATAAGGTGCCTGTCATACTTTCACCTCATTATTCCTATTCTAAGGCTAACTGATGTGTAAGCAAAGTATAATAAAATAGTTTCGAACATTTTGAAGAATACACTTAATTGTTGATGACGAGCACTTGGTTCATTTGTATACTTGTATTTTTTATATCACATATGTCCAAATATGTTTCCAGTGAATTTTAGTACTAGAGAGAATTAATTGACTTATTAGCTTGAAATTGCCATATTGAACAAATTTAGTCAAATTGTACGCATGGTATAATGCTTTTGTGTTCCATCATGTCAGTTAACTGATTAAGAGTTATAAATTAGAATGGGATTGTTAACTTTGATTCAGATCACATAGATTTTTGTGCAAAAGTATTAAAATATTGAACGCCTTTGACCTTTAAATTACAACCTCCAAACAAAAATCTATTAACTATGTTAATGACAAAATGTCTTTTTAGATAAGAAAAGCCAATGACTGCTGATTGATTATTTGATTGAATTTTAGCTAAACGTCCAGTGAGCAATATATCAGCTATATTCGGGAGGCGTACAAGTCAACCATTAATAAGTAAAAAGTAAAAAGCATGTTGTCGATAACAACATGTTTTGACTTTACGGACATCGGAAACAGAATTATTTTGACTGCCACTGGGAAAGTATAAGTAATGTGTGAGGGCACAGAATGTAACCTTCTGTTGCGGTTGCAATGAACCTTCTTTTCAAAAAACCTTTAAAAGGATCTTCATTGTGCAAGGAGTGCGCCATTATCCAAACATGATATTTAATGCAGTCCGTGGTCAGGCGCCCTGTATTATAACCTGACAAAACCTTCAAGATAGGGAGTCCTCTATTCACCATTTGGGGACGCGCTGATCAGCTATTTTTGGTCCAGCAGTGGGAACCCAAGCAGTTTGTCCCAGCTTATGGTCATGATGAAGCACTCTTATATTCCAGGATTTTATTTGTTATTGTTCAGTTGTTTGCAATGTGTGAATATCGACTAAATATTGTAATAAATGGAGTCAAATTAGATGGGACAAACACTCTGTAATGCACCGTAATAGAAGTGTAAAAAATTATTGTTGGTCTTTTTTACAGAAATGTTTCAAAAGTGTGAAAAGTCCTAAACAATTTAATGATTTGATATTATAGGCTTATTAACATGTGATTATTTAATTTATTTATTATTTCTAATGCTGATTTTTTCAGGTGACAATGTCGAAAGGGACCCACTTTTAACTAAAGGTAATGCTTATTTAACGGAACTTATAAGATAACCTTTGGTATATTGCATAACATAACTTTTATTCGAAATTAAAATCCAGCAAATCATACACACTAGTATGAAGCGTCATTGCTGTCTCATGTAGGATAGATTTTTAATATGAAATTGGTAGTTTTGTTGATACCTGTGTCTATAATTAAATACGTAGTAGATATACAACTTTATGTGGGTTTTACAGCAGTACGTATGATACTTGTTGGTTCTGGAGGTTTCCGGTTTCTCGGACTTTTATTTGTGGATTGTCTTTTTGACAGTGTCCTCAGTGTTTGGTTTTTTCTTATTACCTTCATTTAATTATAAAGAGAATTCTGTGCTTTGAATGGAATATAATACAATTTAGAGCGAATATAATGAAGTCCTATTTGCATTTGAACAAACGGTAGTATACCATTTATTGATACATCATGAAACAGAGGAGATAGAAGGAGACGATCACCACAATGACTACGTTGTCACCAGTGATTTTGTTTGAAAAGGCCCATCACGTTCACTGCTGCAAACGGGACTGGAAAAGCAACCTTACTATTGATTTTGTCTTTGCACCTATATGGTATAGCAGTGTCTAATATTCCGATTAGGTATTCTTCTTTTTGTCTACGTAGTAGTGCACTTACTTGAGAATTGTTAGAATCATGGTAGATATTTGCGATGATCAAGATGGTCCGGATGATTAAAATGTAGGAAATGTGCTGGCATTTAATTCTTAACGATGTCCACATATGCGTTTGCTTAGTCGCCCTCTAGTATCTCCAACGTAAGTCCGAAGAAGTTGCATTCTAACCCTGATACAGGTTGTGTGATTTACAATTCAGATTATCAAAACTTCTAGTGTGATATCTTTTGTTAGTCAAATTGTTTGTTCTTTTAGTATTTGTTATCAAAATACTACAAATTTTACAGTTCGTAGATTTTCATTTAGAGATGTTACAATGATGTTAATCGTTCTTTTACTAAAGATGTCATGTAACTAAACAGAACAAGGGTGAATATATTGAAATTGATCTGTATTTGTATATTAGAAATGACAGTGTGTAAATTCCGATGCAGTTTGAACACCTGTCTTAAAGCATAACACAGTGTCCTTAGTGTCATCAGGGCCGAACCTTTTTATTCCAGGGGACGTCCGAGCCAGTATGTCTCAAGTTGACATAACTAATTTTATTCAATTAAAGATGACTAACTTCCAAATTGTACGAAATACTAACTTGCCGATTGTGAACATGCCATTAATTAGTAGCCAAATTTCAAGAAATCCTGCATTTGGGATTATATATCTCAGGTACAATACAAAACAACGGGTATAATTTATCTGGATTTTCTTAATAGAGGATTGCTAACCATAAATATGCTTTCGGTATTTGATGTTACTCATATATGGGGTGACGTTGTTTTCTTCCTCTTTTTGTTGGACATTACATTTTAACGCGTCTTTAGCAAAAACACATTCACATCCGGTCTTTTCAAGTACTTTTATACTATATAAAGAAGTTTTGGTAAGCATACTATATTCCTTAGTGTTTCGTTTGATCATACGGAATCATTAATATCATGATTTTTCGTTGTTTCGCTTTATTATAACGTTTTACTTTTCTGCCATTTAAATTCCAACACACACAAACTTGATATTAGATTAAAGAATCTACGTAAAATTTTTCTTCAGTAAAATGACCAGCGCATATAGGTAACAATCTATCTCATGTTATGAATACGCGCTCTGATACCAATATTAATTATTGAAACATAATCTCACTATGGAGGACATTCCAGTAATGTATGCTGCATTCGGTTGTCGGTTCATAAACAAATTTACATTCCAAATAATACTAATTTCTCTACCTTTCCTAATTACTTTTTTTTTATTTTAATGAGACGTATTTCATACAGTAACTACTATAAAAAACAATATAACTGTATAATACATGCATTTTCCCTTAACGTGGAAATACACAATGGTGATTTCTTACTGTAGAATCATTTTGTAGAATCCTTTGTATCTTGCATTGGTCATTTCTATCTTCAGTGTTTAGTGTCAATTATAATAGTTTGAACGTTTTCGAGATTTGTTGTATGAATAAAAAATGTGTATAAAGTCTTTATTTTCCTAGCTTATCTCAATGCTTGTAGTTTTTGTGATACCTACTTTTATTTGCTTCAGATATGGCGATCAAAATGTCCGAACTGTGCAAAACGTGGTTATCACAAAACGGAAAATGGCATGTGGAACAAGGTAATAGTACTTTTTAAAGTTTAAATATAAAGTTGGCCATTTAAATATGGAACGTATTGAAGTTCTAAAACTTTTAGCCACATTGTAGGTTAAAACAGCATACAATACCAATTAAATCAAATAAAAGAATGATACAATTATTATCGATCTATATATAGTACTTTATATATTTGTTACATCTTCTTAAACGTTTAACGTTTCTTCCTACACGGATAGATATAACGACACACACTCGGAACAAACAAAACGGGAACTAAGAGTTTCAGTTGAACACTCTGAAAGAGTTTTATTAAATTGATTAAACTGTCGGCTTAACACGAATTAGTCATATTTGTGTTCTGAATATAAACACGATAAAACAATATTTAGTTTCCACACCGAGTAAAATCGTTAATCGATTTCTGTTAGAAAACCAAATTTATATTAAGATTATTGTTAGACACAGTTAAAATAATAATTTAATTTTGATATCGTTGATTATAATCATTTCTTTGAATTTTGTCCCTGATGGTTCTATAATTAAATTTAAATACAAAAACTAAATAAATTCTAGTTAATGTATATTTGACCCAATCTCTACGAGGTAAAGTGAGAATATTTTTTGTGGAACTACATTGATATTCACTTCTTATTCATTGGCAACAGCCCCTGATAACAGCAGTTTTAAATTTTAATACTGCATTAAACACACTAAAGATATATGTATATAGTAAAGCAATCGGATGAAAAAACTTGTAAAATTGTTTGTAATAACTACATTCGTGACACTGTCTTTTTGCAAATGTTAGTTTTTCCACCCAAAAACGTTTGTGCCTTCAAAATTTAAAAAGTTTTTTTTCAAATTTTGAATGTACGGCATCCTGATATGACAGTGAACATGCATGCGAGGCAAAATTATTACTTTCTAAAAATTTAATATAAGTCCTGTTCAGCAACTTTCAGCTCTTAAAAGTAGAAATGATTTTGTTAGAATCAATATTGTCGCAGTGAATATAAATCAATCTCAAATACCACACAATTCTTCCACTCTTATTTAGATTTATTTCAAAAGACTATCCTTGATTGGGAGAAACTAGAACAGACCTTTACTGTGACCAGGGCCGCGAAACGCCTAACAGATTTCATTAACACAAATAATATTGCAATAGTAACTGGCAGCTCAGGTTCTGGAAAATCATCAATAATTCACCATGTTGCATTAGATCTGCAGAAACAAGGGTATAAAATCATACCATACGTAATTAAACCAGAAGATTTAGAAAAAAACTACAAAAAAGACGAAAATCAAGTATTTGTAATAGACGATATTATTGGTAACGCAACATTAGATACACAACAAGAAAAAAATTGGTGCCGATATGCGACACTAATCAACACAATATTTGGAACAGACGCGACGGAAATGGAAACGAGGTGTGACTTCAACAATGACAAAAACATTAAGAAGACGGTAAGGCCTACTTTCCAGCATAAATTGCTGATTTCTTGCAGATCACACATTTTTCTGGACAATCGTTGTAACATATTTGCGGACTTATCGAAATATCAGATAAATCTTATGGAGAAAGACATGCGTTTATTAGATGAAGAGAAGAAAAACATGCTTACAAATTACAAAAAAAATATTACAGAAGAGACCATCAATAAATGCTTGGAATTAAGTAGGTCATTTGATTTCTTTCCTCTTCTTTGTAAACTTAGTGAAAGAAAGTCAACTAATGAAATGTTGTCCCATTTCTCAAAACCAATCGATAGCATCAAACATGATATGATCCAATTGAAAAATGAGCCAATGAAACTATGCGTCCTTGCGTTATGTGTTCTGTGTGATAATCAATATGAGGAACAATGGGTCAATACGAATAAAGCCCCTGAGCAATTACATGACCGACTAAACAATTTTTTCTCGTGTGTGTGCGAAATAGATCCAACGAAACCATTTCAAAAAAATCAAATTGCTGACAATATGAAAGATTTTGTTGGAACATATTTGAAGAAAATTGGGAATTGTTATAGTTTTATTCATGATAAAATATATGACATAGCAGCAGTTGTTTGTGGAACTTACCTTTTTGAACATTTTGTAGAAAACGCTTCTAGCCATTTTATTGGAGATCGGTATTGGCTGGAAAGTATAAAAAGTACTCAAAGTAGCAGTAAACCCCATTCAGCACATAATAATGATCTGGCAACTGATGAATTTAACATAATAGTTAAAGAAGACCAGGAAGACATTTATTTTTCAAGATTGCTCACGGATTTAAAAAGTGGGGATACATATAGTTTTCTAAATAATAAACAGCTATGTCAAGAGCATTACCGGGAAAAACTTATCAGGCATTGGAACGAACATAAGGAAACTGTTGTTTCTTTATTAAAAGAAATGGATTTTGCAGAAAGTATACTGTTATGGCCGGCAGTTTCTCAAGGCTACAATGAAATTGCTGAATTTTTGGTAACAGAAGTAGAGAGTAATGTAAATAGGACAAATGTATATGAGGAATCACTTCTCCATATTGCTTGTAGAAGCAACTATCAGGCTATAGTAGCACTATTACTTAACAAACAAGCTGACACCTCCATATGTGACGATATCGGCATGACACCCTTTCATTGTGCATGTCAAGAAGGAAATCTGGAAATAGTAGAACTATTACTTAACAAACAAGCTGATATTTCAAAGTGCGATTACTATGGACGAAATTCCCTACATTGCGCATGTCAAAGCAGAAATCGGGATGTAGTAGAACTATTACTTAACAAACAAGCAGACATCTCTAAATGTGATGATGATGGCTGGTCACCACTGCATTTTGCATGTAAAGAAGGAAATGTGGATGTAGTAGAATTATTACTTACCAAACAAGCTGACATCTCTATGCGCGATAACAATGGCAGGTCACCTCTATATTTTGCATGTAAAGCAAGAAATTGGGAGGTAGTTAAACTATTACTTACAAATCAATACGACATCTCTAAATTTTTTGATGATGGCAAATCACCACTCCATTTCGCATGTGAACAAGGTGAATTGAATGTAGTAGAACTATTACTTAACAAACAAGCTGAAATCGATATTTGTGATAAATATGGCTGGTCACCTTTGCATTTCGCATGTGTGGGAGGACATCGGGAGGTAATAGAACTATTACTTAACAAACAAGCAGACTTCTCTAAGTGTGATAACGAGGGTCGAATGCCTTTGCATGTTGCATGTGAACAAGGAGATGTGAATGTAGTAGAACTATTACTTAGTAAACAAGCTGACATCTTTAAGTGTGATAACGATGGTCGAACGCCTTTGCATTTTGCTTGTGAACAAGGAGATGTGAAGGTAGTAGAACTATTACTTAACAAACAAGCTGACATAGATTTGTGTGATAAAAATGGCTGGTCACCTTTGCATTTCGCATGTAAAGAATTAAATCGGGATGTTGTAGAACTTTTACTTAACAAACGTGTTGACATCTCTAAATGTGATAACGTTGGTAATACAGCGCTTCATATTGCATGTGAAGAAGGAAAACCAAATACATACAAGTACTTTTTTTCACCAAATCGCACTCCTGAGAAAATAATATATGAGTGTGACTCTGTGGATTTAGTAAAACTCTTACTTCACAAAGAAACTGATATATCAAAATGCAATAAAGATGGTGTATCACCTTTACATTGTGCATGTATAGGGGGAAACCCGGCTATTGTCTCCGAAGTACTTAGAAAACAAGCTGACATCTCGAAATGTGATATATATGGCAGGTCACCTTTGCATTTTGCATGTGCACGTGGAAACCTGCAGCGAGAAATATTTCCTAGACCTGATAGGATATTCACAATTCAATTCGCAAGTACATATATAGCAAATCTGGCAGTAGATGTAGTAGAACTGTTACTTAATAAAAAGGCTGATATTACTCAATGCGATAATACTGGTAAATCAGCTTTGCATTACGCATGTCTTGGAAGAAATAGGGCTATAGTACAACTAATACTTAACAACGCACCAGCTTATATCTCTAAATGTGATAATGATGGTAAATCGCCTTTGCATTTGGCTTGTGAAAATGGAGATTCGTCTATTGTAGAACTATTACTTAGCAAACAAGCTGATATCTCAAAATGTGATAATGCTGGTAAATCACCTTTGCATTTTGCATGTGAAGGAGGAGATTGGTCTATTGTAGAACTCTTACTTAACAAACACGCTGATATCTCCAAATGTGATAAAGATGGCATGACACCTTTGCATTATGCATGCCAAATTAGACATAGGTATATGGTACAACTATTACTTAACAACACACAAGCTGATATCTTTAAATGTGATAAATATGGTAAATCACCTTTGCATTACGCATGTGAACAGGAAGATTCGTCTATTGTAGAATTGTTACTTAGCAAACAAGCTGATATATCAAAATGTGATAATGATGGTAAATCACCTTTGCATTTCGCATGTGAAGGAGGATATTGGCAAATTGTAGAACTTTTAGTTAAGAAACATGCTGATATCTCTATATGTGATAAAGAGGGTAAATCACCTTTACACTATGCCTGTCAAAGAGGACACCGGAAAATAGTACAGCAATTACTTAAGAAACAAGCTGATATATCTAAGTGTGATGCAGGTGGTAAATCACCTTTGCATTTAGCTTGTGAACGTGAAAATCCTTCTGTAGTAAGAATATTACTTCAATATCAAGCTGATATCTCTAAACTTGATAAAGATGGCAAATCGGCTTTGCAGTTGGCAAAGAAAAAAGGAAATCGTGTTATAGTAGAACTATTACAACATGCTACTTGTACTTAATATAAAATTCCTTCTTTGGTAGAGCCATAAAAATGAATACCTAAAAATACAATTGAGGTGGCACACATCAACACTGTATTTCTAATTTGAAACAATAAATTGCGCTTTATTAGATTATAACTTAACAAGGGATGTATAAATGTGAAAAATGTGGAAAATCACCATTTTGTTTGGCATTTGAAGGTGAAAATCGAAATAAAGTCAAAATACTACTTCACAAACGAGTTATCATATCGTAATGAGATAGAGGTGATAAATTTGCGTGTGACAATATAAAAACCTGATTTTAGTAGAACTATTACTTAATAAAGAAGACGAGATCTTTCAATAACATACAATGGGAAATTACAGCACAATTTTCATATTGTAATGTGGCCTTTCTTAGCAGTACAAGTACCTAAACACAGTCTCTCAAACTAATTAAAAAAAGACCCTTAGTCACAGCGCATGTATATTCGAAAGCAATGTCATTAATACTAAGTAATAGTATCTCTCAATTTAACAATAATAATGATGACGGTTAAATGTTGCATATGAGGAATATTGTTGTTATGAAACTGTTATTCAACTAGAAATTAAATGATTCATGGATATCGGAACACAAAAATGCATCAGAACTGACTCAGAAATTATAATATTGGATTCTATCATTTTATCCTTTATAAACCCACAACACTCTGATTTCATAGTTTTTTGTGATGTTTTACGAAAAATTACATGAGTGTTCATCAATTGTTCACCCAGAAGTGTGATTCAAGCTTGTTATTAGACATTCTGCAAGCTAATTAAATGTATTGTTAACAAATCGGCTTGGCTTGTCAATTCAGCAAACGCGTATAATTTATTAGGCAAAATATCGCAACGATAATTGGCATGGATTTCTTCAGTGTTTATTAAATCAGATTTTCAGTGTATATTTGACCAATAGTAATTAACACTTATAATATCAGGTTATGAAACTGTGTTCCTTTTAAACTATTAGGATATTTACAGTTGTGTGTGTCTGAACGTCTAGATGTCGTATATGAAAAACTATGTACTTTTATTTTGCTATTGATACGATAGTATACATTTTTGCTTACATATTTCAGCATTATTGACAAGTTTACTATTATTTATGATACAAATTATCCTTCAAAGCCAGGCAAAATAGCATACTTTGCTACATAGCTATAAGTAAACTTAAAAGAATACAAGGCAAACATATTTAAAAACAACACATATCCTTGTACAGATTAACGATAAACTTGTCGAGAATGTTGCTATAAAACAAAGACATTTAAGACAACTTAAAATTTGACTAATATTGTATTGCAATATTGCATATTGTGTTTGCAGTTTACTTGTGTATACTTATACTGTTTTGAAAAAAGTTATTACTATCACAATTCTTTTTTTTTCTTAAATTGCTTACATATTTGCCCAATTATCTCCTACTATTAATGATTGAATAGAGGTTTGCTTTACATCCAGCGAGCAGTATTTCAGCAATATTTAGGAGAATAAGTTAACACACAATAAATTCGAAAAGAATGGACTAATAGGAAAAAACTTTGTCACTGGAGCAAAATAGTATTGGGGTATGGGTAGGGGCAGAAAATCTAGCATTCGTAGCTGCTACAACGAACCTTCTCTTATCGAAATCTTCAAAACTAGTCTATCGTGCACGAAGCGTGGCACTCAAAGACGTTCAACACCGTGGTCCGCTTTCCTGTCAACAACCAACAATAGTCTAATAATGATCTTGGTTATCTAACCGTTTTTGATATTTTAGTGTTCAAATTGTGATTCTTTTGTGCGTTTAAAGATTACTGAAAATACATTTCTATAATAGATAATTGTCATATAAACATCTGCAGTATCGAGAACGTAAAAACTTATATTTAAAGATGGTAAAGTGATCTAACGCTAACATAATTTTTATTGACATCTCGACTGTTATCTCAGCGTGATAACTTTTTCTAATGCGGTACTACACTACATATAAAATATATATTCGTCACAAAGTATATGATTGCTTTGAAAACATTGAAATACTTTGGTTTTTTTTAGATTTGATGTATTTAATTAATAGAATTATTTTCAACATTATTTTGTAGATATATACAACTTTTAGTTGCTTCATATGTATGAAGCATAAAGCAAATGTTTTTCTTTACAAGCGTCAAAGAAATTATGTTAGTTTTGATTGTACAAACAAAGCAATTATGTAATTCATCAAAGTATGTTTTCCGCCATATTGTATGTTTCATTTTAATACACATACAAGTAAATATTGCTTCTGTATATGTTTTATACAAATGTCAACAAATGTATTTGATAATTTTGAATCTGAAACTTTAAAACATACATAAATTACTTTGAACAGTATTGTGTGTAAATATATCTGATAGTTTGAATTTGTGATGTATGACTGTATTTTATTGCTTACTTCTAATCTAAAACAATATATTTCCTATTCACATTTTCATGATAGCTTTAATCAAGTATCAATTTGTAAGATGTTTGACCAGATGTTTTAGATTATGGTCAAGAATAGCAGTAGATGTTGGTATATGAAGCTTTAAATTTGTACAGATAGTTAACTTTAGAGGATGTTAACATTTCAAAAGATTTTAGTTCTATGGTGTGGACTACAAGCAAACCTGTGCAATCAGCCCGTTTCGAAGTAAATCTTATACATTGTACTCTTAAGCGTCTTTTTCCAGTTTGTGCACATTTCATATTTCTATATTTCTTTTTTTTTCGACAGGAAATTATTATGTTATATTTTTGTAGGAGTTATTCCCTTTTTGAGCTTAGAATTTCCTCAACATATTCTTGTAAAGCGCAACTCCTCTGTAATTTTATGAAACTTGGTAAAGCTACACATTGGTTTGGTTTTGTTTTGAAGGGTGTTAAACGCAACCTTAAGCTATGTGTGGAGAAAGAAAAAGATCGCGTTGACAACCGCAAACGTTCGGCCGGAAACTTGATATTCGTCTCAATTTAAGTAGAAAGCTAGAACATCCTGCCGGTAACCTGCCCCCAGTGTTGATAGGCATGTAATTAACAGTAGATGAACTACTAGCTCAACCACACCTACAAAGAGACCCCTCTTCCGATCTGTTCTTGCAACGTTCCCAAAAATTAAGCATGTTTGCATTGAATTAACAGCAACTGCATGATTATATCCCAAGCAACGAAGTTGCGGATGGTATAATGTTTTTTGACTGGCCCGTCGTCCGTCAGTCCTATTCTTGTAAGCGCGACTCCTCTGTAACTACTGAATACTGATTAGAATTTTATTAAACTTGGTAGGAATGAAGTTCACCATATGTAATTCTGCATATCGACAGGAAATTATGATGTTTTTTGAAGGGGTCGTCCCACTTTTGAGCTTACAAATAAGAGCAACTCTTCTGTGACTACATATGTATATTAATTTTATAAAACTTGGTAGGTGTGCATATCGACAGGACATTATGATACAATATTTTTGTAGGAGTTATTTCCTGTTTGAACTTAGATATATATATATATATATATATATATATATATATATATATATATATATATATATATATATATATATATATCCTCCAAATATTCTTGCAATTTTGAATGTTCATCTCCTATGTAACTACTGATCACAATTTTATGAAACTTGGAAGGAATGAAGGACACCACATGTTGTTGCACGTATGTCGACAGGACATAATGATACAATATTTTTTGTAAGAATTATTTCCCTTTTGTACTTAGAAATGTCTTAAAATAGCGCAACTCCCCTGTAACTAATGATCAGAATGTTATCAAACTAGGTGGGAATGAAGGACACCATAAGTAGTTGTGCATATTGACAGAGGGCCTCCTTGGCCGAGTGGTTAAGGTAGTTAGTTTACTATTGATCACGGGTCTGTCAACACTGATATTGCGGGTTCGATTCTCACTGCAGGCAGGGTGTACTCGACTCCAATCTTAATTGACAAGTATTGCCAGTTTTCCTCCCGCAGGTCCGGTGTTTTCTCCGCATACTCCGGCTTTCTCCCCAATAAAAACTGGATGCCATGATATAGCTGAAAAAATGCTGAAAGTGGCGTTAAACATCATCAAACAAACAAACAATCATATTGACAGAAACTTATGACACGATGTTGTTTGTAGGAATTATTCCCGTTTTAAACTATCTCAAAATGTTCTTGTAAGAACAATCCTATGTTATTACCGATCAGAATTTCATGAAACTTGGTAGGAATGAATGACTTCATATTTGCATTTCGACATGAAATTTTGATCAAATATTTTGTAATAAGACTACAATTTATGTTTCGTTAATTTTTATTTTGTAGGGGTGCTTTTATCTTTCAAAATCGAGGCAGGTTAAAAATTTTTATGTTCATTTAAATCTCTGAAATTTCAAAATACACATTTTTTATGAAATATTCATGTATATACCGTTCTTTATGTGCAGAAATACAAATATTTTTTACATGTGTACATTCATTTTGCAAATCTTATATGCATGTGTAATTATTTGTTTACTATATTTAATTTTATAAAATAACATTTAAAATGTTTATGGAATATACGTACTTTGGATTGATATCGTTGAAAAAAATCAGTGCTGTTTAATATGAGTGGCTACTCATACATAGTTTTAATGTATTAAATACATGTGATTTAACATTATTGCCCGCATTTTATTGCTTTATATGTATTTAGTTTTTTAATTATTTGCTTGACTATATAGCATTCAAGACACAATTAACGTCGTATAAATTTAATTAACAGATGTTATGATTACTGTTGAATTAGTACTTGCTTGCTTAAACAACATGGGCATAAAGGGCTCTTTTTGAACCCGCGATTTGGCAAAAATGTACACTGCGATTATAATGTACAGACTTGCAAAATTATTTAGTATTAATATGAATATTGTAATATTCTGTAATCTTTACAAAAATCTGTTTGAAATAAAGTGAATAATTACTTCAAAAAAGGCTAAAAGCATCAATTTTGGAAAAACAAATGTGAACTATTTGGTGATTTTATAACTTTAGTTATAAGTACCTGCACATTCTTGGATCCAAAAAAATATTGAACACATATATTTGGTAATGAGGTAAACATATTATTCAATTATGAATTTGATCCAAAAAAACGTGTTGGGGTTTCTAATGTAAACATAATTTAATTTGCTTTTGCTAAATTTATACATTTTTGTTCAAGACCTTGATTATGATCCCATGTCATGACGTCATACAGCTAAATATGGTTACATATACAATAATTTACATATTTTATGATTTACAGTTTTAAACTGATTATTTGAAATTTCAAATTGTAGGCCCTTAATGCACCACTTATATTTGTAATATTTTTTCTCCCTTCAGTTCACGAAAATATTTGTCTATTAAGTAGGGGTTCCGACGGAAATATATCCTCTGAATAAACTCATTTAACTAGAAGTTAGGGTGAAGTATTTCATCACTTTTCGTCCATTATCTGTCGTTCCCGCGTTCTTCTGTCAATAGCTTTACCATTTTGTTACACCAACGAAACCTCAAGGACAATTGATTTCATTTTTACATTGCTAATTTTTGAAAAAAATTATCTTTCAAATTATATGTCCTGGATTCCACCTAAAACGGCGGTATTATTTTAAAATGCAAAAGCCTTTAAATGGAGTTGATTCTATTGATTTTGGTAAAACCAGGAAAACATAACATTTTGGGAAGCAGTATTTAAACCTGATATTATCGCCCTTTTAAACAAAGGTTATTCGACTTCGCGTTAGAAATTAGTGTAGTTCTCTCTCAGTAACATAAATAAAATCGTGTTAAGCTTAACGTGATATAGTTAAATATCCTACCAATGTGTTTAATATAATTTTATTTAAACATCAAGTGTTTCTTAAAAAATAAGTTGTCATAAGTAATTAGGAACAGTTAGTCCAATTGGAATAACCGACAACTCAATACATAGATTATATCTAGTAGCCTCAGGAACTAACGCAATGTCTGCAAAAATAATCCAAAATGTATTTTTAACACGAAAGAGAGCGATGCCTAACCTCGGGTTCATATTGTGTAATGTTTACTCGTTCCAATACATGTTCCTTGTATGTACATTTCTTTATTAACAGTTCTGGGAGAATTATACCTTGTTTTATTTTAACTAAGCTATACAATAAAATTCAGAAGATTGATTGAATGTTTTTTTAACGTACATATTTAAAACACAAGTGTGGAAACAGAAAAATGTTTCGCCTGCATTATAATTACTGTAAAAATTACGTCGTGAGCATCACGTAAATAGCATTAATTTGTCATCATTTAAAGTGGTCACTGGACCGTGAAATGTACCATAAAGAAATAATTCATGGCTGCCCCAATTTTATAGATTTTTTAAATATGGGTAGGCATTATATTCATGAATATTTTGCCACGAGAGTTAGCGTTAGCCTTAGTATTCTGAGTTATATAGAGAATAGCTCAACACAATGTCTATGAAAAAACTGCTTCTGGAAGTTACACATCTGAACAAATTTCGTGCTTGTGAGTTTCTGTTAAAATTATCATGAGAAAAGAACTGAAAAAATAATTTCTGACAATGTTTTCGTACTGATAAATTATGATATCAAACGTAACAAACCATATCTCTGTTGACCAACTTCTCAAGGAGAGAGAATGGAATGCAAATTTTATAGAATTTTGTACATAACCCAAAAGTGAATACGATATTTGTATCAAAGTTGCAGACAAAGGTTCTCATTTAAATATGGTAGGCATTATATTCATGAATATGTTGCCACGATGGTAAGCGAGTGGAAAAATATCAAAAATATAATGCCTGTTTAAAAAATTGATAAAATTAGGGCAGCCATAAATTATTCGAGTTTGATGTGAAAATATAGAAAAGTAACATATATATTAACAATAACAATAATATTCAGCAATCCTCACAAAGCACGATAAAATTGAAATCTTCGTTACATCATCATTCGCCGTGTCTGTGACTGTGTTTGCGTGACAAATGAAAACTGCTTACCGCGTTTGGTCGAGCTTACCTTCTTTTTGTAGATCCAAAATGGTGCAAATTTTATAAACAATTATTTTCCAGTTAATCAGCATTTTGAAATTTGGTTGTATTTTTATTTTGATACTGTAACATTAAATTTTGACCTAAATTAGAACGATACTTCAAGCTAGAAGCGTGTCGTCTGTTCGAAACTTTTCGGGCCACGTCGTTTGCAGTTATGGATAAGTTATCGTGAAAACATTTTTTCTACTGGATTTTTGTAATACAAAGGTACAATATGAAACAAATAAAACAAATGCAAGCAAACAATCAGCAGACGGAGGTGTAATTTTTTTGGAAATGGCTGTAACAGCCATATTTTATTGAATATTTAAATAGAGATTTGTTTCCAAAGCGTTTGAAGGACGTCATATTAAAATCATCAGCAACCTATATACCAAAACGTGTCATTCTGCCATGCATGGTTACAGAGGAACTGCCCTGATACAAAACCTTTAAAGTGGTCACTGGACCGTAAAAATAAGTTCAAGGTCAGGTGAAACCTACCAAACAGTCATTTACTATTCATCAGGAACCAGCCAAATATTGTCACCCTACTATCCATGCATGGTAACAGAAAAAATGCCCTTGTTAAAAATAAACTGGAATGTGAAATTGATGTAAAGGTCAGGTAACTTACTGGCAAGTACTCGTCATATACTAACGCTGTATCAAATTTGGTGGACCTAGGACTTACAAAAGACATAAGGACAAATGTCGTATTCACGGCGCCACCGCCGGATTACCATATATATCTCACCTCCAGTGACTATCGTCGCAGGCGAGAAAAAACTCGAGGAAAGAAGAAAATTGTAGTCTTTTGTTCCGGCTTCAATAATCTTGCTCTTTTTTTAAACCTACATAGCATTTTTTTTGCGGCACTGTCAAAACACATTTCATGTTATTGTCTGCGATAGGCTTTCCGTATTATAATATGACAGTCCCAAAGAAATGCCTCCCCTATCCATCTGGTGACGCGCTGAGCAGCTCTGTGGTTGACTACGAAGATAAATCAGAAAATATCAAACATAAAAATAATAAATTGAAAATCCATGGCTACCAGAAAGTCATAAAAATGAGTTGTTTGACTAAAGAAACTGGTCACGAGCCAAAATACACATGTACAGTGCTCCCTCGTTATAATGCCACTTTTTGGACTGAGCATTTTTTTTTGGCATTATACGAGGGTGGCGGTATAAAGAGGGGGGACTATTTAAGACTTTTTCTGTAGCAGTAATGTTAAATGTATACAGCCCAGTTTCCTCTACATTAAATATGTCATGCTTGGATATATAATCAGTTATGGTCAATCTTAAAATCTTTCGACTGTGTCCCCATTTTTTTATCGGTTTCTTGTTTCAGATCGATCATTTAATATTAATACGTGATGATAATTAATGCCGTTTTTAATAACCAGCTTGCGTTAGGGATTTATTGACATTCGTGTCTCTGTTCAATTACGTTTACTACAAGATAAAAATTGAGAACACCGAAAATGGTGTGTTGCATCTTGGGAAGGTCGTACATGTAAATTACCGGATTCTTACTACGGAATGGTTGTTACAGTATGCAAATTGACACGATTTTTCACAATTATGTCATCATTACCATATATAGAAAACAGGATCAACATAGAAGCCATTAACCACGTGCATTTTCAGAGACGAAAAAAGAAAATTCTTCAATAAAGTTCGTTTCCCGTTAGTTCGCTCTTCAGTGTTGGCATTTTAGCGACTAATGTTTTTAAATTAGCAGGAAAAACTTTACTTATAGTATTGAACCGTGACGACAGTAAATATTAATGACCACTAATCCGCTGTTTACACAACAATTATGTTAAATGATTTATAGATTTTTAAATCGGGGAACTAAGCTTAGAAAGTGTGACCATGTTTACACACCAAAATTCAAGATAATTCTGAGTAATTTATGTGTTTGGTAGTAGCAACGGGGGAAATTTTATTGAAAAAAGGACTTCTGCAACTAAAAACTTTTGGCGGATGGCGATTTGCGAGGGCGGATTTCCAACGAAGGAATAATAATGCTTAAAAAACGGGACCATAGAAAATCGTGGCAATATTCGCGATGGGCGGTTTAACGTGGGTCTATATACCGTGGGAACACTGTATGTGGGTTATTAAGGACGTTTATGTCCGTAGCTAGGGACAAAATGCCACTTCCGGTCATGAAATGACATATTTCAGTAAAGTATATCATTCTGATTCTAAAAATATATGGTTATAAAAGACATAGTTCTTACAAAACCAATGATGACCTTTGGCCTTGACTTTTGACCTTTGAACTTGACATTTTTAAATGTAATATATGTCACTTACGATCAATGGTGGTGGTCCCAATTCTCTAGGACTTACGGTTTTTTGTTGTTTTTTTTACGGTTTTCCTACTGATCATGTTAAACCTATATGTTTACTATATTATCTTTAAAAGTTTTCAAGTTTTAACCAAAAAAAAAACCGAAACGCGTCAAGGGCTGTAACTCGAAAACGGTGTATCGCTCAGCTTTGGGTCTATGAAGGTCTCGATAAGAGGATTATTTTTCACATTTATTGCCTGCTTCTATCTTTGATGGTTTATGAGATATAGTGCTGACAAGACAATGGTGGGGGGGTCCCAAGTCTTTAGGACTTACGGTTTTTGAAAAAAAAAATTTGACGAGTTGCGTCATTTTTCAGGTCAAAAACACGTAAACAGGAAGTCGATTAGAAAAAAAATTTTGCGTGTTAAATCATGGCCATAGGACCACCAACATTTTTTACACTTCAGATTTTGAGAATCGGTTACGGTTTCTGAGTTTATCTGCTAACAAGGGTTAACGGTGTTACTCTGTTACTAAAAATAGAGCAGTCTCACAGGGTGAGTCAGGTCATCTCCTTGTAGGAGCGATTAAAGATACCAAGTATCAAAATGATATGTCGAAACACTTTCTGGCAAACCCATTTTGAAATTTGGGGAGAAAAAGAAAAATAATAATAATAATAATCATTAAGTCGACATTTGTTCTGAGAACAAATGAGAAGGTCTTTCCCACTGCTCCTCTAAGGTCAGAAAAAAAATGTGATGATTTGGGCTTTTGTGTCTGTTGATAAGCACAAAATGTCACTTCCAATCATAAAAATGAGTTATTTGAGTAAAGAAAGTGGTCCCGATCCAACAAATAGATTGTTGTTAAGGACTTGTATGACCGTTGCTAGGGACAAAATGCCACTTCCGGTCAAAAATATATGGTTGTTAAGGACTTTCATTCAGTTGCTAGGTACAAAAGGCAACTTCTGGTCATGAAATGACATATTTTAGTCAATTACATCATTCTGATTCTAAAAATATATGGTTGCTAAGGACTTTTTATAACAGTTACCTTGTTGCCATGGTATGACCTTGACCTATGACCTATAACCTTTGGATCAAATTGATTTTCCGTTCCTACTGATCACTTTAAACCTATATGTTTACTATGTTATCTCTAACCGTTATCAAGTTTTAAGCAAAAAAAAATGATTCACCGAAACTCGTCACGGGCTGTAAATCGAAAACGGTTCATCGCACAGCTTCGGGCCAATATTCCAAATGGAGGTCTCGATAACAGAAGTATTTTTCCTTTTTGATGCCTGCTTTTATCTTTTATGGTTTATGAGATATAGTGCTAAAAAGACCTATGGTGACCTTTGACCTTGACTTTTGACCTTTGACCTTGACTTTTGACCTTTGACCTTGACATTTTAAAATGTAATATATGTCACTTACGATCAATGGTGGTGGTCCCAAGACTCTAGGACTAATGGTTTTTGACGAGTTGCGAAATTTTTCAGGTCAAAAACACGTAAACAGGAAGTCGATTGGATAAAAAATTTTGCATGAGAAATCATCGCCATACGTCCAGCGACATTATGTACACTTCAGATTTTAAGAATCGATTACGGTTTCTGAGTTTATCTACTAACAAGGGTTTACGGTGTTGGGCCAGATAACTCTGTTACTAAAATAGATCGGTTTCACAGGGTGAACTGAGTCATCTGCCAGTATGACCGATTAATGGTACCAAGTATTAAAATTATATGTCGCGACACTTTTTATCAAATGACGGCGGAAAAGAAAAGAAAATAATAATAATAATAATAATTAACCGCCATTTGTTCTGAGAACAAATGAGAAGGTCTTTCCCACTGTTCCTCTAAAGGCAGAAAAAATACGTGATGCTATGGGATTTTGTGTCTTGCACAAAATGTCCATGCCAGTCATAATCAAAACGCAGACTGCACTGAGGGAAAGGTTGCTTCGCAAGTATTAAATGAAATTCCTGCCTCATGTTTGATGGGAAATAAACAAACCAAAGCAGAATAAATCTTTGCAATCCTCATAATTGATAACCCCATCACCCCTATGTCTCAAACGAAAATCATTTTGGTCAAAAAGTAAAATATCTGGTGCACAATTCCACCATGTGGCAAAGGGCTCTGCAAAAGTTTCATCAAATTCCATTCAGTGTGGCAAGTAGTTGTGGATAAGAGATGGGTATCCCCTACATCAAAGAATGGCAAGTCCATGTTTCGCTATGGGCAATCCTAAATATCATTCCAATCAAAAAATAAAATATTAGGTGTAAAATGGCACTATGTGACCAAGATTCCATTAAAATCAAAACCCATTCAATGCTGATGGTGGAGAGGAGAATAAGAGATGGGTACCACCCAAAGTGTAACGAACGGAAAGACAGACACCACGATCACTATATACGGTATGCCCCCATTTTCAATTGTGGCATAACATACAATCCTACGTCTAATAAATGCTTAATGATCTACTTAGAAACAGTGGTATATAGAGGATTATGCAACGATACAATTGAAGATGTTTCTATCATAAATCGATAAATATATTAATAAAAAAGACAAATTGGTAATTTTGCCCATTTCAGACATAAAACTTGCATCAAATACATGTACATATATGTATATGTCTCCTTATAAGTGATGACATCAGCTTCTAAAAGATTCAAATCTAAAATAATTTATTTTCTGTAATACTCAATGGCTTCAGTTGCCGAGTGGTTAAGGTAGCATTCATCTACTTTTGATAGCATGCCTGTCAGCACTTGATAAATCTTACCGCTGCCAGGGTGTGCTCAACTTCAATCTTGATTGACAATTATTAAAAGCTTCCTACAATCTGGCTTCCTCCTCCAATAAAAACAGAACTCCCCAATAAAGATGAAAAATTGCTGAAAGAGGCAGCATTTATCTCTATAATCAGAATGCATGTAAACTAGTTTCAGTTTTAAATTTAAACAAAGTGTTACTAGCTTATATTAGCTATACTAAAATACACAATTACATGGAGTGCTTTTCTGCTTGCATTTTTAAAAATTAATATTCAATATTGCGCTATTGTAACTTTTTATTACGAACATTCAACAAAAAAAATGCCATGTTCCATACTATGCCCTTGTTGTTTACTTTTGCACTTTTTTGTTTTCAACAAGGGTCTTAAGCCGTTTACAAAAGATGGTATGCATGCCTGTACCGCAAACGACATTACCCGACGGGTTTCAAATTTACAGTAATCTAGACTTGCCACATGTCCCTTTGAATTTTTTTTAGCACAAGTGGACAGTATAAGAAATGTTGATAATAAAGATGTATCTCTCTAATAGCAAAACAATTCAAAGGGACTTGTGGCAAGTCGGTTGCTTCTAGTTACTACACTTCCGTTCTAATTTAGGTCAACATTTACCTTGAAAAATCGCCATATCAAATAAACAAAATCAACATTTCAAAACGCTGAACAAAAGTAAAAAAATAATTGCTGATTTCAATTTGCACCTTTTGGATCACCAAAGGAACATAAGCTCGACCATACACGCTAAACAGTTTTATTGATCACTTAAAAACTTCTGCCAAAACTCGCTGACTTGATCACACCTTTCCCTTGTTTGAAGGAACACATAAAAAGAAGAAAAATAAATCGTTTTGAGTTTCGTTTAATTAACTACTTAAAGCATAAAACTTCAACATCGTCTGAAACGACGGTAATTTTCGTGCAGCAAATATGCATCGAAAATTGGTGCGTTTGTTTTGGTGATGTTAACAAACAAACAACCTAATGGCTTGTTAAGATGGATGGTGACCCATTTCGACTCCTGTAACGAGCAAAATTAATGGTTCAGCATGAATTACCAACTATAAAATAAATCAAAGGACCGGACATAAAATTCTGTCAGCTTTTACTACGGAATAATGTAGCGACATGGCGAGTGCCATGGATAACTAGAGTATTTTTAATTACCGATGTCAAATACTCCATTTATTATTCTTGTGTCACAAACACCAAAATATCTTTTTCAATATTTTTATTAGTTAGAAAGTATTCTATTTAATTTAACTACTTATATTTTATTTACGAAACTTCTACATGCCGTTCTCTCAACCTTAACAATTTTTATAGATGGCGCCTCGATCTGTGCCGGTTTTTCCAAATCTGTGCATCGACGTAGCACCCACTTTTGTGTTGATTTTCATTGAAATAAACACGCAAAGAAATAGAATGCAAAACCACTTGAAACGAGGACCACACGATCGCACAAAAAATTAAATCACTTCATAATGACGTCGTCAAATATTATACACCGGTGCCACTGTCAGTACTATATTTGTCAGAGTGCGCAATTTCAGTGAACAGCTATCGCGATAATTACCAAATATCGCGTTGCGTTCCAAAAACCAAAAAGCGTAACGAGTTTGTCCCTCGCGGATGAACATGGACTATCAGATTAAATCGTAAAATTAGTTATCAGTTATACAATAAATGAGACATAATACGAAAGGACATGTATAGTAAAGTTGTTCAAGATACATGCGGTGCACCGATTCATGTAATTGACAGATTCCTCCAATGTGACCTATATTTTACGAGCGTATGGTTATTATAACACGCCTGTCTGCAGTAGTTTCTATGTATTTGAGCGTTAGCAAGAGGAAAGTTTGCTACGCAAACTTTCCCAAATATGAGTTATTTGAGTATATAAAGTGTCCCTAGTCAAAAAATATATGGTTGTTAAGGATTTTCATTCCTTTGCTAGTGAAAAAAGGCCAATTCCGGTCATGAAATGACATATTTCAGTAAAGTACATCATTCTGATTCTAAAAATATATGGTTGCTAAGGAATTTTTATAACAGTCACCTTGTTGCTATGGTATGACATTCACCTATGACCTTTGAACTTTGGCTCAAATTGAAGCTCTTTTCCTACTGATCATGTTAAACCTATATGTTTACTATATTGTCTCTAACAGTTTTCAAGTTTTAAGCAAAAAACTTATTAACCGAAACGCGTCAAGGGCTGTAACTCGAAAACGGCTCATCGCACAGCTTCGGGCCAATGTACCAAGTGAAGGTCTCGATAAGAGGAGTATTTTTCCCATTTTTTGTCTGCTTCTATCGGTTTCACAGGGTGAACTGAGTCATCTGACAGTATGACCGATTAATGGTACCAAGTATCAAAATGGTATCTCGCTACACTTTTTTGCAAATGACTGCGGAAAAAAAAGAAAAAAAATAATCATAAGAATAGTAAGAAGGTCTTTCCACTCTAGTGGGAAAGACCTTAAATATATATGATGCTATGGGAATTTGTGTCTTTCTAAACACAAAATGTCACTTCCAGTCGTAAAAATGAGTTATTTGAGTAAAGAAAGTGCTCCCGAGTCAAAATATATGGTTGTAAAGGACTTTCATTCCGTTGCTAGCGACAAAATGCCACTTCCGGTCATGAAATGACATATTTCAGTAAATTATACCATTCTGATTCTAAAAATATATGGTTGCTAAGAACATTTTATAACAGTCACCCTGTTGCTATGGTATGACCTTGACCTTTGACCTTTGACTCAAATTGAAGCTCTGTTCATACTGATCACGTCACACCATATGTTTACTATATTATCTCTAACCATTTTCAAGTTTTAACCAAAAACCGATTAACCGAAACGCGTCAAGGGCTGTAACTCGGAAACGGTTCATCGCACAGCTTCGGCCCAAATATACCAAATAAGGACTCGATAAGAGTAGTATTTTTCTCATTTATTGTCTGCTTCTATCTTTTATTGTTTATAGTGCTAACAAGACCTTTGGTGACCTTTGACATTGACTTTTGACCTTTGACCTTTACATTTTTAACTAATATATGTCACTTAGGATCAATGTTGGTGGTTCCAAGTCTCTAGGACTTACGGTTTTTGAGAAAAAAACTTTGACGCGTTGCCACATTTTTAAGGTCCAAAACGTGTAAACAGGAAGTACATTGGAAAGAAAATGTTCATGATTAATCATCGCCATAGGTGCAGCGACATTTTGTACACTTCAGATTTTGAGAATCGGTTACGGTTTCTGAGTTTATCTCCTAACAAGGGTTTACGATGTTGGGGCAGATAACTCTGTTACTAAAAATAGATCGGTTTCTCAGGGTGAACTGAGTCATCTGACAATATGACCGATTAATGGTACCAAGTATGAAAATGATATGTCGCGACACTCTTTTGCAAATTTCTGCGGAAGAGGAAAGAAAAATAATAATCATAAGAATAGTAAGAAGGTCTTTCCACTGTAGTGGGAAAAACCTTAAAAAGAAATACAAGAAGGTCTTTCCACTGTAGTGGGAAAGACCTTAATAATCATAAGAAATACAAGAACCATAATTAAACTGCCATTTGTTCAGAGAACAAATGAGAAGGTCTTTTCCACTGTCCCTTTAAAGTCAGAAAATATTTGTGATGCTATGGGATTTTGTGTCTGTTGCTAGGCACAAAATGTCACTTCTAGTCACAAAAATGAGTTATTTGAGTAAAGAAAGTAGTCCCGAGCCAAAACATATATGGTTGATAAGGACTTTTATTACTATTGCTAGGGACAAAATGCAACTTCCGATTCTAAAAGTATATGGTTGCTAAGGACTTTTAATAATAGATACCTTGTTGCTTTAGTATGAACTTTGCCGCTTTCAAGTTGTAACCAAAACACCGATTAACCGAAACAAATCTATTGCTGTAACTCGAAATCGGTCGATCTTCGGCACAATGTACTAAATGTAGGTGTCGAAAAGAGGAGTATCAAAACCAAAGGAATGCGTTGAGATTGGAACAAATGAGGAAACGAACAAGCAGAAATTAACTGTTCTTTAGGACATTCTAAAAAACAGTCAGAATGAAAATATTACTACTAATAACCTGCTTCAGAAAGCAGGACTTTCTCAAGAAGAATTTGAGAAGTGCTTTAGTTCCATCACAAAAAGAAATACTGTTGTACTTCAAAGAAAGCCAAATGAGGTTTACATCAACCAATACAATCCACATTTGTTGAGAGCGTGAAATGCAAATACAGATATACAGTTTGTTCAGGGTGCATTTGCATGTGTTGTTTACATTATTAGTTAAATAAGCAAAACTGAGCGTGAGCTTGGATTGTTGTTACAACAGACTAAAAATGAAGCGTCTTAAGGGAACTTAAATGCTCAGCAGATGATGAGAAAAATTGGTACTGCTTATCTTCATGTACAGCATAGAGAGATAAGTGCACAAGAAGCTGTGTTTAGAGTTATTGGGTTAAAATTAAAATAATGTTCTGGAAAAGTCGAATATATCACTGTTGGCGAAAACCCATACAGACTTAGTGTTCCATTGAAGAAACTTGAAAAGAAGCAAACATCTTTGCCTGTAAAGAAGCGAATAGACTTGGAAGATGATGATGAAACTGATGAAAACACGTGGATGACGAAAAAAGTTGACCGCTACAAAGGGCATCCTTTAGAACAAATGTTTAAGAAATGTGTTTGGCTCAATTTTGTTCTAAATTTAGTGTAGTGGTAGAGTCACAGTTACCAAAGAAACTAAATTAGGAAACAACATTTAAACTTGATGGCAGCCTTGGGTACATTCGTAAGCGAAAAATAACATCACCTGCAGTGGTAAGATTTCCAAGGTTCAACGTTGAAACTTCACCCGAAAAGTATTTTCACATCATATTGCAGTTGTTTTTGCCGTATGGAAGTGATGACCTGCTAAAACCACCACAGTTTGAGACTTACGAAGATTTCTACAAAACCGGTTTCATAAAGTTTCCAGGGGATGAAACTCTTTTATCTGTAAAACAGATTGTTGACAACAATTAGGCAGAATATGTTAAGAATGTGAGTATCTTGGATGCAGCGGAGAAACTGCAAGGACCACAGGAAGATGCATGGGACAGCTTTGTCCAGAAAGGGTGTTTAAAAGAATAGAATGCATTGAAGAAGGCACCTTTTCAACAGTTATTGAAGATTATCAGCAGCCAGAATAAGCAATTTCAGACTTGAATATCTCAAAAATACACCCAGTGTAGGTTCGAATTTACTTTGTAGAACTTCTTTTCGACAGAATGAAATTGTCCCACTTCTGAGAAATTTGAATACAAAACAACGAGAGGTTTCTTATAAAGCACGAGAATGGTGCATTAAAAAGGTAAGTGGCCATGACGTGAAACCTTTTCATGTATCACAGGCGGAGCTGGCACTGGAAAAAGTCATTTGATAAAATGCATACAGTATGAAGCATCCAGAATTTTAGAACATATATCTGATAGCCCAGATGATATCACTGTTTTATTAACTGCTCCGACTGGAACGGCTATTAATATAAATGGTATAACCATTCACAGTGCTATGGGCATTTTTAGAGCCCTGTCAGCTGATCATGCAACACTTAGCGAAGATAAGATAAATTCATTGAAACTTGAAAATCTTCACATTCTCGTTATAGATGAAATTTCATTGGTAAGCAAACAACTTATGTTTTTTTTAGTTATGGAAGACTTAGACAAATAAAAAAATACCAGATACATGTTTCTTTGGTGGAGTCTCAGTTACAGCTGTAGGTGATTTTCATCAGTTGCCACCAGTAAGAACAAAGGGATCAGAAAACTGTACAGTTAGGTGCAGTCCTAACATAACATTAAAGTAAACTTAAACCAGTCCGAATCTCTGGTCAAAATCTCTGCTTTTTGACAAAAAACCAGTCAATATGACCGCTTTGACTGGACAAAATTTTGTCCAAATCTCTGCTTTAAATATTGTCCAATTCTCTGCTTGTGTCAAGTGGACAAAAGCGGTCCAAATCTCTGCTTTTGTCAAATTGACAAAAACGTTCAAAATCTTTACTTTCAAATGTCACATGATAAAAATGTCCAGTGGACAAAATCTCTGCTTTTCAATTTTCAAGTCACAAAATGTCCTTTTTTACAAACATTCAAAATATATCCTTTATTTAATCATTTCGTTACAAATTGTCAATTAGACATTCACCAAAAAAGTTAATTAACGAAATCTACGACAGTCTATTTTAAAGAAAGCGATTTCCTTCCCTTCCGCGTTTCGGTAAATTTATAGCAAGCCGTTGTGGTTACAAATTTAGACTGTAGCTCTCCCTATATTACTAGTATCGTTATGTTATTATTATCATGATTGAGCAATCAGATAGATTGTGTTCGAATAGTTGAATAAAAATATAAAAGTATAAATCCTAACCTGTAATATTTTTATTTAATAATACTGTTAAAACTCACATTTATGTCGGTATCATTATATCTATTATTAATACTTACATTTCACTTTTTATTTCAAACTAAATAATATTAATTATTTTTCAAATCTTGGCTGCCTACATCCCATGATATGCTTTTTAACCTCAAATCCAAAATTTAAGCAAATCACCCATAAAATCCCAAATTAAAACCTCTTATTCATATCAAATCAATCCTGAAAACATAGAAATATAAATTACAACCGCATTAAATACATAATATCACTCCAGAGACTTTTGTGACGCAATTAAAAACATTTTTCTCATATAAAATCACTCCAAATACTTAAGCAATGCAATTGAAAACCCTATTGCACATATACAATCAATCCTGATCCTATAGCAATACAATTACATATATACGTAATCCTGACACATTAACAATGCAACTAAAATCTATATTTAACATTTAAAATCAATCGTGGAACTAAAGCAATGTCATCAAACCATATTTCACATATAAAATCAATCAGGAGACGTAAGTGATGCAATAAAAACCATATTTAATAGACAAAATCACTAATGAGACTGTGGCAATAAATTAGAAACTATATTTCACATATATAGTCACTCTGGAGACATTAGCTATGCAATTACAAACCATATTGTACATATAAAATCAATTATTAGACCGGATTGATGGAATTAACCATATTATGCATATAAAATCAATCCTGAAACCTTGGCTATACAATTTAAAAATATATTTAACATATAAAATCACCAATAAGACTATAGCAATGTAATCAAAAATCATATATCAGATTTAAAATCACTCTAGAGACCAAAGCGATGCAATTAAAATTCATATTTAACATATAAAATCAATCTCGAGACTTTAGCAATGCAACTAGAAACCATATTTCACATATAAAATCATTCCTGAAACCTTGGTAAAGCCATAAAAACAATATCTCACATATAAAATCACTCTGGAGACCATATGAATGCAATTAAAATCCATATTTAACATATGAAATCAATCTTGAGACTTTAGCAATGCAATTAAAAGCCATATTTCACATATAAAATCATTGCTGTGACCTTAGTGATTGAAATAAAAACTATATTTTACATATAAAATCAATTATGAGACCTGAGCTATAGAAATAAAAAAAACATATTTTATGCATAAAATCACTCTGGGGATATTAGTAATGGAATTAAAACCATATTTGACATTAAATCATTCCTGATACCCATGATATGCAATCAAAAGCCATAGTACATGTACAAGTACAAAATTACTTTGGAGAATTAAATAAAGCAATTGAAAACCAACGTACAAATATAAAATCACTCCGAAGGCCTGAGGGATGCTATTAAAACCATATTTCACATATAAAATTAAGCCAGTGATCTTAGCGATGCAATAAAAAGACATATTCAAGTTATAAAATCAATCCTGAGACCTTGAAAATGCAATTAAAAAAAATATTTAACACGTAAAACATGCTTTAGATTTTAACGTTGCAATTACAAATCATTTTACACATATAAAATAAATCCTGAGACTTTGGCGATGCAATTATAGACCAGTTTACATATATAAAATCAATCCTGAGACGGTAGCGATGCAATTAAAAACCATATTTTACATAAAAATGTGATTGGGAGACCTGAGGGATGCAATTAAACAAATATTACATATATGATCTCACTCACAGGACCACAGAGCTGAAATTAAAAGCCATGTTACGCACACTGGTATAGAAAAATGTGGTTGTAAATATAAGATATTTTACATTATTGTTAAGTAGTTGTGTACTATAATGAGATTTAGTGGTTAACATACAGAACTGTCATAGATCTTTAACCTTTTTTATTATTATCACACAATTTGGTTATTGCAATGTATTTTCAATTGGATACATGTAGACTTAATTTATATTTTGAATGATTACTAAGTTCAAGAGTTGTATTAATTCATATTATGATATCGAAGTGATTGATAGATATTTATATAACAAAGATGTGTCTCACTTTATTGGACTGTACATTAATATTTAATTAAAGGAAACAACGGCGCAAGAAGTAATATGTTTCCGAGAGGTAAGATTTACAACATTTTTTTCTCCGCAATGATATCCAGAAAAACGTAAATAGCAAACAAATCTTCAATATATAATTCTTTCAGTACTAATTTGTATTATATCGATTGTTTTTGGCAATAGGATTTTAATAAACGACAAACAATTTGATTTTCATCTTTCGTATACTTTTGTCCAGTGGACAGAAATTGTCAAAAGAACAAAAATGTCCAGTGGACAGAAATTGTCAAAAAATTGTCAAGTGGACAGAAATATATTGTATAAAAAATTGTCAAAAGAAAAGAAAAGAAAAGTTAACTTGGGTTGTCAAAATCTCTGCTCGAAGTTAACTTAAAGCTGTCAGAATCTCTGCTTTCCAAGTTAATTAGCATGTTATGTTAGGACTGCACCCAACTCTATGTAGTTGATTTGTCCAATCCTCTAAATTATTTATGGAATGGTCTGTTTACATTCGTAGAATTAAATGAAGTAATGCGACCGCGATAAGATGGATTATTTGCAATGCTACCAAACCGCTTAAGTGAAAAGCAAGAAATAAAAAATTGGAACCCGCAGATTTGGAACCGCTAAGACAATGCATAAATGATGGTCCAGATAATGTACTTTATATTTTTGTCACAAACGAAGAACTTCATATGCACAACAACGAAATGATCATGAAAGTCTGCTAAGATCAAAAAATGGTTGAAGCTGAAGATTTCGACAAGGACAAACCATCAGGTAAATTGATTAGAAGACAATAAATTTCACAGCATATGATATGTCTTCCACGTTCCATTCTTTTAGCAGAAGGGGCACGAGTCATGTTGATTAAAAATGAAGATGTTAACGATGGTTTGGTGAATGGAGTTATGGGAACAGTTGCAGAAATTCCTGATTTTTCAGTCAAGACACTACCTGTTGTAATCAACAATCATTTTGTTAATGAAAGGGTTGTCAAAAATTCCAAGTTTCAAAAAGTTGTCAATGGGAAAAGGTGTGTTGGTTTAAAACCTTCAACTGAAGAAGTACCAATGAAAAATGGCACAAGGAAACAATATCCTTTACAACTAGCATGGGCATGTACCATTCACAAAGTTCATGGTCTCACTGCGAAAGAATGTGTTGTTGACTTAAAAAGTGTTTCGCATGTGGTCAGGCATATGTTGCCCTCAGACGTGTCACTTCAAAAAATGGACTTCATCTAAGAAACATAGACGACACAACATTGGACAAAACAATTTTGTGTGATTCAGATATTCAGGAAGGAGTTGCAGCTATGCCAAATTTCTGAACAGCCTAAAAATACAAACGATGGAAAAGAATTTCTGAAAATAATTGTTACAATATTCACGGTTTACATCAACACATAGAAGATTTAAAATACAATGAGGACTTTCAAGATGCCGATTTAATCTGTTTATCTGAAACATGGCTTAAAAATGTTTCAGATTCGGAAGTACTCATCTGTTATAGACTTAGACATGTGTTAAGATCAGCTGCCTTCAGTGATACATTTATAAAAGAAATGCAGCACGGGGGAGTTGGTGTATTTTTCAAACCAGAATCGGAATTTGAAGAGATGCAAAATATATCTAGTAATCTTGAGTGTATTGTTTTTAAAATCCCATCTGTGAATATTGTTGTAACTACTGTTTACAGAAGTCAGAAATATCCAGTGAAAAGATTTATGGACAATTTTAGAACTCTTGTCTTGACAATATAAATGTTGACTGATAAAATTATAATATTGGGCGACTTTAATCAGGATATACTGAATGGGAACAGTTCAGTTTATATATTATGGAGTCGAGTTCCGGTTACTCTCTGTTTTTTGTGTTTTTGGTTTTTGTGTTGCGAATTCGGCCATAAATCAGGTATACATAAGCACTGACACAACAATCAAAGTACACTTTCAACAACACGAACTATTGGCATTTAAAATTTATGTCTTTTACAACAAGATAAATAAACAAATGTCCTGATTTTTATAGACAAATATATTCGTACAGTAAATATTAACCCTGTGATATAAGATACGAGACAATCATGTATTTTGTAAATCAAAAACTGCGGGAGGTATTTTACTCTTTATAAAATAATTTATAGTTAAATGTATCAACCATAAGTAAATAAAACCTTTATTTATCAAGTGATGTCTAGCAATGTTTTATCTTGTGATCAGTCGACTAAGTATTTGATGTCTGTATCAATAGAGGGCCAATATAATATATAACTAATATTAAAATTGTACATTAATGTTAACAACTGCGAAAGTTTAAGCTGACTCGGGGATAAGGGGCATGGCGGGTCAAAAGTGACCCAAGGATATGGTGTATGGAGGGTCAAGATGATTCAAGGATAAAATGTATGGTGGGACCGAAAGGTTACTCGGGGAAAAGGGACATGGCGGGTCAAAGGTTACTCAGGGATAAGGGGTATGGTGGGACCAAGATGATTCGTGGACAAAGGGTGCAGCTGTTAAATGGTGACTCGGGGATAAAGAGCATGGTGACTCAACGCTAAGGGATATTTTTGTGACCGAAACATAAGGGACATGTTGGTCAAATGTGATTCAGGGATAAGGGGTATGGCTTGTCAGAAAGGTGACTCAGGGATAAATGATATGGTTTGGCAGAAATGTGACGCGAGGATAAAGGGTATGGCGGTCAGAAGAGTGATTCAGGGATAAAGGGTGTGGATGGTCAGAGGTGACTTAGGTATAAAATTATGGTGACTTAGGGATAAAGGGTATAGTGACTCAGCGATAAACGGTAGTGTGGGTCAAATGAGACTCAGGGATAAAGTGTATTGCGATTTCGTATGGTGTATGGTGGGTTAAAAGTGACTAAATGATAGTTTGTATTGATACTTAGGCATGAGGTACATGTTGATTCCTGTAAAAAAGTATGATGACTCATGGATAAGGGGTTTGTTGAAAAAGAAGTAAGGGGTCATAGTTGACTCAGTGATATGGGTATGGTTACTCATGAGTAAGATGCATGGTGAATAAATGATAAAAGTATACTGATTCAGGGACAAGTTATACGGTGACTCAGGGATTATATGAATGGTGCCACTGGTATATATAATATGGTGATTCAAGGATAATGAGTATGGTGAATCAAAGTTGACAGGTATAAAGGGCATGGTGACACATGTTATCGGACAAACTGACTGGGGGATACGGGTTATGATGGGTCAAAGGTGACCCAGGGATCAAGGGTATGTTACTCAGGGACAAAGGGTATGTGTTTGTGTATGACCGTTCGGAGCGGGTAATAACCTTGTCCAACTATACTACGTGTAGGACCATTCTGAGTGAGTAATAACTCTCCAACTATAGTATGTGTTTGACCATTCTGAGCCAGAAATAATCTTGTCCAGCTCTGTGTATGACCGTTCTGAGCAAGTAATAACCTTGTCCAAATATACTCTGTGTATGACAGTTCTAAGCGAGTAATAACCTTGTCTGACAATACTCTTTGTAACGACAGTCTCAGCATGTATAACATCATCCAACTATACTCTGTGTATGCCCGTTATGAGAGCAAACATGGAAGTGAACATTGTTTCTACGTCCAAATCAATACAAGATTCAAAAGGGGGATTGTATAACCACTGACATGGTTCTGTTAGATGGTATGGCAACTGACACGGTTCTGTTAGATGATATGACAACTGACACTGTTCTGTTAGATGGTAAGACAACTGACACTGTTCTGTTAGATGGTAAGACAATTGACACAGTTCTGTTAGGTAGTTTGACAACTGGCACTGTTCTGTTAGATGGTATGACAACTGACACTGCACTGTTCTGTTAGATGGTATGACAACTGATACGGTTCTGTCAGATGGTATGACAACTGAAACTGTTATGTTAGATAGTATGACAACTGATACGGTTCTGTCAGATGGTATGACAACTGAAACTGTTATGTTAGATAGTATGACAACTGATACGGTTCTGTTAGGTGGTTTAACGATTCCTCTATTTACTGGATGATATGATAATGTCGATTAACTCTGCATGTTCCTCTGTGTGAACATTGAACAGCTAGATTATATCGATGTTTTTCACAGAACTTAAAATATCTCACTTGCAATAGTGAAATATTGTACACAGTGACAAGTAGCATTATTATACTTTACTATGGAATCCAGTACTAAAGTAAATTAGATATTATGAGCACGTAGACAAAATAACTATAAATAATTTGTTCGACGTGCCAAAGCACGCAAAATTTGAAATGAGAAATAACTAGTTCGACGTACAAAAGCGTGCCAAATATAAAAGGGTTACTCAGTTATGAAAACACAGTCCCCTTGTTTTTGTTTGAGTTTAGTTCAGTATAATAATACAGTTATGGCCTTATCCAAATTATTAAATCTCGAAGGAGTTATTTTTCCTCGGTTCTGAGGACCTCGGGTAAACAACCCGTTTTTGATTTAACAATTATGGATTTAAAGGCCACAACTGTATAGTATTATAATAAAGGATCCAGTAGGTTTGAAATGACGAAACATGAATTATTACTTATTATCGGAGGTCGTCAAATAAAACATCAATATGGTGTTTGTTAGAAAGTCTATGGTTATTTTTTTTGGTGTAGCTATTAAGCCCGGTTAGTGTGAACCAATATAAACATGTCATAATTTGCAATTTTATTATCTTTTGTCTGACGTGATCAGCTGAATGTAATTTAAATGTACGTGTTCATTGGATTACACATCATTCCTTATCAAATACTGCTGAATGTTTGAATTATGACATTTCACACTAGTTGTCAAACGCTATAGGAGTTACACAAAATTCGGATGTTTGGAAAAAGTATGTGGTATTCTGTCAAAGAAATTCAGCATAAGCTTAACTAATAAATAACAGCTGTCAATTAATTTTCCAACGTGCTGATGAGCTATAAATCTACAAAAACAACTTACCACCACCAGCTAAATAAAGTAAGCAGTTCATAAATACTTTAAATACTTGTTTGTATACTTATTAACTTGTACATTCATTTAATTCGGGCAAAAATGTTGTAAATGTATTATATTAACGGCTTTAATGACGTCAGAGACTTTTCCAATTACCCTAAAAGGTGACAATCTGTTTTTATATTCAAGGCATCATTATAAATCTTAAATGTCTAATCTGTTTTCAGACTTTTATTCGAGCTTATTGTTACGGGTAGAGGTAATGTGAGGAGACCCTTGTACGTGTATTCTTAAACATAAAGGAAATCGGTGACTTCTCGGTATATAATTTACACAAAGGGAAAAATCCCGAAGCTTCTAGACGGCACTGCTAAAATAATACATAAAGTTAGCTATAATTTACTAAGAACACAAAACATTCATTCAGAAATACAGAATTTGAATTAATTAAGTTACATGTTCTATAACAGCGAAATGGGCGTCGCTTTAAATACTTTCTGTTAAGTTATAATTCTTCATATTTTGAAGAAATGAACATTAGATATATGGGGAATCAGTTACATTTTTCCGTACTGATTTAAAGAAAGTAATAATTGAAGTTAGTTCTGAATAGGATTGTTTTGTATGAAAGTTCATCAACTTTTATAACATATTGGATTTTTTTATGAACTAGCTAAAAACATATGCATATTGTTATTAAGTTTCTAAATATAAATCTTTTAGTTTGTTTTTCGTGTTATAACTTGTATTAAGAACAAGAACGAAAAGACTCGTTTGAGTCTGATACGACCACTTTTATACTCCAATATGAATGGAATTTTTAAAATAAGCTGTGTGGTTGTTTTATTGTTAGAAACCGATTGTAACGTAAGTAAACAAAACATTGACACTAGATTCTACACATGATGACATTTGTTTTATTTTATTTACATGTATTTCGTTTAACATTCTAAACTAAGTCTTTGGATATAACTAAAAAGTATTTTTGTTGTTGGAATTTTGTCAAAATTCAAAACATCTAGGAAACTTCATGTTGCGTCCAACAAGTATTTATTTTTTCCTGTCGTTAGATTGTTAGCAACACAAATATGTCAGCCATATTAACTGTTTGTTTGTGCCTATGTGACGTCATCGGCCATAGATTTGAGAAAACATCATCGTTTTTTGAGGACGTTCTCTGCGCTGAGCTTAACATATTTAAACAATATCCAATTGTAGCAATATATATCCGCTGGTGTTTTAATTTATATTGTTTGTGCATAATGAAGCGTCTAACAACTGTAGAGGTGCGTGTTGGAATGTAAATGTGAAAGGTGTTTGTGAAGGCAAGGAGGGTGTGTGTGATTGCGGAATGTATAGCACGTGTCTTAAATGAAGATAAGAACAAAGTACGGAACACCAAAGAAATTATCTAAAGAGACAATCCACAAATCGAAATTCAAGAACCCGGCAAACTTTAGAAACAACAGCCGAAAATATAGCAACTACAGCAATGGCCTTGACTTGGAAGATGCAGTTCAAAAGAAATGGTGGGTTAAAGCAGGCTTTATGCCAGCCTTCCGTTTCTCTAATTGCAGTGTGTGAGTTGGTATCCTGATGAACATGGTTTAATGCCATACTCCACTAGTCAGTAATTGGTGTATTAAATGATTATCGCATCACAGTCACTATGAGCTAAATTTTAAAAAATGGGAAAACTTACTGCAATCATATTTCATGTAAGAAAAATTATAGTTGTGCTTTAAGCATGTATAGTGTGCATGTTTAAGAAGAATATTAAACCTCTGTTTTATATTGAAATGTATATCTGTAAATAATGTGTGCAAATGCATAGCGAGGTGTTATAGTTGTAAAAAAATTTCAAACGTTGGCAAGCATAGATGTGAAGAAGGTAAGCAGTGCGTATTAGACGAATTATAGCGCGTGTATTAGAAGAATGTATACCGTTATGTGTAAGAAGAAAGTGTACATGTAGCAGTGCTTGTCAGAAGAATGTATGGCAATCCGTGTTAGAAAAATGTAGAGCAGTGCGTGGAAGAAGGACAGGTTTTAGAAGAATGTATAGACGAGGTTTTAGAAGAATATATACACGAGGTTTCAGAAGAATATATACACGAGGTTTCAGAAGAATATATAGGCGAGGTTTTTGAAGAATGTTTAGACGAGGTATTAGAAGAGTGTATAGCAGTGCGTGTTACAAGAATGTATAGAAAGCGTGTTGGAAGAATGTATACCTGTAAAATTATCAGCATCTTGTTAAAACAGGTTGCTGGATAAATAGTACACAATAATTAAACCAGATAATCATTTAAAATATGATGCGTGTAAAATAGTCCGTATAAAAATAGAAGAAAAAACAAACAGATTTGAGAGATAATGTTACAGTAAAACAATTATAGCATTTTACATTTCGGCCAATACATGTTTTGTCGACTCGATTAAATTATATCGACCTGGGATCTCTTCTCAGACATATGACCAAACATATATCGACCGCATCAAAAGGCTATAATTGCATAACATTGATGGTATTTTAGAAGAATGTTTAGCGGTATGTGTTAGAAAAAATGTATTGCAGTGCTTGTTAGCAGAATGCATAGCCTTGCTTGTTACAAGAAAGTATAGAAGTGCGTGTAAGAAGATTATATAGACGGTGTGCTAGACTAATTTACAGCAGTGCGTGCTAGAAAAATGTATAGCAGTGCATGATAGAAGAACGTACATCAAGGCATTTTAGAAAAATTTATAGATGGCGGGTGACAAAATGTACAGCAGTGCATGTTAATGTATAGAGGCGTGCTAGAAGTATATAAAGCGGCACGTGCTGGAGGAATGTATAGACGCAGTGGTAAAGGAATATTAGAAGAATTATATCGGTACATTACATAAGAATGTATAGCAGTGCCTTTTAGAAGAATGTATTGCACTGCTTATTGGCAGAATTTATAGGGTTGCGTGCTAGAAAATTGTAAAACAATGCTTGTTAGAAGAAGTTATTGACGAGGTGTTAGACAAATGTATAGTGTTGCGTGTCAGAAAATTGTAAAACAATGCTTGTTAGAAGAATTTATTGACGAGGTGTTAGACAAATGTATAGGGTGCGTGCTAAAATAATGTATAGACGGCGTGTTAAAATAATATACAACAGTGCGTGTTAGAAGAATGCTTCGACAGCATGCTAGAAGAATGTAAAGACGGCGTATTAAAAGAAAGTATGACAGTGCGTGTTAGAAGAATGTATAGCACTGCATGTTAGAAGAATATATAGACAATGTGTCAAAAGAATATATAAGCAGTGCTAGAAGAATGTATGGCGTTGTATGTTACAATATATAGATAGCAGTGCGTGTTAATGTATCGACGGGGTGTTAGAAAAAGGTATAGACTGCGAGTTGTCTCTACAATTTGGTATTTCGAAATATTTAGATTTTGGCAAAGGCGGGACCATCTATGAAAATTGTTTAGAGAAAATGGCATAGCGAAGTTTATCGACTATTAAATAGTTACAAATAACACTTTCTAACATAATTATCATTACTGATTTTATTTTTGTCGCTACTTCCTGTGATCTGTTTAATATCCCGCGCGCATATTGCCAGGCCTGGATTATTTTAAACTGTGGGTGTTGAAGAGTGCGTGTGTTTAATATTTCGAGTTTGAGAACAATTTCAACAGAACTTGGACAACCAACTTGTTTTATGATGCACCAATGTCTACAGTTCATTAGATAAAATAGAAACCCAGGTGCCGGAAAAAATACGTATAATTCGTATGCATGTTCAAAACGTTGTCAAGATCAAACATATTTTTGCTTTCTGGTGTTAAAATAAAAAATCTAAGTCCAAGTCAGTTATTGTTTAGTCAGTTGAGCCTTACTGCCATCGTATGTCAAACTGGGTAAGGTTGTTGTAGGTTCGCATACTGGGTAAGGCTCTTGTAAGTTTAGATAACGGGTAAGGTTCTTTCAAGTCTCTATACTGGGTTAGGCTCTTGTAGGTCTCTATACTGAGTAAGATTCGTCGAGTAGTGTTGATAAATATCGACGTTTGAATCGGAGTTTTGTTGTCTAATCCTGAAAGAGATTTGCGGTACTCCTTTTATTTGATATAGAAGTGCAAAATTTTAGACCAATGTTTGACTATAACGAGTAAGTAGGGTACCACGCAAAAATTATCAACGCTGCCATCGATTTCTAATTTTTGATAGTGAAACTATTGCACATATATTTGATCTTTCATGCCTCACTGTAAATTGAAACAAATGTAATCATGGTCTTCATTCGAATATCGTACAAACTCAAATTTCTGCAATTTTCCTTTAGTCAGCAATATAAACAATGAATCCAAAGAGAAGTGTACTGTTAAAATATTTTTGCATTTATTGCTCTATACACATAATTCCTTATTTTGTTCAATCATTTATTATTATGAGAATACATAAATTAAACATATTCAATGATACTTTATGAATATATTACGATGTTTCTGTGTTATTTTTTGGTTGATAAAGTAAAGGAATTTATGTTAATATTTTTTGTTGGTACTTTAAAATACACGATACATTAGGTGATAACCGGAAACGTAATTAAGACTTGTGTCATGACACCTTCCTTTGATGAATGTGTAAATTGTATTCCTCTTGCTGACGATAAATGACATATATCACTTAAAATGTAGGGAGACAGTAGTTACATCTTAAAAGCCTCACCATATATTATATTCAAAATGCATGGATTATTATTATGTCATTTGGGATTGGGCCCTTTTAACAAAACACGTGCCGGAAATGTAAAGAAATATTCAAACTTAATGCATTAGTATTAATATTATTTTATTCAAATAGACAGTTAGCGAATTACAGAATATTTTTTATGTGAGATTCCTGCATTGAATTTTACATGTTTTTGTAATACGAGATAGCACCAGTGGTGTCTTGAAAAAATGAAGAAACGGTGTTGTAGTCCGAGCAAACAATTTGCTGTTGCAAAATCAATTAAATCGATCAAAATAAAAATACCAAAGAAAACCGACCGAGCAACAAGAGCCAAAAGTCAAGGAACCGTTACAAATGTGGATATATACAAAGATACACAACGAAACACAAAAAAAAACAAAAACACAGAAAGAGCTGGAGCTGCTGGAATGTTGCTGTCGATGAACGGGGAAAGTTGAAGTCATCACGTTTGTCGTAGAGTCTAGTTTGTAGTTTTCCTGAGTCTATTTCTAGAAGTAGGTCTAAGAGGCTGACCTTAGTGTATTGATGGTATCTATAATTTCAAGCGCGCTAGGATAAATTGAATGTAAATATTCACCAAATTTAGCATTGTTGAGGGACAAAATATCATCAATATAGCGGAATGTGAAATTGAAGGTCTGCGTTAGTGTCTTTTTCTGTTTTCTTATCAGGCCTACTAACTTATTTTCATAAGAGTAAAAAACATGTCGGCGAGGAGAGGAGCACAATTATTACCCATAGGAATACCAACAGTCTGTCGAAAAACGTGTCCTCCATACATGACGAATACCAACAGTCTGTTGAATATGTTGTCGATAAGAAAATCAAATATTTGAAAGCTTTGGTCTTCAATATATTCATTACTTGAATAAGTCATTGATGACTGAGTAATTTCTGTCATGGCTAATTACCAGGTATTTATATCTGTTTTTCTTGAAAAATCAGCGTGTAATCTTTAAGCCTGGTTTTAAGCTGGCGGCCGTGTAGAGTGTCGAAACATTGAATGTTTTAATGCTGTTACATAGGGAAAGAGATCCAGACCTCAAGATGTCTACCAGGTCTTTTGAATTATCCATATTTCATTTATACCACTCCTGGATTAGAAAGTATCACGGTATTTTTGAACTCCTGTTTTTATTGTTGTTAAAATAGTAGTCAGGAGCGATAGTATTTTTGGTGGTACACTTAGACGATCCTGCTATGAAACGCTGTTTGTATTGATTTTTGTGAAGTTTTGGTATCCAATACAAGAAGGGGAGATAACAATCTTAAACTTTGATTTTGAGACCAAAGGTTGCCAACACTGATTTGTGATGTTAATATAATCTCTTTTTTTGAAAGCGCTGTGAATTTGTAGGATTTCCATGTGAACTGTCCATGCCCAACTCATTAATTAAACACTCTATATAATTTTTTTGCAGATAAAAATAATGTTGTAAGGGCCATATCTGACAACGTTATTTGTCATGAATGTCGGACAAAGGTTTAAGAGCATCAAGATTTCTGAAGATTGATGATGCTTTAGTACTCATAGACCTTCTTAAACGACCTACTCTTTTTTAATCAATGACCTCAAGGCCTTTTCCCACTCAGAAATGGTATCAACCTCCTGGTCTTTTTGCTTTGCCCATTTTCTGGCATAGTCCTCTATTGAATCCATGAATAATTTAAAGTTATAATTCCAGTTGATGGATTTAGGTTCACGATATTTTTATCCTTTGGAGAAAATATTGCTTAGTCTTTCATTGTCAAAAATGTTAAGATCTCCAGGTATCGCGTGACCTGTGACTACATAAGAATGGGGAATTGTTTTGCTTGGAAGTCTTTGATCAAAAGATCCTGCAATACACGTTTGTAATTGAAGATCAAGAAGTGATACCATAATGTTGAAGAATAATTGTCTGTGAGTACAAAGAACACCCACAGGCATAACAGTCAAATATTATTTGTTTAAACGTCTCAAAGAGTAGGAGGATCAGATATTTTGCGTTAAACTCACTTCGTTTGTGACAATTATTTGTTTGTGCTCTGGCAACATTTCGCCGCAAATTATATGGTGTCAAATTCAGGAGGTATGGCGAACATAGTTCAAATATGAGTTTTAGATTTTTTAAGTTTTCACCCTGATCTATTAGGTTGTGTATGTTATTACCTGGTTATGTGACATCCATACTCGTCGATAGATACTATGAAGTACAGTCTTTCTCTTTTAAATGATACGATAAAAAAACTGTTAAAATGCACAGTCAATACAGTTCAAAAATGTGTTTCAATCGTGGTAACTACAGAGGAAAATTCCATAGCCTGAATTATCATTACTGTATGAAACCTCAATGTGCTATTTGAAATATAAATCTTGGAAACGAAAAGGAAAGAAAAGACTAATGATTCAAGAATGCCTTCTTGGCAATGACTAACTCAAACAACGGATTATAGACGACTCGACTCTGACGGCTCAAGTAGTGACGATGTAGAGCATGCAATAATACCAGGAAAATGTATATATTGATGCGTAAAACTAAAAATATATGTTAACTTACTTACTTTTTAGAAATACATTTTCTAGTAATTAACAGGTGTTTATATATAATGATATAATGTGTGTTTTAAGATCCTACATGTCTTTTTTCAGAAACTGGCAGCTTAACCAAAAAAGTATAATTATTAAAAGAAAAAGAATTAATAATACAATTTCTATTCCAAGGTGCGAGTTGTCTCAGAAAAAGTCCGAGTGTTATAAGCGGTTGGTAAGAATTATCTTTTTCCTGCCACCATATCGCAACCTGATAACTAATTTATTTTATGTTTATACAATTATAATACAATATAATCCAATAGGAATACAATAATATATGAAATATTGGACATGTTTTATGAGACAAGCAAAAACAAAATATCCTGTATTATTTTATCGGTAATTTACCTACTGACACGACAAATTTTAGGATAAATGCCAGTTCGTTGTTATTGGTTTTATCAGCTGTGCGCATCAAAGACAAAATGTACAAATTACCGATAAACTTTCTTTCAGCATATGGTAATGATTAACGTAGCCTAAGATCAGTATTTTCAATGTTTCTGTCTGTTATCGGTCAGGGCAATACATTGTAGTAGATGCTGAATCACGTAATAGCACCCTTGAACTTGTCATTTAAGGTTGTTTGTACCAGGGATATTAGATTGAAAAGCCCTAGACAGTTCCATTAAAATTTGCTTTGAAAGCTTTTTTGGAGAAAATGAACATTCACAATTTTTAAAATATTTTTTACGACACGCTTCGCAGAACATCTCTCCAACGTTTTCATGAGTGAAAAAAATGAGTGTGATCTAATAGCTACATACAATATAGAGATAACCAACATTTAACGAAAGTGTTTACCAAAGTAGAATATTTTAACAGTGGTGTACGTGTATGAATTATATAACCACTCATTTTTTGTTACTGCGCAAAGTGCATTTTTTGTTAGAAATAACCATAAACACTCTTTCGTCATATTGTACCAAGCCGGGGTGTAGAACATACGATTTTATCATTTAGCCAAATTAAGTTGTCGATTATTACAATGTTAAGAACAGGTCAAGCATTTTAGGTGCTAACTTCCAGATAAATAGTCGTTAATTTTATTCCCTAAATATTGATGCGTTTCTCCCAACTACTGTCGTTTATCTTATCTTCAGTTGACATATGCCGGTATCATTTACTTTATCTATGACGGGTATTGATGTATCATTGCCTTTATTGTTTCCTCAAAAATTGGTGTTTTAATCAAAAGTACTATATATACTGAAAACATAAGAAACGCAGCAGTTAGAAATTAATTTCTTTTTTCGATAAATAATTTTTTAATGCATGTCTTTTATCGACCATTTAAAATACCGTTTAAAGAATTCGCTCTTGCTAAATTTAAAGTCCATATTCAATCAAGCGTGTAAAAAGTCGAGTGAGCTAAAAAAAATAGGAATTGTGCACGTGCAATGCGTGTCAAATTCACCAAATGAAAATCAAATCTTGTTTTGTATGTGTAAAGACGTTAACTGCAATCTGAAATTTCCTTTTTTGGCAACGAATAAGCTTCCTGGAATGCCTCGTCTGAGCGTGGATGAATGTAACCAGGCTTTAGGTATGCTTCGTGCTGGACTCTCATCGCGAAACGTTGCAAATCAACAGTCACCACAGTACCATTGTCTGTCTAAATCAACGCTTCTTTGCTGCAAACTCTGTTTCCGATAGGACCAGGCCAGGTGCACTAAGGGTAACAACTCAACAGCAAGACCGGTTCATTCGAATGGAACATATCCGTGATCGCTTCCGAACTGCTACGCAGACTGCCAGAGAAACTCCTGGACGCAACAGACAAAAGATTAGTGGCCAGACTGTTCGTATGGAAAATCAACTCAATCCCCGTCGTCCTTATAAAGGTTTGGTGCTTACCGAACATCTTAAACGTAAAAGACTTGAATGGGCACGACGCCATCGTCAACGCTGGAATACTATTCTTTTCTCATGATTCTGGTTTTCCTCTGTCCAGAGCTGATGGACGCAAACGCATTTGGAGGAGACGTCACGAAAGGTTTGCACCATGCTGCGTACAGGAAGTTTATCGTTGGGGTGGCGGCAGTCTGATGATCTGGGCATCTGTGTCGTGTCATTATCGCTCTGACTTGAACTTTTGTGACAATATCCTTAATGCACAGAGATGCAGAGATGACATCTTGGCAGCTCATGGCCTGTGTTGTCCCCAGATTTTTGCACCAATAGAACACGTCTGGGATGAGTTAGGACGAATGATTAATAACCGTCCTGTAAAACCCACTACGCTACATGAGCTTCGACGGGCATTGACGGAAGAGAGGACAAACATGCCGCAGGTTAAAATTCAAAACATTATTCGCTCAATGCGACGCCGCTATACGGCTTGCATTAACGCAAGAGGTGGTTATACCAGATACTGATTTTGGATTTTCCAGTTCTTTTCATTTTTGTGTTTGACGTGACGATATTCCTCAAGGAATGATTATTGCTGACACAAAATTTTGACATCTTTGACTATGTTAATCTGATGTCATCTTTATTTTTGGTATACATATCCTAGTAAAATTGTAATAAACACATATTTATCTGGTGAGTTTCTTATGTTGTTCAGTATATATTGTAACATGTATGATAATAATATGTGTAATTTTATAAATAGGTGCCATTTTTTCTTTTCATATACAATTTCAGAAGCTAATATTTCCAGTGCAAATGTAAAAAACTTTTGTTTTCTGATAGCAATGATTATTGTATACTAAGAGCGATTTTTCCTATTTAGGAAAAAAGGAACTACATAAAGTTAACAAATACAATCTTTGACTTATTCAAAAAAATCTTAAACAAGAATAAAAAACTTCCGGCGGTTGAATATCGTTTCCGGTTGGCTTGGAAAATGAGATGGGTAGGTTCATCGTTGTGGTTGTGTAATTTATTTTCGCAACTGGGAGGCAGCAATAAAGAGGAATAACACATAAAATATTTTTTTACATTTTAGATTTCGAAGAATATGGCGCCATTGAATAGAGTAAGTAAAGCTTTATTGTGAAGTAAATATGACAACATGTAAAAGTGCAGATCTGTGGTTTATCAATTTTCAAGCTACTCATCTATCAGCTATTATGGTGGCCAGTTTTAATGGTACAAGATTTAATTAAACGTAAGCGTAAACGTATTGTTTAAAAACCCTGCATCTGTTGTCTTTGTTTAGTCGGCTATTTGTTCATATATTTTCTTCAATTATAACATTTACAGCATGAATGGTTGGTAACATAAATCTTTTGACCGATTCACAGAATTGACGTAGAACTATTTATTCTATATTGTGCTAGATGGTGGTAAAATAACAATAGATTTACATGTATCTGCATTTACATACATTCTATTACTGATACTATGGATTCACTGTTATATCATTTCAGGAACTTTTTGTTGCTGCTAGGCGTAGTGACACTAAGTCTGTAGAGGACTGGGTAAAGAAAGGAGCCGATGGGAATTATGATGATTAATATGTGAGTTACTGTTGTTTCAACATATATCTGTGACAACAAATTAATAGCACATCAGACATCAGATTAATTTGCACAATTTAAATATTTCTTAGTAAGCGTGATCATTTAATGAATCATAACGTTATCTGGTTCACAAAGTTGTTTTTCGTAACTTCGGTGACAAAAATCATCAACGGTAAATTATGTTAATAATTACATCCTATTGATTATTTCATACAAAAAAAATATTTCACAATGAGTGTGCCGGCTTTTGTAACTCGTGTCTTTGTTCTAAATCAGAAAATAAAGTTTTATTTGATCCATTACAAAATCTACATTTTATACGTAAGTGTTTTACTTACATTGAGAAGATTTAATTATAAATGTTTATTTACCGAGATTGTTGTGTTTATAGATTGTTGACTTTGTTGTTCTAGACAGGATGGACTTCACATCATAGGGCATTAATGGAAGGCCACACGGACACAGTATCAAGACTTACATCACTGGGTGCAGTTGTAAACAAAAAGGATAGATATGTATGTTTTTGCATAGCTGATTTGTGTGTTTATCATTGATCATTAACAGCAAATAAGTCACCATTTATTTTATTACTGTCATGGAAATTATATCTTTACTACTTTAATCCTCAATTGGTGGTTGTTCAATCCGAACACCCTACATTATGTACATTTTTTGTAATTTATATAAGGATCAAAGTGAACAATCACAAATCATTAATAATACCTAAGTCTGGCAGACGTCATATTATATATTCTCACATATTAGATATTTCATTATTAGTGTGTGACCAATCATTTTAAGTATATAATTCTCCTGAATTATAAAATATCAAGTTTTATTTGATCCGTTTCACAAATAACTTTTGCTGTATGTAGGTGTATTAATTACATTTAGAAGATTTGGTGATAAAATAATTATTTGCTCAGAATGCTGTGTTTACATATTGATTATGTATGTTCTACCGAGACACAGCACTCCATTTGGCATCGGTGTTCGGCCACACAACACAGTATCCAGACTAATATCACTGGGTGCTGTAGTAAAAACCAAGAATTATAAGGTATATATGTACATGACTGATTTGTGTGTTGATCATTGATCACGGACAACAAATAAGTCACCATTTATTTGATGACTGACATTGGGGCTATATCTTAAAAACTATAATCCTTCATTTTGGGTTGCCAAAACACACTGTGTTATGTACATTTTGAATGTGTATATATTAATACAAGTCACTAAACATTGCTTTTTTCATTCTTTTTATTAAGATGGTATTTTAGTTTACAAGTGTATGTGTATTGTTATGGGGATGCACACTAGCTTTCCCACACCTTTATTTCATCAGTTTTCAATTTTTTTCTTGCTGTAACTGTGGGTTTAATTGCTATCAGAGTGGTGTCCCCACTTCATCATAACACTGATGATTAATTATCTTCAAAATAGATGTAATCACAATCACATAACTAAACGTTATTATAGTACTAATATGATTAGTTTTCTTTAGTGGATTTTTAATCATCATGAGTAAGTTTTAATAATCCCAGTAGTTACACTAGTTTATATTAGTCTGTTAAGTACATATAAATAACAACTGGTTAGTACCCGAAGATGCATGTTTATGTAGATTTAAACAATATATGTATTTGTTTTATTCTTTAACAGCTTTTCTTTTTTGCAGAGCGAAACACCATATGATGTAATTGATAAAGACGACATCAAAGAATTACTGAAAGTAAATAATTTGTTAACTGAATAATGAAATATGATACATAGTGTGTTACCTGTATGTCGTTTGCATCTGTCTGTCGTGTCTGTTTGTCTGCCTCTCTTTCTGACTGTTTGTCTATGTTTTTCTGACTGTTAATCTGTGTCTATCTGCCTGCCTGTTTATCTGTGTCTATCTGCCTGTCTGTTTATCTGTGTCTATCTGCATGTCTGTTTATCTTTGTCTATCTGCCTGTCTGTTTGTCTGTGTCTCTCTCTTTCTCTGTTCATCTTTGTTTTATGTTTATAAATTTCTGTCAAATTCCTTTATATCTGTGTGTTGTCTGTTTGTCTCTCGTTAGGTTTGTCTTTTCCATCTGTGTGTCTGCCTATCTGTCTCTGTTTATCTCTCGCTGTCTGTCTGCTCCTCTTTCCCTTTCTGTTTCTCTGTCTGCCCGCCTGTTTGTATTGTGTTAATCTTTTCTGTCTGTTTTATTTTTAATCTCTTCTATGTCTATCATTTTCTGTCTGTATGTATGTATCTCTCTTTGTTTACATATTTAGTCTGTCCTGAAATGTATTTATTTCTTTTGTATGTGTTATGTGTGTCATTAAGGTTTTCCACTTTCCTAGTGGAAAACCTTCTTGTAATTCGTCTGTTTATTAAGGCTTTCCACTTTCCGAGTGGAAAGCCTTCCTGTTATTGGTCTGTTTATTAAGGCTTTCCACTTTCCGAATGGAAAGCTTTCCTGTTATTTGTCTGTTTATTAAGGCTTTCCACTTTCCAGTGGAAAGACTTACTGGTATTAGTCTGTTTCTTATTATTCTTATTTTTTTTCCGCCAAGTTTTGTTATCCCATTATAAATTTTGTTTCGCGACATGTCGTAAAGATATTTTGTACTATGGATGTATGAGACATTACGCTTTCGCAGTTAACCCTGGTACACCGAACACTTTTTCTTTACGGAGTTATTTCCCCTGTGATAAAAAAGCTTGTGTGCAGACAAACTATGAAACCGTAAATTTTTTACTCTTTGTTGTGTGCATATCTCCTCCTTTACTATAATAGATAGAGAACTGAAACCTTTACCAAAATGTGTATCATATTAAGATCTTAAATCGTCAATTTTTTATTTGACATCTCAGCATGGTCAAGGTCATATTGATAGAAGTCAAGGTCAAACCATATTTTTCGGAAATTCTGCTTTTTAGCGTAAATAAAATGGTAAATCTTAATAAATGCTTTGTTTTTAAAGCATTAAGTATGCAAATATCAAAAACTTGCTGGTCAAGGGTATTTATGTCAATTAACGTCCTATTTTTTATACCTTTTTTATTTCGAAAGATAGCCGAATGGTTTTTTCTTTCGATTGTTTATTTTGAAAAGAATAGTCAATTTCCATCAACCAGAGTCAATGTCAAGGTCATTTTTGCGATAAATGGAAAGCCTCTCATTTGTTCGGTAGAACCAATGAACTTTAATTATTATTCTTTTTTTTTCCGCCAAGTTTCTTTTCCCATTATAAATTTTGTTTCGTGACATGTATATTTTGTAGTATGGATGTACGTGACATTATGCTTTTGCAGTTAACCCTGTCACACCGAACACTTTTTATTTACGGAGTTATTTCCCTTGAAATAAAAAAGCTTGTGTACAGACAAACTTTGAAACCGTAAAAGATTTCGCAATAAAAGTTGTTGCAAAATGGTCAGCTATTGATTGCGACAATTTGTTACATATCGCGCAAAGTATTTTGACGACTCCTTGTTGGAGTTATTTCCCCTTATTTATTGGAAGTACATTTTGTACCATTGTAACTCATGAACCAGAGGTGACAGAGACTAGATATTTCCCAGTTGGTCATCATTGACCTTGACCTTGAAAAAGGTCACAAGGTCAAAGGTCAAGGTCATGTTCTAATTTTTGACCCTTTGTTGTGTGCAGATCTCCTCCTTTACTATAATAGATAGAGAACTAAAACCTTTACCAAAATGTGTATCATATTAAGATCTTGAATCGTCACTTTTTTTATTTGACATTTTCATAAGAGTTATCTCCCCTAGACCAATTAAATATATTGTGAATTACATTATATCAATATATCTCAGTTACTATAACAGATATTTATATGAAACCTAATATCATTAGTCATCATTGACCTTGACCTTGAAAATGGACACAAGGTCAAAGGTCAATGTCACGTTTGAAATTTTGACATTGTCTTGTCATCGCTATTTCATTGAAATGGTAAAAAAGATAGGCTATAAGTTATAATAGATAAAATGTTGGTCTCATAAAGGCGCAACTTTTTTACATTTGAAGGGAAAGGATCCGACTTCATCTTATAGGAGTTATCCCCCATTACAACCACTGATAATTAGGTTTTCATTAATTACTTATCAACTATTGATAGTAGAGGCATTGGGTCTTCACTATAGACCAGTATGACCCTTGACCTTGAAAATAAAAACAAGGTCAAAGGTCAAGGTCATCTTATAAATTTTTGTATTTATGATAAATAGTCATTTCTTCATCATTATACCACATATTGACATAGGATCTTCACTGTTTGTCCTTTATTGTCCTTTATTGACCCTAAGCATAGTCAAGGTCATATTTAGAGAAGTCAAGGTCAAAACATATTTTTTGGAAATTCTGCTTTTTCGTGTAAATAAAATGGAAAATCTTAATAAATGCTTTGTTTTTAAAGCATAAAGTATGCAAATATCAAAAACTTGCTGGTCAAGGGCATTTATGTCAATTAACGTCCTATTTTTTAACCTTTTTTATTTCGAAAGATAGCCGAATGGTTTTTTCTTTTGTTTGTTTATTTTGAAAAGAAAAGCCAATTTCCATAAACCAGAGTCAATGTCAAGGTCATTTTTGTGATAAGTGGAAAGCCTATCATTTGTTCGGTAGAACCAATGAACTTATATTTAAGGCTTTCCACTTTCCAAGTGGAAAGACTTATTGCATTTTGTCTGTTTCTTATTAAGGTCTTTCCCCTTTCCGAGGGAAAGACCTTACTGTATTTCTAATGATTATAAAGGTCTTTCCCACTACAGTGGAAAGACCTTATTGTATTTCGTCTGATTATTATTATTATTATTCTTTTAATCTTCCAACGCCAAAAGGAAAAAAGTGTCTTGACGATTCGCTTTGAAACTTGGCACACTTAACCGACACTACTTGGGCTCGATCTGAGTCACCCTGCGAAACCGATCTATTTTTAGTAACGGAGTTATCTGCCCCAAACCCAAAACCCTTGTGTTCAGATAAACTCACAAACCATGACAGATATCCAAAATCTAAAGTGGGGAAAATGTTGTCTGACTTATGGCCATGATTTGTCATGCAAAAAAAAATTCTTCAATCCACTTCCTGTTTACGCGTTTTTGACGCGAAATTTGTCGAAAACGTCAAAGTTGTCGGATTTACACAAAACTTGGTTTCCACGTAGATATGAGTGTGCTAAAAACATATATCGGATCAAAAAAAATGTTCGGTCCAGCATTTTCAAAATGGCCGCCATTGAAATTTTGTTTTCGCTATAACTCGAAAACCATAAAAAGTTGAAGCAAACAATATATCAGAAAAACGTTCCTCTCAATGAAATCTATATTTGATATATAGTGTCGAAAACTGTGCGACAAACCGTTTTCGAGGTTATGGCCCTTGACACGTTTCAGCTAAAATTTTTTTCAATATAACTTAAAAACCATAAAAAATTGAAGCAGACAATATATCAAAAAAATGTTCCTTTCATTGAGATCTACATTTGATATATAGTGTCGAAAACTGTGCGACAACCCGTTTGCGATGTTATGGCCCTTGACTTGTTTCGACTAAATTTTGTTTTCAATATAACTCAAAAACCATAAAAAATTGAAGCAGACAATATAACAGAAAATGTTCCTCTCATTGAGCTCTACATTTGATATATAGTGTCGAAAACTGTGCGACAAGCCGTTTTCGAGGTTATGGCCCTTGACTTGTTTCGAATAATTTTTGTTTTCAATATAACTCAAAAACCATAAAAAAATGAAGCAGACAATATATTAGAAAAATGTTCCTCTTATTGAAATCTACATTTGATATATAGTGTCGAAAACTGTGCGACAAACCGTTATCGAGGTAATGGCCATTGACACGTATCGACTAAATTTTGTTTTCAATATAACTCAAAAACCATAAAAAAATTGAAGCAGACAATATATTAGAAAAATGTTCCTCTCATTGAAATCTACATTTGATATATAGTGTCGAAAACTGTGCGACAAACCGTTTTCGAGGTTATGGCCCTTGACTTCTTTCGGCTACATTTTGTTTTCAATATAACTCAAAAACCATAAAAAATTGAAACAGACAATATATCAGAAAAATGTTCCTCTCACTGAGGTCTACATTTGATATATAGTGTCGAAAACTGTGCGACAAACCGTTTTGGAGGTTATGGCCCTTGACACGTTTCGGCTAATCAGTTTATGGCTTATAACTTTTAAATCGTCAGAGATAATATAGTAAAGATATGGCTTTTATGTGACCGTCATAATAAGCCCTTCGATTTAAGACCAACGTCGAATGGTTACGGGCAGCCATTTTCAAAATGGCCGACACCGTAAACAGCTTTTATGAAATAACACTTAAACCGTACAAAATTGAAGCGGACAATACATGGGAAACTGAATATGGATCACTAACTGAATTTAAATATCATATTGTATGACCTGAAGTGACATTTTGTCCATAGCAACCAACTAAATGTTATTAGCAACCATACATTTTCTGACTTAGGACCACTTGCTTTGTACACTAAAACCATGGTAACTGACCGTAAAGTCATTAGCAACTATATACCATAGACATAACACTAAGAAAATGTAGGGAAAGACCTCACATTTGTTCTCTGAACAAATGACTTTTAATTATTATTGTTCTTCTTTTCTGCCATCAATTGACGAAAAGTGTCGCGACATATCTTTTCGATACTTGGTACCATTATTTGGTCATACCGGTACTCGCCTTAGCCGACCCTGTGAAACCGATCTATTTTTAGTAACGGAGTTATCTGCCCCAGACCGGAAAACCTTGTGCACAGATCTCCTCCTAACCCATAACCGGTATCAAAAATCTGAAGTGTGGAAAATGTGGCTGGACTCCTGGCGACATGTCATCACCCAAAAAATTTCTTTTCGATTCACTTCCTGTTTACGCGATTTTGACGCGAAATTTGTCGAAAACGTCAAAGTTGTCAGATTTACACAAAACTTGGTTTCCACGTAGATATGAGGGTCCTAATAACATATATTGGATCAAAATTTGTTTTCGGTCCACCATTTTCAAAATGGCCGCCATTGAAATTTTGTTTTCGCTATAACTCGAAAACCACAAAAAATTAAAGCAGACAATATATTAGAAAAATGTTCCTCTCATTGCGATCTACATTTGATATATTGTGTCGAAAACTGTGCGACCAACCGTTTTCAAGGTTATGGCCCTTGACTTGTTTCGACTAAATTTTGTTTTCAATATAACTCAAAAACCATAAAAAAATTGAAGCAGACAACATATCAGAAAAATGTTCCTCTTACTGAGGTCTGCATTTGATATATAGTGTCGAAAACTGTGCGACAAACCGTTTTCGAGGTTATGGCCCTTGACGCGTATCGGCTAAATTTTGTTTTCAATATAACTCAAAAACCGTAAAAAATTGAAGCAGACAATATATTAGAAAAATGTTCCTCTCATTGAAATCTACATTTGATGTATAGTGTCGAAAACTGTGCGACAAACCGTTTTCGAGGTTATGGCCCTTGACACGTTTCAGCTAAATTTTGTTTTTAATATAACTCAAAAACCATAAAAAATTGAAGCAGACAATATATTAGAAAAATATTCCTCTCACTGAGGTCTACATTTGATATATAGTGTCCAAAACTGTGCGACAAACCGTTTTCGAGGTTATGGCCCTTGACTGGTTTCGGCTAATCAGTTTATGGCTTATAACTTTTAAATCGTCAGAGATAATATAGTAAAGATATGCTTTTATGTGACCGTCAGAATAAGCCCTTCGATTTAAGACCAAAATCGAATGGTTACGGGCAGCCATTTTCAAAATGGCCGACACCGTAAACAGTTTTTATGAAATAACACTTAAACCGCACAAAATTGAAGCGGACAATACATGGGGAAACTGAATCGGGAACACTAACTAAATTTAAATATCATATTTTATGACCGGAAGTGACATTTTGTCCATAGCAACCAACTAAATGACATTAGCAACCATACATTTTCAGACTTAGGACCACTTGCTTTGTACACTAAAACCATGATAACTGACCTTAAAGTCATTAGCAACTATATACCTAGACATAACACTAATAAAATGCAGGGAAAGACCTCACATTTGTTCTCTGAACAAATGACTTTTAATTAAGGCTTTCCACTTTCCAGTGGAAAGACTTATTGCATTTTGTCCGTTTCTTATTAAGGCTTTCCACTTTCCAAGTGGAAAGACTTATTGCATTTTGTCTGTTTCTTATTATTATTATTATTATTATTATTACAGCTTTCCACTTTCCAGTGGAAAGACTTATTGCATTTTGTCTGTTTCTTATTATTAAGGCTTTCCACTTTCCAGTGGAAAGACTTATTGCATTTTGTCTGTTTCTTATTATTATTATTATTATTCTTATTATTCTTCCGCCAAGTTTTGTTATCCCATTATAAATTTTGTTTCGCGACATGTCGTAAAGACATTTTGTACTATGAATGTATGAGACATTACGCATTCGCAGTTAACCCTGTCACACCGAACACTTTTTCTTTACGGAGTTATTTCCCCTGTCATAAAAATCTTGTGTGCAGATAAACTTTTAAACCGTAAAAGATTTCGCAATGAAAGTTGTTGCAAAATGCTCAGCTATTGATCGCGACAATTTGTTACATATCGCGCAAAGTATTTTGACGACTCCTTGTAGGAGTTATTTCCCCTTATTTATTGGAAGTACATTTTGTACCATAGTAACTCATGAACCAGAGATGACAGTGACTAGATATTTCACAGTTTGTCATCATTGACCTTGACCTTGAAAAAGGTCACAAGGTCAAAGGTCAAGGTCACATTCTAAATTTTGACACTGTGGTGTGTGCGATTCTCCTCCTGAACCATAAGAGATACAGAAATAAATCTTTTACCAAAATGTGTATCATATTAAGGTCTTGAAAGGTCACTATAAATGATTTGACTTTTGAAAGAGTTATCTCCCCTGGATCAATTAAATATAGTGTATATAGCGTTATCTCAGTAACTATGACAGATATTTATATGAAACCTTATATCATTAGTCATCATTGACCTTGACCTTGAAAATGGACACAAGGTCAAAGGTCAAGGTCACGTTTGAAATTTTGACATTATCTTGTCATCGCTATTTCTTTGAAACGGTAAAAGATAGCTTATAACTTATAACGGATAAAATGTCGGCCTCATAAATGCGCAACTTTTTTCTATATAAAGGAAAAGGATTTGACTTCATCTTATAGGAGTTATCTCCCATTACAACCATTGATATTTACTTTTTCATTGATAACTTATTAACTATTGATAGTAGAGGCATGGGGACTTCACCAAAGACCATTATGACCCTTGACCTTGAAAATAGAAACAAGGTAAAAGGTCAAGGTCATCTTATAAATTTGGGTATTTATGATAAATACGCATTTCTTCATAATTATAAGACATATTGACAAAGGATCTTCACTGTTGGTCCTTTATTGACCCTCAGCATGGTCAAGGTCATATTGACAGCAGTCAAGGTCAAATAATATTTTTTGGAAATTCTGCTTTTTCGTGTATATAAAATGGTAAATACAAGTAAATGATTTGTTTTTAAAGCATTGAATATGCAAATATCAAACACTTGGTAGTCAAGGTCATTTATCACAATAAACGTCCTATTTTTTTACCTTTTTTATTTCAAAAGATATACGAATGGTTTTTCTTTCTTTTGTTTATTTTGAAAAGAAGATTCAATTTCCATATAGCCAAAGTCAATGTCAAGGTCATTTATGCAATAAGTGGAAAGCCTCTCATTTGTTCGGTAGAACCAATGAACTTATATTTAAGGCTTTCCACTTTCCAGTGGAAAGACTTATTGCATTTTGTCTGTTTCTTATTATTATTCTTATTATTCTTCCGCCAAGTTTTGTTATCCCATTATAAATTTTGTTTCGCGACATGTCGTAAAGACATTTTGTGCTATGAATGTATGAGACATTACGCATTCGCAGTTAACCCTGTCACACCGAACACTTTTTCTTTACGGAGTTATTTCCCCTTTCATAAAAATCTTGTGTGCAGATAAACTTTTAAACCGTAAAAGATTTCGCAATGAAAGTTGTTGCAAAATGCTCAGCTATTGATCGCGACAATTTGTTACATATAGCGCAAAGTATTTTGACGACTCCTTGTAGGAGTTATTTCCCCTTATTTATTGGAAGTACATTTTGTACCATAGTAACTCATGAACCAGAGATGACAGAGACTAGATATTTCACAGTTGGTCATCATTGACCTTGACCTTGAAAAAGGTCACAAGGTCAAAGGTCAAGGTCACATTCTAAATTTTGACACTGTGGTGTGTGCGATTCTCCTCCTGAACAATAAGAGATACAGAAATAAATCTTTTACCAAAATGTGTATCATATTAAGGTCTTGAAAGGTCACTATAAATGATTTGACTTTTGAAAGAGTTATCTCCCCTGGATCAATTAAATATAGTGTATATAGCGTTATCTCAGTAACTATGACAGATATTTATATGAAACCTTATATCATTAGTCACCATTGACCTTGACCTTGAAAATGGACACAAGGTCAAAGGTCAAGGTCACGTTTGAAATATTGACATTATCTTGTCATCGCTATTTCTTTGAAACGGTAAAAGATAGCTTATAACTTATAACGGATAAAATGTCGGCCTCATAAATGCGCAACTTTTTTCTATTTAAAGGAAAAGGATTTGACTTCATCTTATAGGAGTTATCTCCCATTACAACCATTGATATTTACTTTTTCATCGATAACTTATTAACTATTGATAGTAGAGGCATGGGGACTTCACCAAAGACCATTATGACCATTGACCTTGAAAATAGAAACAAGGTAAAAGGTCAAGGTCATCTTATAAATTTGGGTATTTATGATAAATACGCATTTCTTCATAATTATAAGACATATTGACAAAGGATCTTCACTGTTGGTCCTTTATTGACCCTCAGCATGGTCAAGGTCATATTGACAGCAGTCAAGGTCAAATAATATTTTTTGGAAATTCTGCTTTTTCGTGTATATAAAATGGTAAATACAAGTAAATGATTTGTTTTTAAAGCATTGAATATGCAAAAATCAAACACTTGGTAGTCAAGGTCATTTATCACAATTAACGTCCTATTTTTTTTACCTTTTTTATTTCAAAAGATATACGAATGGTTTTTCTTTCTTTTGTTTATTTTGAAAAGAAGATTCAATTTCCATATAGCCAAAGTCAATGTCAAGGTCATTTATGCAATAAGTGGAAAGCCTCTCATTGGTTCGGTAGAACCAATGAACTTATATTTAAGGTTTTCCACTTTCCAGTGGAAAACCTTCTTGTAATTCGTCTGTTTATTATTATTATTCTTTTTTTTCCGCCAAGTTTTCTTTTCCCATTATAAATTTTGTTTCGCGACATGTCGTAAAGATATTTTGCACAATGAATGTATGAGACATTGCGCTTTCGCAGTTAACCCTGGCAGACCGAACACTAATTCTTTACGGAGTTATTTCCCCTGTCATAAAAAATCTTGTGTGCAGATTAACTTTGAAACTGTAAAAGATGTCGCAATGAAAGTTGTTCCAAAATGTTCAGCGAAGGATTGGGACACTTTATAACATATCGCATTACAGAAATTTTCACCTTCTTATAGGAGTTATTTCCCCTTATTTATTGCAAGTACATTTTTTACCATAGTAACTCATGAACCAGAAGTGATAGAGACTAGATATTTCACAGTTGGTCATCATTGACCTTGACCTTGAAAAAGGTCACAAGTTCAATTGTCAAGGTCACGTTTTAATTTTTGACCCAATGTTGTGTGCGGATCTCCTCCTTAACCATAATAGATACAGAATTGAAACCTGTGCCAAAATGTGTATCATATTAAGATCTTGAATCGTCACTTTTTTATTTGACATTTTTATAAGAGTTATCTCCCCTAGACCAAAAAAATATATTGTGAATAACATTATATCACTATATCTCAGTTACTATAACAGATATTTATATGAAACCTTATATCATAAGTCATCATTGACCTTGACCTTGAAAATGGACACAAGGTCAAAGGTCAAGGTCATGTTTGAAATTTTGACATTGTCTTGTCATTGCTATTCCTTTGAAACGGTAAAAGATAGGCAATAAGTTATAATGGATAAAATGTTGGTCTCATAAAGGCGCAACTATTTTACATTTAGAGGGAAAGGATCCGACTTCATCTTATAGGAGTTATCCCCCATTACAACCACTGATAATTAGGTTTTCATTAATTACTCATCAACTATTGATAGTAGAGGCATGGGGTCTTTACTATAGACCAGTATGACCCTTGACCTTGAAAATAGAAACAAGGTCAAAGGTCATGGTCATCTTATATATTTTGGTATTTATGATAAATGGTCATTTCTTCATAATTATACGACATATTAACATAGGATCTTCACTGTTTGTTTGTCCTTTATTGACCCTCAGCATGGTCAAGGTCATATTGACAGAAGTCAAGGTCAAAACATATTTTTCGGAAATTCTGCTTTTTCGTGTAAATAATATGGTAAATCTTAATAAATGCTTTGTTTTTAAAGCATTAAGTATTCAAATATCAAAATCTTGCTGGTCAAGGTCATTTATGTCAATTAACGTCCTATTTTATGACCTTCTTTATTTCGAAAGATATCCGAATGGTTTTTTCTTTCGTTGTTTATTTTGAAAAGAAAGGTCAATTTTCATAAAACCAAAGTCAAGGTCAAGGTCATTTTTGCAATAAGTGGAAAACCTCTCATTTGTTCGGTAGAACCAATGAACTTATATTTATTCTTATTATTCTTCCGCCAAGTTTTGTTATCCCATTATAAATTTTGTTTCGCGACATGTCGTAAAGACATTTTGTACTATGAATGTATGAGACATTACGCATTCGCAGTTAACCCTGTCACACCGAACACTTTTTCTTTACGGAGTTATTTCCCCTGTCATAAAAAAGCCTGCGTGCAGATAAACTTTGAAACCGTAAAAGATTTCGCAATGAAAGTTGTTGCAAAATGGTCAGCTCTGGATTGCGACAATTTGTTACATATCGCGCAAAGTATTTTGATGACTCCTTGTAGGAGATATTTCCCCTTATTTATTGGAAGTACATTTTGTACCATTGTAACTCATGAACAAGAGGGGATAGAGACTAGATATTTCACAGTTGGTCATCATTGACCTTGACCTTGAAAAAGGTCACAAGGTCAAAGCTCAAGGTCATGTTCTAATTTTTGCCCCTTTGTTGTGTGCAGATCTCCTCCTTTACTATAATAGATAGAGAACTGAAACCTTTACCAAAATGTGTATCATATTAAGATCTTGAATCGTCACTTTTTTTATTTGACATCTTTATAAGATATATCTCCCCTAGACCAATAAAATATATTGTGAATTGCATTATATCACTATATCTCAGTTACTATAACAGATATTTATATGAAACCTTATATCATTAGTCATCAAACGACCTTGAACTTGAAAATGGACACAAGATCAAAGGTCAATGTCACGTTTGAAATTTTGACATTGTCTTGTCATCTCTATTTCATTGAAACGGTAAAAGATAGGCTATAAGTTATAATGGATAAAATGTCGGTCTCATAAAGCCGCAACTTTTTTACATTTAAAGGGAAAGGATCCGATTTCATCTTATAGGAGTTATCCCCCATTACAACCATTGATAATTAGGTTTTCATTAATTACTCATCAACTATTGATAGTAGAGGCATGGGGTCTTCACTATAGACCAGTATGACCCTTGACCTTGAAAATAGAAACAAGGTCAAAGGTCAAGGTCATCTTATAAATTTTGGTATTTATGATAAATAGTCATTTATTCATAATTATACGACATATTAACATAGTATCTTCATTGTTTGTTTGTCCTTTATTGACCCTCAGCATGGTCAAGGTCATATTGACAGAAGTCAAGGACAAAACATATTTTTCGGAAATTCTGCTTTTTCGTGTAAATAAAATGGTAAATCTTAATAAATGCTTTGTTTTTAAAGCATTAAGTATGCAAATATCAAAAACTTGCTGGTCAAGGGCATTTGTGTCAATTAACGTCCTATTTTTTATACCTTTTTTATTTCGAAAGATAGCCGAATGGTTTTTTCTTTCGATTGTTTATTTTCAAAAGAATAGTCAATTTCCATCAACCAAAGTCAATGTCAAGGTCATTTTTGCGATCAGTGGAAAGCCTCTCATTTGTTCGGTAGAACCAATGAACTTTAATTATTCTTATTATTCTTCTGCCAAGTTTTTTCTTTTCCCATTATAAATTTTGTTTCGCGACATGTCGTAAAGACATTTTGTACTATGAATGTATGAGACATTACGCTTTCGCAGTTAACCCTGTCACACCAAACACTTTTTCTTTACGGAGTTATTTCCCCGGTCATAAAAATCTTGTGTGCAGATAAACTTTGAAACCGTAAAAGATTTCGCAATGAAAGTTGTTGCAAAATGCTCAGCTATTGATCGCGACAATTTGTTACATATCGTGCAAAGTATTTTGACGACTCCTTGTTGGAGTTATTTCCCCTTATTTATTGGAAGTACATTTTGTACCATTGTAACTTATGAACCAGAGGTGATAGAGACTAGATATTTCACAGTTGGTCATCATTGACCTTGACCTTGAAAAAGGTCACACGGTCAAAGGTCAAGGTCACATTCTAAATTTTGACACTGTGGTGTGTGCGATTCTCCTCCTGAACCATAAGAGATACAGAAATAAATCTTTTACCAAAATGTGTATCATAATAAGGTCTTGAAAGGTCACTATAAATGATTTGACTTTTGAAAGAGTTATCTCCCCTGGATCAATTAAATATAGTGTATATAGCGTTATCTCAGTAACTATGACAGATATTTATATGAAACCTTATATCATTAGTCATCATTGACCTTGACCTTGAGAATGGACACAAGGTCAAAGGTTAAGGTCACGTTTGAAATTTTGACATTATCTTGTCATCGCTATTTCTTTGAAACGGTAAAAGATAGCTGATAACTTATAACGGATAAAATGTCGGCCTCATAAATGCGCAACTTTTTTCTATTTAAAGGAAAAGGATTTGACTTCATCTTATAGGAGTTATCTCCCATTACAACCATTGATATTTACTTTTTCATTGATAACTTATTAACTATTGATAGTAGAGGCATGGGGACTTCACCAAAGACCATTATGACCCTTGACCTTGAAAATAGAAACAAGGTAAAAGGTCAAGGTCATCTTATAAATTTGGGTAATTATGATCAATAGGCATTTCTTTATAATTATAAGACATATTGACAAAGGATCTTCACTGTTGGTCCTTTATTGACCCTCAGCATGGTCAAGGTCATATTGACAGCAGTCAAGGTCAAATAATATTTTTTGGAAATTCTGCTTTTTCGTGTATAAAATGGTAAATACAAATAAATGATTTGTTTTTTAAGCATTGAATATGCAAAAATCAAACACTTGGTAGTCAAGGTCATTTATCTCAATTAACGTCCCATTTTTTTACCTTTTTTATTTCAAAAGATATACGAATGGTTTTTCTTTCTTTTGTTTATTTTAAAAAGAAGATTCAATTTCCATATAGCCAAAGTCAATGTCAAGGTCATTTATGCAAGAAGTGGAAAGCCTCTCATTTGTTCGGTAGAACCAATGAACTTATATTTATTATTATTAAGGCTTTCCACTTTCCAGTGGAAAGCCTTCTTGTTATTCTTCTGTATCTTATTATTAAGGCTTTCCACTTTCCAGTGGAAAGACTTATTGCATTTTGTCTGTTTCTTCTTATTATTATTATTATTCTTATTATTCTTCTGCCAAGTTTTGTTATCCCATTATCAATTTTGTTTCGCGACATGTCGTAAAGACATTTTGTACTATGAATGTATGAGACATTATGCATTCGCAGTTAACCCTGTCACACCGAACACTTTTTCTTTACGGAGTTATTTCCCCTGTCATAAAAATCTTGTGTGCAGATAAACTTTTAAACCGTAAAAGATTTCGCAATGAAAGTTGTTGCAAAATGCTCAGCTATTGATCGCGCCAATTTGTTACATATCGCGCAAAGTATTTTGACGACTCCTTGTAGGAGTTATTTCCCCTTATTTATTGGAAGTACATTTTGTACCATAGTAACTCATGAACCAGAGATGACAGTGACTAGATATTTCACAGTTGGTCATCATTGACCTTGACCTTGAAAAAGGTCACAAGGTCAAAGGTCAAGGTCACATTCTAAATTTTGACACTGTGGTGTGTGCGATTCTCCTCCTGAACCATAAGAGATACAGAAATAAATCTTTTACCAAAATGTGTATCATATTAAGGTCTTGAGAGGTCACTATAAATGATTTGACTTTTGAAAGAGTTATCTCCCCTGGATCAATTAAATATAGTGTATATAGCGTTATCTCAGTAACTATGACAGATATTTATATGAAACCTTATATCATTAGTCATCATTGACCTTGACCTTGAAAATGGACACAAGGTCAAAGGTCAAGGTCACGTTTGAAATTTTGACATTATCTTGTCATCGCTATTTCTTTGAAACGGTAAAAGATAGCTTATAACTTATAACGGATAAAATGTCGGCCTCATAAATGCGCAACTTTTTTCTATTTAAAGGAAAAGGATTTGACTTCATCTTATAGGAGTTATCTCCCATTACAACCATTGATATTTACTTTTTCATTGATAACTTATTAACTATTGATAGTAGAGGCATGGGGATTTCACCAAAGACCATTATGACCCTTGACCTTGAAAATAGAAACAAGGTAAAAGGTCAAGGTCATCTTATAAATTTGGGTATTTATGATAAATACGCATTTCTTCATAATTATAAGACATATTGACAAAGGATCTTCACTGTTGGTCCTTTATTGACCCTCAGCATGGTCAAGGTCATATTGACAGCAGTCAAGGTCAAATAATATTTTTTGGAAATTCTGCTTTTTCGTGTATATAAAATGGTAAATACAAGTAAATGATTTGTTTTTAAAGCATTGAATATGCAAATATCAAACACTTGGTAGTCAAGGTCATTTATCACAATTAACGTCCTATTTTTTTACCTTTTTTATTTCAAAAGATATACGAATGGTTTTTCTTTCTTTTGTTTATTTTGAAAAGAAGATTCAATTTCCATATAGCCAAAGTCAATGTCAAGGTCATTTATGCAATAAGTGGAAAGCCTCTCATTTGTTCGGTAGAACCAATGAACTTATATTTATTATTATTATTATTATTATTATTATTATATTTTTCCGCCAAGTTTTCTTTTCCCATTATAAATTTTCTTTCGCGACATGTCGTAAAGACATGTTGTACTATGGATGTATAAGACATAACGCTTTCGCAGTTGACCCTGTCACACAAAACACTTGTTCTTTACAGAGTTATCTCCCCTGTTACAGAAAAGCTTGTGTGCAGATAAACTATGAAACCGTAAAAGATTTCGCAATAAAAGTTGTTGCAAAATGGTCAGCAATGGATTGCGAAAATTTGTTACATATAGCGCAAAGTATTTTGACGACTCCTTGTAGGAGTTATTTCCCCTTATTTATTGGAAGTAAAATTTGTACCATTGTAACTCATGAACCAGAGGTGATATAGACTAGATATTTCACAGTTGGTCATCATTGACCTTGACCTTGAAAAAGGTCACAAGGTCAAAGGTCAAGGTCATGTTCTAATTTTTGACCCTTGGTTGTGTGCAGATCTCCTCCTTTACTATAATAGATAGAGAACTGAAACCTTTACCAAAATGTGTATCATATTGAGGTCTTGAATCGTCACTTTTTTTATTTGACATTTTAATAAGAGTTATCTCCCCTAGACCAATAAAACGTATTGTGAATTGCATTATATCACTATATCTCAGTAACTATAACAGATATATATATGAAACCTTATATCATTGGTCATCATTGACCTTGACCTTGAAAATGGACACAAGGTCAAAGGTCAAGGTCACGTTTGAAATTTTGGCATTGTCTTGTCATCGCTATTACTTTGAAACGGTAAAAGATAGGCTATAAGTTATAAAGGATAAAATGTTGGTCTCATAAAGGCGCAACTTTCTATTTAGAGGGAAAGGATCCGGCTTCATCTTATAGGAGTTATCCCCCATTACAACCATTGATAATTAGTTTTTCATTAATTACTTATCAACTATTGATAATAGAGGCATAGGGTCTTCGCTATGGATCATTAGGACCCTTGACCTTGAAAACAAATACAAGGTCAAAGGTCAAGGTCATTTTCTAATTTTTTGTATATATTATAAGTAGTCATATCTTAATGACTTTAAGAGATATTGGCATAAAATCTTCAATGTTGATCACTGTTGACCTTCAGCATGGTCAAGGTCATGCTGTAAAAGTCAAGGTCAAAGTCCTTTATAAATGTTTTTCATGGTACTATGTATTTTGAATGGCTTCTTCTTTTAATGCTATTGCCTATAAGTAATATTTACGTAGATTAAAAGATCAGTTGTCAAGGTCATTCAAGTTTTCTGACGTCCTATTTAATGATCTTTCTTGTTTTTAAAGATATCTAAATAGTTTTTTAATAATTTTTGTTCTTATTAATTGCTATAGACAAATTACGTATGTTTCTTAGCTTTTTGGTTTCAAGGTCATTTATTTAAGGTCTTCTTTTGAAGTGGAAAGCCTATTAATCGTTCTTTAGAACGATTGAACCTATATTTAAGGCTTTCCACTTTCCGAGTGGAAAGACTTACTGTTATTAGTCTGTTTCTTATTATTCTTATTTTTTTCCGCCAAGTTTTGTTACCCCATTATAAATTTTGTTTCGCGACATGTCGTAAAGACATTTTGTACTACGGATGTATGAGACATTACGCATTCGCAGTTAACCCTGTCACACCGAACACTTTCTTTACGGAGTTACTTCCCCTGTCATAAAAAGCTTGTGTGCAGATAAACTTTGAAACCGTAAAAGATTTCGCAATGAAAGTTGTTGCAAAATGGTCAGCTATTGATTGCGACAATTTGTTACATATCGCGCAAAGTATTTTGACGACTCCTTGTAGGAGTTATTTCCCCTTATTTATTGGAAGTACATTTTGTACCATAGTAACTCATGAACCAGATGTGACAGAGACTAGATATTTCACAGTTGGTCATCATTGACCTTGACCTTAAAAAAGGTCACAAGGTCAAAGGTCAAGGTCACATTCTAAATTTTGACATTGTGGTGTATGCGATTCTCCTCCTGAACCATAAGAGCTACAGAAATAAATCTTTTACCAAAATGTAGACCATATTAAGGTCTTGAAAGGTCACTATAAATTATTTGACTTTTGAAAGAGTTATCTCCCCTAGACCATTAAAATGTATTGTGAATATCATTATATCCCTAAATCTCAGTAACTATAACAGTGACTGATATATATATGAAATCTTATATCATTGGTCATCATTGACCTTGACCTTGAAAATGGACACAAGGTCAAAGGTCAAGGTCACATTCTAAATTTTTACATTTTCTTGTCGTCGCTATTTCTTTTAAACGGTAACAGATACTCTATAACTTGTAACGGATAAAATGTCGACCTCATAATGGCGCAACTTTTTCCTATTTGGAAGAAAATGATTTGACTTCATCTTATAGGAGTTATCTCCCATTACAACAAGTGATATTTAGTTTTTCATTGATAACTTATGAACTATTGATAGTAGAGGCATGGGGTCTTTCACCAAAGACCATTATGACCTTAACCTTGAAACAGATACAAGGTCAAAGGTCAAGGTCATCTTATAAATTTTGGTATTTATGATAAATAGTCATATCTTCATAACTTTAAGATATATTGACATAGTGGATCTTCATTGTTGGTCCTTTTTTTACCATCAGCTAGGTCAAGGTCACATTGTAAGAAGTCAAGGTCAAATCCTATTTTTTTGGAAATTCTGCTTTTTCGAGTATATAAAATGGTAAATAATAATAAATGATTTGTTTTTAAAGCTTTAAATATGCAAATATCAAACACTTGGTAGTCAAGGTCATTTATCTCAATTAAAGTCCTATTTTATGACCTTTTTTATTTCGAAAGATATACGCATGGTTTTTCTTTCGTTTGTTTATTTTGAAAAGATTCAATTTCCATAAAACCAAAGTCAAGGCCATGGTCGTTCTTGCAATAAGTGGAAAGCCTCTCATTTGTTCGGTAGAACCAATGAACTTATATTTAAGGCTTTCCACTTTCCGAGTGGAAAGCCTTCCTGTTATTTGTCTGTTTATTATTATTATTCTTTTTTTTTCCGCCAAGTTTCTTTTCCCATTATAAATTTTGTTTCGCGACATGTCGTAAAGATATTTTGTACTATGGATGTATGAGACATTACGCTTTCGCAGTTAACCCTGTCACACCGAACACTTTTTCTTTACGGAGTTATTTCCCCTGTCATAAAAAAGCTTGTGTGCAGATAAACTTTGAAACCGTAAAACATTTCGCAATGAAAGTTGTTGCAAAATGGTCAGCTCTGGATTGCGACAATTTGTTACATATCTCGAAAAGTATTTTGACGACTCCTTGTAGGAGTTATTTCCCCTTATTTATTGGAAGTTCATTTTGTACCATTGTAACTCATGAACCAGAGGTGATGGAGACTAGATATTTCACAGTTGGTCATCATTGACCTTGACCTTGAAAAAGGTCACAAGGTCAAAGGTCAAGGTCATGTTCTAATTTTTGACCCTTTGTTGTGTGCAGATCTCCTCCTTTATTATAATAGATAGAGAACTGAAACCTTTACCAAAATGTGTATCATATTAAGATCTTGAATCGTCACTTTTTTTATTTGACATTTTTATAAGAGTTATCTCCCCTAGACCAATAAAATATATTGTGAATTACATTATATCACTAAATCTCAGTTACTATAACAGATATTTATATGAAACCTTATATCATTCGTCATCATTGACCTTGACCTTGAAAATGGACACAAGGTCAAAGGTCAAGGTCACGTTTGAAATTTTGACATTGTCTTGTCATCGCTATTTCATTGAAACGGTAAAAGATAGGCTATAAGTTATAATGGATAAAATGTTGGTCTCATAAAGGCGCAACTTTTTTACATTTAAAGGGAAAGGATCAGACTTCATCTTATAGGAGTTATCCCCCATTACAACCATTGATAATTAGGTTTTCATTAATTACGCATCAACTATTGATAGTAGAGGCATGGGGTCTTCACTATAGACCCGTATGACCCTTGACCTTGAAAATAGAAACAAGGTCAAAGGTCAAGGTCATCTTATAAATTTTGGTATTTATCATAAATAGTCATTTCTTCACAATTATACGACATATTAACATAGGATCTTCACTGTTTGTTTGTCCTTTATTGACCCTCAGCATGGTCAAGGTCATATTGACAGAAGTCAAGGTCAAAACATATTTTTCGGAAATTCTGCTTTTTCGTGTAAATAAAATGGTAAATCTTAATAAATGCTTTGTTTTTAAAGCATTAAGTATGCAAATATCAAAAACTTGCCGGTCAAGGGCATTTATGTCAATTAACGTCCTATTTTTTATACCTTTTTTATTTCGAAAGATAGCCGAATGTTTTTTTCTTTCGATTGTTTATTTTGAAAAGAATAGTCAATTTCCATCAACCAAAGTCAATGTCAAGGTCATTTTTGCGATAAGTGGAAAGCCTCTCATTTGTTCGGTAGAACCAATGAACTTATATTTATTATTATTATTATTATTATTCTTATTTTTTTCCGCCAAGTTTTCTTTTCCCATTATAAATTTTGTTTCGCGACATGTCGTAAAGACATTTTGTACTATGGATGTATAAGACATTACGCTTTCGCAGTTGACCCTGTCACACCGAACACTTGTTCTTGACGGAGTTATCTCCCCTGTTACAGAAAAGCTTGTGTGCAGATAAACTATGAAACCGTAAAAGATTTCGCAATAAAAGTTGTTGCAAAATGGTTAGCTCTGGATTGCAACAATTTGTTACATATCGCGCAAAGTATTTTGACGACTCCTTGTAGGAGTTATTTCCCCTTATTTATTGGAAGTAAAATTTGTACCATTGTAACTCATGAACCAGAGGTGATATAGACTAGATATTTCACAGTTGGTCATCATTGACCTTGACCTTGAAAAAGGTCACAAGGTCAAAGGTCAAGGTCATGTTCTAATTTTTGACCCTTGGTTGTGTGCAGATCTCCTCCTTTACTATAATAGATAAAGAACTGAAATCTTTACCAAAATGTGTATCATATTAAGATCTTGAATCGTCACTTTTTTATTTGCCATTTTTATAAGAGTTATCTCCCCTAGACCAATAAAATATATTGTGAATTACATTATATCACTATATCTCAGTTACTATAACAGATATTTATATGAAACCTTATATCATTAGTCATCATTGACCTTGACCTTGAAAATGGACACAAGGTCAAAGGTCAAGGTCACGTTTGAAATTTTGACATTGTCTTGTCATTCTATTTCATTGAAACGGTAAAAGATAGGCTATAAGTTATAAAGGATAAAATGTTGGTCTCATAAAGGCGCAACTTTTTTACATTTAAAGGGAAAGGATCCGACTTCGTCTTATAGGAGTTATCCCCCATTACAACCATTGATAATTAGGTTTTCATTAATTACTCATCAACTATTGATAGTAGAGGCATGGGGTCTTCACTATAGACCAGTATGACCCTTGACTTGAAAATAGAAACAAGGTCAAAGGTCAAGGTCATCTTATAAATTTTGGTATTTATGATAAATAGTCATTTCTTCATAATTATACGACATATTAACATAGGATCTTCACTGTCTGTTTGTCCTTTATTGACCCTCAGCATGGTCAAGGTCATATTGACAGAAGTCAAGGTCAAAACTTATTTTTCGGAAATTCGGCTTTTTCGTGTAAATAAAATGGTAAATCTTAATAAATGCTTTGTTTTTAAAGCATTAAGTATGCAAATATCAAAAACTTGCTGGTCAAGGGCATTTATGTCAATTAACGTCCTATTTTTTATACCTTTTTTATTTCGAAAAATAGCCGAATGGTTTTTTTTCGACTGTTTATTTTGAAAAGAAGATTCAATTTCCATAAAACCAAAGTCAAGGCCATGGTCGTTCTTGCAATTAGTGGAAAGCCTCTCATTTGTTCGGTAGAACCAATGAACTTATTAAGGCTTTCCACTTTCCAGTGGAAAGACTTATTGCATTTTGTCTGTTTCTTATTATTCTTATTATTCTTCCGCCAAGTTTTTTCTTTTCCCATTATAAATTTTGTTTCGCGACATGTCGTAAAGACATTTTGTACTATGAATGTATGAGACATTACGCTTTCGCAGTTAACCCTGTCACACCGAACACTTTTTCTTTACGGAGTTATTTCCCCTGTCATAAAAATCTTGTGTGCAGATAAACTTTGAAACCGTAAAAGATTTCGCAATGAAAGTTGTTGCAAAATGCTCAGCTATTGATCGCGACAATTTGTTACATATCGCTCAAAGTATTTTGACGACTCCTTGTAGGAGTTATTTCCCCTTATTTATTGGAAGTACATTTTGTACCATTGTAACTCATGAACCAGAGGTGATAGAGACTAGATATTTCACAGTTGGTCATCATTGACCTTGACCTTGAAAAAGGTCACAAGGTCAAAGGTCAAGGTCATGTTCTAATTTTTGACCCTTTGTTGTGTGCAGATCTCCTCCTTTATTATAATAGATAGAGAACTGAAACCTTTACCAAAATGTGTATCATATTAAGATCTTGAATCGTCACTTTTTTTATTTGACATTTTTATAAGAGTTATCTCCCCTAGACCAATAAAATATATTGTGAATTACATTATATCACTATATCTCAGTTACTATAACAGATAATTATATGAAACCTTTTATCATTAGTCATCATTGACCTTGACCTTGAAAATGGACACAAGGTCAAAGGTCAAGGTCACGTTTGAAATTTTGACATTGTCTTGTCATCGCTATGTCATTGAAACGGTAAAAGATAGGCTATAAGTTATAATGGATAAAATGTTGGTCTCATAAAGGCGCAAATTTTTTACATTTAAAGGGAAAGGATCCGACTTCATCTTATAGGAGTTATCCCCATTACAACCATTGATAATTAGGTTTTTATTAATTACTCATCAACTATTGATAGTAGAGGCATGGGGTCTTCACTATAGACCAGTATGACCCTTGACCTTGAAAATTGAAACAAGGTCAAAGGTCAAGGTCATCTTATAAATTTTGGTATTTATGATAAATAGTCATTTCTTCATAATTATACGACATATTAACATAGGATCTTCACTGTTTGTTTGTCCTTTATTGACCCTCAGCATGTCAAGGTCATATTGACAGAAGTCAAGGTCAAAACTTATTTTTCGGAAATTCGGCTTTTTCGTGTAAATAAAATGGTAAATCTTAATAAATACTTTGTTTTTAAAGCATTAAGTATGCAAATATCAAAAACTTGCTGGTCAAGGGCATTTATGGCAATTAACGTCCTATTTTTTATACCTTTTTTATTTCGAAAAATAGCCGAATGGATTTTTTTCGATTGTTTATTTTGAAAAGAAGATTTAATTTCCATAAAACCAAAGTCAAGGCCATGGTCGTTCTTGCAATAAGTGGAAAGCCTCTCATTTGTTCGGTAGAACCAATGAACTTATATTTATTCTTATTATTCTTCCGCCAAGTTTTGTTATCCCATTATAAATTTTGTTTCGCGACATGTCGTAAAGACATTTTGTACTATGAATGTATGAGACATGACGCATTCGCAGTTAACCCTGTCACACCGAACTCTTTTTCTTTACGGAGTTATTTCCCCTGTCATAAAAATCTTGTGTGCAGATAAACTTTGAAACCGTAAAAGATTTTGCAATGAAAGTTGTTGCAAAATGCTCAACTACTGTTCGTGACAATTTGTTACATATCGCGCAAAGTATTTTGACGACTCCTTGTAGGAGTTATTTCCCCTTATTTATTGGAAGTACATTTTGTACCATAATAACTCATGAACCAGAGGTGATAGAGACTAGATATTTCACAGTTGGTCATCATTGACCTTGACCTTGAAAAAGGTCACAAGGTCAAAGGTCAAGGTCATGTTCAAATTTTTGACCCTTGGTTGTGTGCAGATCTCCTCTTTTACTATAATAGATAGAGAACTGAAACCTTTACCAAAATGTGTATCATATTAAGATCTTGAATCGTCACTTTTTTATTTGACATTTTTATAAGAGTTATCTCCCCTAGACCAATAAAATATATTGTGAATAACATTATATCACTATATCCCAGTTACTATAACAGATATTTATATGAAACCTTATATCATTAGTCATCATTGACCTTGACCTTGAAAATGGACACAAGGTCAAAGGTCAAGGTCATGTTTAAAATTTTAACATTGTCTTGTCATCGCTATTCCTTTGAAACAGTAAAAGATAGGCAATAAGTTATAATGGATAAAATGTTGGTCTCATAAAGGCGCAACTATTTTACATTTAGAGGGAAAGGATCCGACTTCATCTTATAGGAGTTATCCACCATTAAAACCAATGAGAATTAGGTTTTCATTAATTACTCATCAACTATTGTTAGTAGAGGCATGGGGTCTTCATTATAGACCAGTATGACACTTGACATTGAAAAAAGAAACATGGTCAAAGGTCAAGGTCATCTCATAAATTTTGGTATTTATGATAAATAGTCATTTCTTCATAATTATACGACATATTAACATAGGATCTTCATTGTTTGCTTGTCCTTTATTGACCCTCAGCATGGTCAAGGTCATATTGACAGAAGTCAAGGTAAAAACATATTTTTCGGAAATTCTGCCTATTCGTGTAAATAAAATGGTAAATCTTAATAAATGCTTTGTTTTTAAAGCATTAAATATGCAAATATCAAAAACTTGCTGGTCATGGGCATTTATGTCAATTAACGTCCTATTTTTTTACCTTTTTTATTTCGAAAGAGAGCCGAATGGTTTTTTCTTTCAATTGTTTATTTTGAAAAGAAAAGTCAATTTCCATAAACCAAAGTCAATGTCAAGGTCATTTTTGCGATAAGTGGAAAGCCTCTCATTTGTTCGGTAGAACCAATGAACTTTAATTAAGGCTTTCCACTTTCCGAGTGGAAAGCCTTCCTGTTATTTGTCTGTTTATTATTAAGGCTTTCCACTTTCCAGTGGAAAGACTTATTGTTATTAGTCTGTTTCTTATTATTATTATTATTATTATTATTCTTATTGTTTTTCCGCCAACTTTTTGTTCCCATTATAAATTTTGTTTCGCGACATGTCGTAAAGACATTTTGTACTATGGATGTATTAGACATTACGCTTTTGCAGTTGACCCTGGCACACCGAACACTTGTTCTTTACGGAGTTATCTCCCCTGTTACAGAAAAGCTTGTGTGCAGATAAACTATGAAACCGTAAAAGATTTCGCAATGAAAGTTGTTGCAAAATGGTCAGCTAAGGATTGCGACAATTTGTTACATATCGCGCAATGTATTTTGACGACTCCTTGTAGGAGTTATTTCCCCTTATTTATTGAAAGTACATTTTGTACCATTGTAACTCATGAACCAGAGGTGATAAAGACTAGATATTTCACAGTTGGTCATCATTGACCTTGACCTTGAAAAAGGTCACAAGGTCAAAGGTCAAGGTCATGTTCTAATTTTTGACCCTTGGTTGTGTGCAGATCTCCTCCTTTACTATAATAGATAGAGAACTGAAACCTGTACCAAAATGTGTATCATATTAAGATCTTGAATCGTCACTTTTTTTATTTGATATTTTTATAAGAGTTATCTCCCCTAGACCAATAAAATGTATTGTGAATTGCATTATATCACTATATCTCAGTAACTATAACAGATATATATATGAAACCTTATGTCATTGGTCATCATTGACCTTGACCTTGAAAATGGACACAAGGTCAAAGGTCAAGGTCACGCTTGAAATTTTGGCATTGTCTTGTCATCGCTATTACTTTGAAACGGTAAACGATAGGCTATAAGTTATAATGGATAAAATGTTGGTCTCATAAAGGCGCAACTTTTTTCTATTTAAAGGGAAAGGATCCGGCTTCATCTTATAGGAGTTATCCCCCATTACAACCATTGATAATTAGTTTTTCATTAATTACTTATCAACTATTGATAGTAGAGGCATGGGGTCTTCACTATGGTTATTAGGACCCTTGACCTTGAAAACAAATACAAGGTCAAAGGTCAAGGTCATTTTCTAATTTTTTGTATATATTATAAGTAGTCATATCTTAATGACTTTAAGAGATATTGGCATAAAATCTTCAATGTTGATCACTGTTGACCTTCAGCATTGTCAAGGTCATGCTGTAAAAGTCAAGGTCAAAGTCCTTTATAAATGTTTTTCATGGTACTATGTATTTTGAATGGCTTATTCTTTTAATGCTATTGCCTATAAGTAATATTTACGTAGATTAAAAGATCAGTTGTCAAGGTCATTCAAGTTTTCTTACGTCCTATTTAATGACCTTTCTTATTTTTAAAGATATCTAAATAGTCTTTGTTATAATTTTTGTTCTTATTAATTGCTATAGACAAATTACGTTTGTTTCTTAGCTTTTTGGTTTCAAGGTCATTTATTTAAGGTCTTCTTTTGAAGTGGAAAGCCTATTAATCGTTCTTTAGAACGATTGAACCTATATTTATTATTATTCTTTTTTTTCCTCCAAGTTTTCTTTTCCCATTATAAATTTTGTTTCGCGACATGTCGTAAAGACATTTTGTACTATGGATGTATGAGACATTACGCCTTCGCAGTTAACCCTGGCTCACCGAACACTTGTTCTTTACGGAGTTATCTCCCCTGTTACAGAAAAGCTTGTGTGCAGATAAACTATGAAACCGTAAAAGATTTCGCAATAAAACTTTTTGCAAAATGGTCAGCTATTGATCGCGACAATTTGTTACATATCGCGCAAAGTATTTTGACGACTCCTTGCAGGAGTTATTTCCCCTTATTTATTGGAAGTACATTTTGTAGCATTGTAACTCATGAACCAGAGGTGATAGAGACTAGATATTTCACAGTTGGTCATCATTGACCTTGACCTTGAAAAAGGTCACAAGGTCAAAGGTCAAGGTCATGTTCTAATTTTTGACCCTTTGTTGTGTGCAGATCTCCTCCTTTACTATAATAGATAGAGAACTGAAACCTGTACCAAAATGTGTATCATATTAAGATCTTGAATCGTCACTTTTTTTATTTGACATTTTTATAAAAGTTATCTCCCCTAGACCAATAAAATATATTGTGAATTACATTATATCACCATATATCAGTTACTATAACAGATATTTATATGAAACCTTATATCATTAGTCATCAATGACCTTGACCTTGAAAATGGAGACAAGGTCAAAGGTCAAGGTCACGTTTGAAATTTTGACATTGTCTTGTCATCGCTATTTCATTGAAACGGTAAAAGATAGGCTATAAATTATAATGGATAAAATGTTGGTCTCATAAAGGCGCAACTTTTTTACATTTAGAGGGAAAGGATCCGACTTCATCTTATAGGAGTTATCCCCCATTACAAGCATTGATAATTAGGTTTTCATTAATTACTTATCAACTATTGATAGTAGAGGCATTGGGTCTTCACTATAGACCAGTTTGACCCTTGACCTTGAAAATAGAAACAAGGTCAAAGGTCGAGGTCATCTTATAAATTTTGGTTTATGATAAATAGTCATTTCTTCATAATTATACGACATATTAACATAGGATCTTCACTGTTTGTCCTTTATGGACCCTCAGCATGGTCAAGGTCATATTGACAGAAGTCAAGGTCAAAACATATTTTTGGAAATTCTGCTTTTTCGTGTAAATAAAATGGTAAATCTTAATTAATGCTTTGTTTTTAAAGAATTAAATATGCAAATATCAAAAACTTGCTGGTCAAGGTCATTTATGTCAATTAACGTCCTATTTTATGACCTTTTTTATTTCGAAAGATATCCGAATGGTTTTTTCTTTCGTTTGTTTATTTTGAAAAGAAGGTCAATTTTCATCAAACCAAAGTCAAGGTCAAGGTCATTTTTGCAATAAGTGGAAAACCTCTCATTTGTTCGGTAGAACCAATGAACTTATATTTGTCTTTTGTGTCTTGTCCATGGATGTCTGATTTGTCGGTTTCTGTCTGTTTTACTGTCTTCACCTGTCTGTACGTGTGTCTCTGGTCTTTTTCTTGTTTAACCATCTACATCTTTTTCATGTCTTTCTATATGCGTCTCCCTTGTGTTTTCTTCATCTGTCTGACTCCTTTTCGTATTTGTGTATGTTGTTTTTATTTTTGGAAACTTGTTGTTGACTTGCCCAAACCCTGACCTGATGTGTATAAATTTGGTTAAGATGACATTTTATTTGAATAAAAAAGTCAAATGAAGCATTTGTTATTAAAATAAGATACAAAAGACAAGGGATTATGCAAGTAAGTAGAATATTATATAAATCCTCTAAATCCTATATATTTAATGATACAATTTAAGTTGTGTCGGCTTCGTTATTATATTGTTAATGATCGACCCTTTTGAATTGTTTGGATTAGTTAAACTTAATAATTACATTTTAAAATAATTAACAACATATTAATAAATAGGAACATATTTTTATCTAGAAGTGTTTCAAAGAATGACTGTCTGTATAATTGCAGAAACACATGACAGAGGAACAAACATCAAAGAAAGATAAAAGACACCACAAGACCTGAAAACTCTGTCCAGGGTTAAATAGCTTTTACTCTACCATTCCTGATTTCATTTAATTGAAAATGAAATGAAATGTCTATTCATTTCGATTGGACTATTAAGGCTGAGCAACAGTTCATTCTCTAATTGTTTGAAAGTAAAGGGCGATTTTTCAACAATAATTCGATGTAACAACATTGCAGTGTTACAATATAAATACTAGAAAGAATGACCGACTGGAACATTCTAAAATGGATGACAAACAGAAACAAGATACAAAAACTAGCAAAAAATCCTGACACCTTTAGTTAGGAAATTCCCAAGAAGCAAGTTACTATTCTAACTGGCTACATTGTACCTGCATGTAGCCAATTAAAACACTCGCATTCGTACAAATTTTGTTTGAGGATATCTTATCTGTTCTGTGTATTATAATGCCAAACTGGTTTCCTTCTAGTAAAGTTATTGTGTGATATGTTTAGTTATGACGTCTTGTGGTTGGAGGAATAGATAAACTAAATAGATTGACAAGCATCAATTGCGACATAACTACTTTCCTTCTTTTCAAACCTGTGCGGACAGAGTCTCTTCTTGATGAAAATGATTCACATGAAATTAAGAAATAAATGAATTAGTGCAATTTTCTGAATAGAACAGACGTGAAAGATAAGATCCCTTCATATATAAAAAAAATCAACAGTTTCCATCGTGTCTTATAAATATACCGCTGGTCATGTCATTACTGGTGATCTGAACATCATTGACCACAAGAATCTCAGAAACATGGTTTCTCTTTACCCAAAATTCAGAGAACCACAACCAGTACACTGGAATTTATATTTCAAACTTTTTATGGATGCTTATGGATTTTATGATCGAAAACTATGCCAGAGAATGGATTAAGAGAGAAATGGAATAAGACCTAGAACTGGATAAGAACAATAAGGTCTTGGTACAGCGTCGAATTAAGAATCTTAGACATTCCTAAATCCGTATTCTAAGACGATGTTGCTATGATATGCCTCAATTCCCTCCATGACATATATGTTGTAAACCCAACAGACAAGGCTTCTAACAACATTGTGTTTGTATGTAAGTCACATTACTATGAATGCCTCATAAAAGAAATAGTCATCAAGGTTAACTCTGGTAATTCCAAAGGTACCACAATTGACAAAGATGAAATACTGGCTAACCATAAGTACTTCATGACTCATTTGAAAATTCATTACGACAAAGACTTGCCATAGTTGTATTAGATTTCAAAATTACACAAAAATCCTTATAAGGAAAGATACATAGCCGGCTCGTCTACGTGCTCTACCAAAGAGTTGTCAAAACGGTTGACCAAGATATTGTCTGCAGTGAAGGAAGAACAGCAAAAATACTGTAAAACTGTTTATTCGCGAAGTAATATTAATCATATGGATTCTTAACAATTCAAAAGAACTTTTGGAAAATTTAAAGTAAATCGATATCTTCAATTTCATCTGTTAGAACCTTTGATTGTTCAACTCTTTATAAATAAAGTCTTCGTTTCTACATATGTCCACAAATATAGTTTTAGGTAACAAAAAAGGGTTTTCTACTAAAGAACTAAAAGGCAAATTATGCTATAGAGAAGAACATTTTTATAGTATGCTACATTTTTTTATCGTGTTTTTAGCTGACAGTCGGAATTTCAATGCGCACAAATGTGCCTCACTCTTTGCTAATTTGTTCCTGTATTCTTATGAAACAATTTCTTCGACCTATTATTAAAGACAAGAAAATAGCAGAAGTTATGTCCTTTAATTTTACATATAGATAACAGTTTAATCTGCACCAGTTTTAGACTTACGCCTCGAATATGACACCAACGGTAATCTTAGAATAAGAAATTTATGACAAAAGAGGTTTTTATTTCAAAATTATAAATTTTCCTCACTTATACATCAATATTCCAGCTTATCCTGAATACAGTGTCTATATTTCTCAATTGATCAGGTATGCAAGAGGTTGCACAAGTATACTGATTACAAACTTTACAAATTTCTTCGGGATAAACGTATAAGCCAAGGTTAGAAGAAAAAACGAAACCTCAGCGCCTTTAATAAGTTTTAATTCAGATAACACTTCCTTGTCGAAAAATAATCTCCTTTGAAAATATGGATGCAGATAGTTTTTCCTATTTTTGAATTTCAGTTCACGGTGAGTGTGTTACGATGATTATTAGATGCACCCACCAGTTACTGACTAGTGGTATATGATACCCGTCCATTTTGATCAACAAACCAACTCACATACAACAATAATGGAAGCGGGAGGTTTGGCATGCCATACAACCTGGTTTAGCCGACCATTTCTTTTAAAATACCTGTACCAAGTTAGAATCATTCCTTACTGTAGTTACTATATTTGTGTTGTTGCTTCTGGAGTTTGCCGGTTTATAAAACTTTCATTTGTGGATTTTTTTTTACAGTTTCCTCATTGTCGGTATTTGTTATTACCCTCAGTCATATAACATTTTCTATCCCGGAAATTTCTTAACTGAATATGTCAGGTTTTCGTGGACACATTAAACCTGACTTGTGAGGATGCAACTTAACAATTAAGCGTAACAGGTTTCAACTTATGTTCGTCAACTGTATTACGGGCCCGCCACTTAAAGGCGGACGTCCTTTAGTGATCAGTCTGTCCGTCCGTCTCTACGTTCGAAACTAATCGTGTTCGGCTTTTAATATTTGGTATGAAGATACACAATTTTAAGGCGATGTGTAGCGTACCATGCTTGACCTTTATCCTGAATGTTGCATTATTGCTTCTGAATGTGTCCATGCTTTCACATTTTCTCCTTGAAGTAGAATTTTAATATTTGGGTCGTAGAAGACCATTTTAAGTAAACATGTCACGTGCTATGGTTGGTAACCTTTGACCTTTACTTCAAGGTCGCATTATTTTTTGAATGACAAATTCTTGTGGGGCATAATTTGTTGTCTCTCTGGGGGTAGGCTTCTGATATTGGCATGTGGGTAGATTTCTTCAAGGCATCGTGTTGCGTATATGGTTGGTGACCATTGACCTTGAACTTTGACCTCAATGTCATTTCCTTCTGAATGATTAATTCGTGTCCAGGCTTTTGGTATTTAGGATGTGTGTAGATCATCTCAAGGCGACTTGTCGCACACCATGGAGGGTGACCTTTGACCTTGAACTTTCATCTCAATGTCCCATTATTGTTTACTGAGTGACAAATTAGTGTACGGGCATATCTTCTTACAATTTTGTAATCACATCCTTTTGACAGCGGAGCCCACAGAGATAGATAACATCTCAATGAAAAAAAGTTGTCATACTACCTTCAAATTATAACCACCAACGACATACATGTTTAGCAGATTCTTTATGAGTTGTTAACAGTATATAGAATATGCTGTCATTAAATTGTGTTACTTTTTAGATATGTATAAGCATGATGTACCATTCTCAGGCTTCATTGTCTGTGACAATCTGTTAACTGGTCACTATTTAGATAACATTTGGACAATTTACCTATTTCGTACCCCATTCTTTGATAACTGATGACAATTCAAATAGAAATATGCACAATCTGTTTCATATACCATTGCCTAAAACATGGACATTCAACTCAATTAACATAGATTAATAACGTATCCGATGATAAAGAAGAGAACAACAATTATGTTTCAGATCTCCTTAAAGAATTGAACGAGCTTGGGCTAGAGACGGTATCTGAGTTTAAACAGATGCTCCAACAAGGGACCTATAAGTGTTTCTGGAATCGTGTATATTTAGTTGGACCATATGGTGTGCGCAAAACTACCCTAGCAAAGCTCTTAGTGGGGGATGAAATCCCTGATGCATGGAATTCTACTGATGGGATTTGTATATATCTTGGGCGAGCCGCAATGAATACAGACAGACAAAAATGGGTGCCTCTGAAAAAAGGTAGTATGATAATGCATTTTATGTTTAAGAGAACTTGTGAAGAATACTTATAAAAGTAGACAGATATGTTTTTGCATATTGTTACTTTTAATGCGTCTTTTTTTAAGGCATTGATATAGAATTATATTATATGGCATACTTTTAGTCATATTAAGTGACATGTAGCAAATGTTTTAACACGCAATTGTTTGTTTGTCTTACCCTAGCAAGACTCGATATTGATCAATTGATTGCTGATTTTCTGGTCGAATAAGCTATAACACTTTTATTGCCCTCCCTTCCCTACCCCCCCCCCAAAAAAAAAAAGCAACAGGTGCAAAAATGGGAAAGCATGAACAATTGTCTTCAGATGAGACTACACAGTCAATCTTAGTTAAGTCGTTTGCTCCATTTTTAAAACAGCAAGGATTTCAAAGTAGGAATGAGTTCCTATATATGGTGATTGCAGATCAGACAAACATATAGGATGTAAAGCAAAACTCAAGCCTCAAACGCTATAAGCAATACAGTAGTTGAAGTGCTTTTTTCAGCTGATGTGTTTTAGTTTGTTGCTTGAAATAAAAATGTCTTTAAAAGTTAAGGTTTCTCCAAATACTGAACAAGACGAACTAAATCATTCGTGTTGTTAAAATCTTTTTGAAAACACGTAACTAAGATATGGTGTGCGGAATACATGTCAAAAAGAGGAAGCCGATTACGGATTAGTTGTGTGTTTTCAATAGGTTTTCTGTTATTAAGAATGAACTATGTCTTGAATCACAGACAAATCCAGAAAATAGTTGCTTCTTCAAATAATTTTTTCGTGTTTAGGTACTATACTCAATGCAGCAGTAATGAGTTTACTAAAATCAAAGAAGAATACGGCAACGCACGCGGAATTGACACAACCAATGCATCAACCTTCTAGTGAGTTTTTGGTATTTAGTGCCTTAAATATAGCCAGGAATTTACCATCTAAATAGCTATACACTGTGATAACAAAATGTTATACAAATGCTACAATTACAATTCATAACATAAGAATATAGAGAGCAGCTAATCCAACCAAGTGTCTGATAGCAAAATGTGATACAAATCCTACGTCACATTCTAACTCATTACATAAGTATTGAAAGAGGAGATAATCCAAACACCAACTGTCTGATAACACAATATTATACAAATAAACATGTCATATTGAAACTCAAAACATAAAGATGCAAATATGAAATAATCCAAACACCACCAAATGTCAGAGAACAAAATGTTATACAAATCATATGTCATATCAACACTCATTACATTAAGATAAAAAGAGGAGATAATTCAAACATAAACTGTCTAATAACAAAATGTTATACACATTCTGTCACATTAAAACGCATAAGGACGCAAAGAGGAAATAATCCAAAAACCACCAACTGTCCGTAAATAAATGTACAAACCGTACTTATCTTCCGATAGGAATAAAATCCATAATTCATGTAAAGAACATCATTTCCATCAATTATGCATGGTCAGTGGTATCACAATTACAAACAATTATACATGTAAAAATATATGAGGTGTTGTTTATATGTAATGGTAGTTACATGTTTACATGGATTTATTTACTTGTATGTGACCATACAGTATTGTGTCATTTAATGACAGCGTTACTTTCAGAATCAGAAACAAGACTTCTGCATAAAGAACGATCCACGTTGGGCGCTGTCGGCGGAGTCGATTCTCCTACTGGGCCAAGAAACGAATCAGAACAAGAAGGTCCTTCAGATAACGAAATTATCTCTTTAGTTTTAAAAGAGTGCCGCCAAGGAGACTATAAGATGATTGTCGTACCAATCGATATTTGGGATTTTGGGGGTCAGAAAATTTATTACTTGACCCATCAACTGTTTATTTCCAGTAGAGGTACCTTTGTAGTTACCTTTAATGGAAGTAAAGATATACTTGACGACATGCCAGACATGTCATTTCTACCAGTATTCAAAGGAAAAACCACCACTGCAGGTATACAAAATTTTATGAAAATATACTAACTTTATTTACTTATACAGTCTGATTGATAACATACAATATGCGTAGACATTCAACATACAGCGCTAAATGAATCATTGGTATTCTTTAAAATTCCTCGACACTAACCGTGAGATATTGAATAATTGAAACTATTAAGAAACATTTATTGAACAGTATTTCAAAAACTATACTGTACTTGGTATATTCTGACACCCCCAACAGTCCGACAACGGTCCGCCACGTGGGGGACGTGCTGAACAGCTCTGTGTGTGAATCCTAGTACCCCTTGACATAAATAGATGAGCAGTATAAATTGATAACAATACTGGTTTCTTCCGGTGGACTGTATAAAGGTATCAGTAACGTTTAGGACGGACAGTTCTTTTAGAGGAATGGATTTACTCATTTCCCTTTCAATAACAAATCTCCCTATCAACGCTTACACTTTAAGATGCAGGTCATATATTCTTTATTAGAGGAAAAGATTATCCAAAAACACATGTTATGCTTCGATTAACACTCAAAGATAAAACAACAAGTCATAATAACATAAAACATGGAACAAATAAAAGGCATAAAAACTTATTTGAAATACAGTTCGATGGAAAATTTCGCTCTTAATAAATAGATGATATCTCTTATTGATTATTTTATTAATTTTAGATTTCCTCCTACATTGGGTTAATTCAATTTTAACATTCTGCGATAAAACGACAACACACAGTGGTAAAAAATATCCCAGGATTTTATTTGTTGCAACTCACAAAGACAAATTGGTAAGAAAAATAGCTGTCCTTTAACTTGTCTCTAACAAATTCATTCCTTATCTTTAAAAAAAATACAAAAAATAGTGCACCTATGGATGACTACTGCAGACAAATTTTAAATGGAATATTAATAATTAACAATGACATATTATTAATGCTAGAAACTGTTAGATCTGATGTTAATTACCAATTAGTAAAGCAACAGACATGTTGTATTGTAGATGTTCTTTCGTTAGTTTTACCAACGTGTCAGTTGATTAAATGATATAATAGCGAGCAAAGTTCATAGCGGGCATCCGAGAGGAGAGCTGCACTCTAAAGGGTTCTGTTTCAGGTAATCAAGATCTGCATAACTCTGATACTGATTGTTTTTCATCCGGAAGTTGGTACCGTCACAATGTGGATTTTAATTAAATGCACATTTTCAACAAACTATTTAAAGTAATAATTGCAAGAAAAATAAAACAAAGCAAATGTTTCAGACACACTTTTTGCAAGCTCTGAAACGCTGTATTTAAAATTCATATGACATTCATGTCACGTCACCAAAACATTTGAGAAATGTGAAAACAGGAAGGGTGCTTGGAAGTAAAGTCATGAATCTTAAAATGTGTTGCTTGCATTAAGTCTGCAACTTTATTCTTATTAGCAATGCTTGGCATACTGATACCACTATATAATGCTTAAGTTGCACTTACAGATAAATGTACAATATTTAGTAAACACAACTTGTTTTTGTCCTATCAGTGATTGTTAAATTGTGTAAACTGTGTACTAATTATTGTCAGTGAAGATTTTTTTCTAGATTAACATTCGCTATTTTGATAAAGTTAAACTTAATCAAATAGTGTAATATAAATGATTGGCATACTGTATGAATATTTAATTTTTAATGTGGATTGAGGACACTTAAACAAAAAATAATATTCTTAAAGATTGCCATATAAATTATAATTTAGAATTAACAAACGGATTCCAAAGTTTATAATCGAAAGATCGATCACCAACATATCGAGTTTTTTCATTTCTAATTGTACGGCGGTAAGAATACTAACAAAATTCTGTCTAATGAAATTTCTAAATTTGTTATATAATGTCAAGCGATTGGTGTACACTTTAATGCTGGAAAGACAATTTGTGTCCATTAAAAAATAACTGATAAAAAATATATTTTGGTCAGAATTATCTCATTTTCATTATTTTGAGTATACCGAAATCATTTAAAAACATTTTCGATAAACCATTATTAAATTCATACGATAATTCAAGAATTAGTATTTCATAAATATTTCTAATTTATAGAATTTAAAATAAAATAATTTTTTTTTATAAATTTTAACTGTTAATGTGATATATATTCAAAGATTATAAAAACAATATGGTGTTCTGTATCTCTTAAGTCGCTCTTATCAATACTTTTAGCCAATGCAACTTGTTTTTGTACAACCAGTGCCTGTTGCATTGTGCAGTCATAATTGTCTGTGAAGTTGGAAACCATGTTTTCTTTCAGACTAATGTTTACCAGCAAAGAAATGCCATCAAAGACAGTTTGAAGATATTGTTCAGAAATCATGCAGGTAAAGACCATCTCTTGATTGATCACCTGTTTTTCCTCAATGCAAAAGACAGAGATCTTGCTGCACTCCATGATGCTTTGATAAATGTTGCCTTTGAGCATCCATCCTGTGGTGAACCAAAGCCGACAAAGTTTGTTCCACTAGAACTACAACTAACGAAACAAGCTTCAGATGGAAAGATGATTTTATCGATTACAGAAGTTAGAAATTTAAACGCCAAGAATGAGGGAATGTCACTCCAACCAAAAGAGCTGGTTACTTTTTTGAAAGTTCAACATGCCTTAGGAAAACTTATCTACTTCGATGAAGATAATCTGAGGGACTATATTGTGACAGACCCTGCATATTTGATAGATGTCCTTCGTTCCATAGTAACCGAAAAGTTATTTTGGCCTGACGATAAAGCCATACGAGATACATATGAAAACTTAAGCAAGACAGGCATTATTAAGAAAACAGATATTCTTCAACTTTGGCAACAATCTGACTTCAAGCATATATTTCCGTTCAGGGAATTTATGCTAAACATGCTATTCCGTTTGGACATTATGTTAGAACCAAAGACAGAATCTGACAGTAGTTACTTCATAGTGCCATCTATGATTACAGACCGGCCATTTGAGTACACAATCCGGAGACAAAAATGTATTACCTCGCGTATAAATTTACGGAACAAATAATACCACCTGCTTTACTATATCGTTTTCTCGGATAATTTATCGTACTGGGGAATTTAAACGCAGATATTAACAAAATAAATCTTTACTGATAGTGCTCTTGTGACCATTGACAGTAAACATCAAGATCAAGCCAGTGTTGTGGAAAATAGAATCATACTGGCATTAATGCACGAACAAATCAAGTCTGATATCAAGCCCTCCATTGCTTCAACAGTACAGGAGTGTCTCACCAGGAGTATCGTAGGAACAACAGACTTCTACTTTAACGTTGCAAACACGTCACACCAAACGAACATGCATTTCCCTTTCATCATCGAATTTGGTGTACCATGTAAAAATGGACTTTGTTTTGTATAACATAATCAAATAACAATAGCAAAAAGTCAACGTTGGATGTGTAGAAATCATAAAGTAAAACATAAAGTGTCCCACATGTTGCTATGGTTCTCTGACAAAGTAAGTATTTCGTGATTTGATAATTTCAATTATATATCAGCCTTTAAAAAATGATTTAAAATAAAGAAAAAATTGAAACTTCTTAGAATGTTTTTTTATATATATAACACAGTCTGTAGTGATTTTTTTTATTCTTGGCTTGGTTTTGTGCAAAGAAAATGGGGTATTTCATCATAATCTGATATTGACCCGGTCATTTTATCCTTATCTGATATGGCACGCTTTACTCCAGTCATTGTATCCTTATTTGATGTGGTCAAACATCACTTCATTCGGATAAACTTTACCCCGTCGTTTTATCCTTATATCTATTAGAAATGAAATTGAACGAACATGTCTCCAATTGAAATCGACATACTATATTGCCAATAATGTAACAATGTAAAACTAATACAGTTATCATTACATAGAAACTAATTAGAGTACAAATATTTTCTGCAAAAACTTTTAAACATAAGAGGAATACATTGTTCAACAATTTAATATTACTTTATTGTGCCATTTATTACTGAAAACAGACAGTCAATTTTGATTGTCGTTGTAAACATAATTACTTATTATCCACATGTTTATGTGCGAGGAGCATGACAGACATTCTGCAATCACCCGATAGTGTCAACGACAAAGTGATTGCTTTTACAACATGTCATCCCTAAATCTAGAGGTAAGGTATGGCCATTGTGGCTGCTCCATGCGGTCCAAATATGAGAACTGCACCAGGACCCATCATTTAAAAATTAATGTTTTCTATAATAAAGTGCATCATATAATGTACATATTTTGCAAGATAAGCGATATTGTATTTAAAAAATATGATACTTATCTAATAATTATATTGCAGTATAAAATATGAAATGTCTGGCTTTAATTTTAGGAGTCAATGCAAGACGAGGATTGTTCCAAAGGATGTACAGGTAGATTACACAATTCATTGCAAGTGATTAGTTTTGGGATTATGCTTTAGCTTATTATCACAACAAAGAATGAAGACATGTTTTAATTGAAACAATTCAAACTATAGAGAAAGCAAAAAAAAATATAATGATTACTTGCATAAATTTGCTTTTATTGCTGTCTAATTATGACTTTTGACATATACCTGGCGAAACATTGATATCTTACCTAGATGGATATCGCAATGATGATTGTTATTTGACATGGATATATGTTTTAATTAATTACATTGAAACTCAACTTCATTATAAAGAAACTATTCTGGCATATTTGGAAGGAGGAAGACTTAGTCAACAAATTCAATTAAGTGATATGATATTTACTCTTAATCTGACTTAGTAATAATGTAGGGTCACTTTTTTACCAGAATTAGAAAAATTGGTTTTTTAAAAGCTTTTACCGGCATCATAAAAACCATATGTAGCTTTTTGTTATAAAAGATAGAAGAAAATGGATATCATATTTGAAACCAGCACACCTGATTTATGATTGGAAACATGTTCTTATGAAAAAAAAGTGAGTGCTTTTTTATATTGTGTTGTTGCTAGAGTGTACCCAAAGATACATCTACATGTTGTAATTAGGACATTTGGAATGTACAGTGTGCCACCCTTGAGTTACTGCTAATCTACCTGGATTCTCCATGACTGTAACCTGTATTTCCCATGCATGTAACCATTGTAACCTGGATTCTACATGCATGTTACCCTTGTAACATGGATTCCCCATGCATGTCACATGTACCCTTGTAACTTTGATTATATATGAGCGTAACCATTGTAACCTTACTTCCTCATGCATGTAACCATTGTAACCTTACTTCCTCATGCATGTAACCACTGTAACCCTACTTCCTCATGCATGTAACCATTGTAACCTTACTTCCTCATGCATGTAACCATTGTAACCTTACTTCCTCATGCATGTAACCACTGTAACCTTACTTCCTCATGCATGTAACCATTGTAACCTTACTTCCTCATGCATGTAACGATTGTAACCTTACTTCCTCATACATGTAACCACTGTAACCTTACTTCCTCATGCATGTAACCATTGTAACCTTACTTCCTAATGCATGTAACCATTGTAACCTTACTTCCTCATGCATGTAGCCATTGTAACCTTACTTCCTCATGCATGTAACCACTGTAACCTTACTTCCTCATGCATGTAACCATTGTAACCTTACTTCCTCATGCATGTAACCATTGTAACCTTACTTCCTCATGCATGTAACCATTGTAACCTTACTTCCTCATGCATGTAACCATTGTAACCTTACTTCCTCATGCATGTAACCATTGTAACCTTACTTCCTCATGCATGTAACCATTGTAACCTTACTTCCTCATGCATGTAACCATTGTAACCTTACTTCCTCATGCATGTAACCATTGTAACCTTACTTCCTCATGCATGTAACCATTGTAACCTTACTTCCTCATGCATGTAACCACTGTAACCTTACTTCCTCATGCATGCAACCATTGTAACATTAATTTTTCCTTGCATGTACTAGTAGTACATATTATTTGTTTAACTAGGATTCTATAAAAATAGAAAAAAAAGAGAAAATAGTAGTAGAAAAGGGGAATGTATGGAGGCAATTTGAAACCATGCATTGGTTTTTTTATTTTAAATAGGGTTGAAATTGAGAGGTTATAGTCACCTGACCTACCTGTTGTATTTCCATATTTTACTAACCAATATTTTTTCTTGCTAGAAACCTCTAACATGGTAATATTTTTCTCCAGGTTCACCTGTAAAGGTAGACAACATCCCCCAAAAATGGAAGCATTAGAGAATATGTTGAAGACTATCAAAAGCTCACAATTTTTGCTCTTTGTACAGATTGCAGCCCATGGTCATAATTACCATTAAGCTAAGAATGAATTCACTTGATTTATTGCAGCAGCCAGGGTATATAATAATGGTTGCGATTAAACAGATATTTATATCATAGGCGCGAGAGATACATGTATATGCAAAAATACCAGTATCGAGTCAAAACTTCCCTCACCTATAGGCTTTGGAATTATTATATCGTCTCTCAACTGCTTTTTGTCGCCTATAACTCATATCTATTGGATATGTCAGGCCCCTGCTGCTTGTGTTGGGGTATCTATGTGTAAGCACTTTTTGGACATGTCAGGCCACTGCTGCTTGTGGTGGGGTATCTATGTGTAAGCACTTTTTGGACATGTCAGGCCCCTGCTGCTTGTGTTGGGGTATCTATGTGTAAGCACTTTTTGGACATGTCAGGCCCCTGCTGCTTGTGTTGGGGTATCTATGTGTAAGCACTTTTTGGATATGTCAGGCCCTGCTGCTTGTGGTGGGGTATCTATGTGTAAGCACTTTTTGGACATGTCAGGCCCCTGCTGCTTGCGGTGGGGTATCTATGTGTAAGCACTTTTTGGACATGTCAGGCCCCTGCTGCTTGTGTTGGGGTATCTATGTGTAAGCACTTTTTGGACATGTCAGGCCACCGCTGCTTGTGGTGGAGTATCTATGTGTAAGCACTTTTTGGATATGTCAGGCCCCTGCTGCTTGTGTTGGGGTATCTATGTGTAAGCACTTTTTGGACATGTCAGGCCCCTGCTGCTTGTGTTGGGGTATCTATGTGTAAGCACTTTTTGGACATGTCAGGCCCTGCTGCTTGTGGTGGGGTATCTATGTGTAAGCACTTTTTGGACATGTCAGGCCCCTGCTGCTTGTGGTGGGGTATCTATGTGTAAGCACTTTTTTGACATGTCAGGCCCTGCTGCTTGTGGTGGGGTATCTATGTGTCCCTTTTCATAAAGATCTACCAAATAGTGCAAAGGTACGAGTTGGTAGAGGTACGAGTTGACTATGATTCGACGCTAAATAACCTAGCACACCGTTTTTCACACATTACTTCGACAAAATAGTCCATATGAAATTGTTTTGAATAACAGACTGATTCTGTATTTTTTCAAACATTTGCATGGATTTTATAAAGATATATTATTGGTTATAAATACCGATAAACAAAATATAAGGCAATTGGTTTTAGGTAATGGCTTTCCCACGGTGAAATCTGAGGTTCGCCCTAATGGCGTCATTGTACTATCAGTTATTATTATTCGGAACTTCCACGGAACGCTTCTACACTTACCTTATCAATTGAATATCACCAATACATCATCATCGCTAAATTTCGATCAAAATTTAATAAATGTTATAACATGCCACAGTACTGCTGTGTGCCTGGTTGCACAAATTCACCGGGACGTACGTATTCAACAGACCCTGAACTGAGAATGAAATCGAGTGGCAATTAAACGGACTGATGCCAAATACAAAAACCTTCGGAGAGCAGGGAAGTTTGATGTCGTCTGTGCTGCACATTTCAAACCCAGCAAATATAGAGAACGTTTGTCAGGTAAGATGGTCACCTAATGTGCACCAATGCTTCCATTGTCAATGACGCAGACCGAATTTGTCAGATTGCCTATCAATTTTCCACACTGCAAGTTTGAAACAAAGGGGGTGGGAGGATTGACATGCTTTTGCAGAAATGCGGAAAATTGGTCGAAAGGCCAAAAATGTTGGGATTCGGGAAAATTATAATTCGGTTAAAGAATTAGGAAAATTGTATCCTTATCCCCCTCCTCCTTATACAGTATGTATTGGCAGAATTAATGCACTGCCATTCCTTGTTCAACAGAAATACAAATATGTTTTCGCTTAAAATTAGTAAATATTTGGAAAATATTTATAGCTTTAAATGTTTTTAAAATTAAAAAAAAATATTCGCTTAAAACCTTTTTTAAAATTACCTTAGAATTAATGTGCTAATTAAACCTTTGCCACGTAATGTATCCACACATAAAAAAGAGACTTAAAGTATAGAAATATCTCTGCTGTATCGAACTGTTAAAGAAACTGAAAACAAACAACTGTTATTTTTCGGAGCAGTTTTACTTCAGATTACCCATCCTTAAATACAGGAATCTAATTTATCTATAGTCTTGTCTCTTGCTACAAATTGTGTACATATTTTACCAAAATTATGAAACAGTCATAAATTGATTGGAGAAAAACCTCTAAATGATTGTTGTGTTCTTGAAAACACTCTTGCATGTTATTAATTATCTATACAGTAGACAGCCTATGGATTCATAATTTGCCTATGTTAGGTCCTTATTCTGCATAACTAAATACCAGTTCTAAAACATTCTTGTCAAAATTATAATTTTGTCATATTTAAGTTAGTACACATACTTTATAGCTCTTCATTTTTTTTCTTATTTTTTATCCAATTTTATCTTTAATCTAGAGCAAGGACATTTAAATTAAAGTTACGACACCAGATCATGTTCAGTAAATAATCATCAAACATTACAGCTTGTTCTTTTGAATGATGTTTAACTCCACTTTCAGCAATTTTTCAGCTATATCATGACGTCCTGTTTTTATTGGTGGAGGAAGCCGGAGTACATGTACCTGGAGAAAACCCGACCTTCGGTAGGAAAACTTGCAGGCCTTCTCAATTAAGAAGGGAGATGAGCGCACCCTGCCTGCAGTGGACTCCAACCAGCAACCTCGATATTGGCAGACTCACGTGATCAATATTAGACGAACTACCTTAACAACTCGGCCAATGAGGCCCCCAGAGTAAATAGTAAAATTATGTATAAATTGCAATGCTATTATAATGCATAGTGACGCTTATACATTTATCCACACACAAAAGCAAGCTGCATTGTGCACCTTCCTCATGTAACATGTAACATTTTCTTTATCTTGTCTATCATATTTTTGCTTTGTTTGCTGTGTGATTTTTGTTTATCTTATTCTAGAATTGAAGAAATGGACTAAAGAATTTCTAAAATTTGTGTAATAAATGTCATACAGATATATGAGGTCTGGCAACATCAAAATGATGAATTTGAAGAAATGGATGGCATGCCCTTCATATTAATACTGAACCACAAAATAAATCCAGCACAAAATTAGAGATTTGCAGACATATATTTTAAAATGATATTGAAAATATTAATAAAATTTTAATGAACAAATGTCTCTACAGATTGTTTTGTTTTGTGGAATGTCTGAATTACACAATATCACAGCGTTTTATTTAATAGCACATTTCAAAAACATGTATGTTCAACACTACATTTATCACATCTTGCATTGGTACAATAGAAGATGTGTGAGTACCATCAGAATATGCGCCCATATTCTTTAAAATGATAGCAAAATTTCAGCTGCATTTGTGGGACTTGGCTGCTCCACATTAAACCATTTTTTCAAATGTCTTTGTCCCATAAATGCTAACAGGGTTCAGATCTGAACTAAAAGCTGTATGTTATCATAATTATTGATATGGAGACTTGATCGATGTATAGGGCAGCTGTTACACTGTTGCCTCTTCTTGGGCCAAATGTCTATAAGATAACTGGACCGAGTTTTGCATTTAATCCAATCTCCAAATCTTGAGGCTTCTTTTGGGGTACAGTTTCTCAGATTTGGTTCATTTCCTAGTTACTTTTTCAATATTCTTTCATTGATCTTCAGTCACTTTAAATAGAAAAAAATGTGACAATAGCACATAGATACCCCACCACAAGCAGCAGGGCCTGACATGTCCAAAAAGTGCTTACACATAGATACCCCACCACAAGCAGCAGGGGCCTGACATGTCCAAAAAGTGCTTACACATAGATACCCCAACACAAGCAGCAGGGGCCTGACATGTCCAAAAAGTGCTTACACATAGATACCCCAACACAAGCAGCAGGGGCCTGACATGTCCAAAAAGTGCTTACACATAGATACCCCAACACAAGCAGCAGGGGCCTGACATATCCAAAAAGTGCTTACACATAGATACTCCACCACAAGCAGCAGTGGCCTGACATGTCCAAAAAGTGCTTACACATAGATACCCCAACACAAGCAGCAGGGGCCTGACATGTCCAAAAAAGTGCTTACACATAGATACCCCACCACAAGCAGCAGAGGCCTGACATGTCCAAAAAGTGCTTACACATAGATACCCCACCACAAGCAGCAGGGCCTGACATATCCAAAAAGTGCTTACACATAGATACCCCAACACAAGCAGCAGGGGCCTGACATGTCCAAAAAGTGCTTACACATAGATACCCCAACACAAGCAGCAGGGGCCTGACATGTCCAAAAAGTGCTTACACATAGATACCCCAACACAAGCAGCAGGGGCCTGACATGTCCAAAAAGTGCTTACACATAGATACCCCACCACAAGCAGCAGTGGCCTGACATGTCCAAAAAGTGCTTACACATAGATACCCCAACACAAGCAGCAGGGCCTGATATGTCCAAAAAGTGCTTACACAAAGATACCCCACCACAAGCAGCAGGGGCCTGACATGTCCAAATAGTGCTTACAACAAGATACCCCACCACAAGCAGCAGGGGCCTGACATGTCCAAAAAGTGCTTACAACACAATATCCATGAAGATAACATAACAGTCTGATTTATAACAGCAAAGAAAAATGTGCTGCTGTTCAATAAAGGACCAATTCTTGGTGAAAATGATTTTCTTTTAATGCAACACATGTATATTTAAGCAAAGTTAATATCTCTTGAGAAACACTGAAACAGGATTTTGTCATAGAAAATATACTCCCCACTTCACATATGCTTGGTAGCTATAATATTCTTGTCCAATGATGGGTGAAAAAGCTAGACTTCTGTTTAACAATATGAAACTCTTATTTTTAATGAATCATACTTCATATATACATGTATAACACTGGAAATGGCTTCAAAGCTGGATATACAATGAACATGACAGTATATTGAACAGATATACATGTATAATGGATAAGAGTTATAGGCGACAAAAAGCAGTTGAGAGACGATATAATAATTCCAAAGCCTATAGGTGAGGGAAGTTTTGACTCGATACTGGTATTTTTTCATATACATGTATCTCTCGCGCCTATGATATAAATATCTGTTTAATCGCAACCATTATTATATACCCTGGCTGCTCCCATGAATCAAGTGAATTCATTATTAGCTTAATGGTAATTATGACCATGGACTGCAATCTGTACAAAGAGCAAAAATTGTGAGCTTTTGATAGTCTTCAACATATTCTCTAATGCTTCCATTTTTGGGGGATGTTGTCTACCTTTACAGGTGAACCTGGAGAAAAATATTACCATGTTAGAGGTTTCTAGCAAGAAAAAATATTGGTTAGTAAAATATGGAAATACAACAGGTAGGTCAGGTGACTATAACCTCTCAATTTCAACCCTATTTAAAATAAAAAAAACAATGCATGGTTTCAAATTGCCTCCATACATTCCCCTTTTCTACTACTTTTTTCTCTTTTTTTTCTCTTTTTATAGAATCCTAGTTAAAAAAATAATATGTACTACTAGTACATGCAAGGAAAAATTAATGTTACAAGGTTACATGCATGAGGAAGTAAGGTTACAGTGGTTACATGCATGAGGAAGTAAGGTTACAATGTTTACATGCATGAGGAAGTAAGGTTACAATGGTTACATGCATGAGGAAGTAAGGTTACAATGGTTACATGCATGAGGAAGTAGGGTTACAATGGTTACATGCATGAGGAAGTAAGGTTACAGTGGTTACATGCATGAGGAAGTAAGGTTACAATGGTTACATGCATGAGGAAGTAAGGTTACAATGGTTACATGCATGAGGAAGTAAGGTTACAATGGTTACATGCATGAGGAAGTAAGGTTACAATGGTTACATGCATGAGGAAGTAAGGTTACAATGGTAACATGCATGTAGAATCCAGGTTACAATGGTTACATGCATGGGAAATACAGGTTACAGTCATGGAGAATCCAGGTAGATTAGCAGTAACTCAAGGGTGGCACACTGTACAGTTTTAAATGTCCTAATTACAACATGTAGATGTATCTTTGGGTACACTCTACTAGCAACAACACAATATAAAAAAGCACTCACTTTTTTTTCATAAGAACATGTTTCCAATCGTAAATCAGGTGTGCTGGTTTCAAATATGATATCCATTTTCTTCTATCTTTTATAACAAAAAGCTACATATGGTTTTTATGATGCCGGTAAAAGCTTTTTAAAAACCAATTTTTCTAATTCTGGTAAAAAAGTGACCCTACATTATTACTAAGTCAGATTAAGAGTAAATATCATATCACTTAATTGAATTTGTTGACTAAGTCTTCCTCCTTCCAAATATGCCAGAATAGTTTCTTTATAATGAAGTTGAGTTAGTTGGTTAAATCTGGTTTAAATGTGGTAACCCCTAGACGAAAAATTGGACTGAAAAAGAAAGGAAAAATTTATTAAGCTGTCATTTAACACAAAGTGAATTTTTATTTGTTTTGGACACAAAGTATTGTTGCAACTTAATTTAAAACCATTTAAAGATAACATCTGAACAAACACAAGGTAAACAATATACTAAAAATATGTGTTTATAAACAATTTCGCAAGTACGTTTGAGGAAAGATTAGACCTATTACAATATTAAGAAATATTACATTAATCACTAAAAATGAATTTGATTTACATTTATCAATATAATTATTTATTAAATATCAGAATCAAATTATAATGCATAGGTTAATTTTTGTCAACAAAACTGAAAACATATTTTAAATATTTTTATGTATGTTTTACAAACGAACAACAAACTATAAACTGTATTAAAATAGATACCACTTAATATTACTTAAGATTTTGTATCATGTCTACTCAACATTTTACTCTTAAATGATGGCACCAGCTGTAATTAGATTGGTTGTTTGAATGTTGTTTAGTGCCACTTTCAGCAATTTTTCAGCTATATCATGGCGTCCAGTTTGTATGGGGGAGGAGGAGGGAGTGCCGGGAGAAAACCCCGACCTTTCTGTAGGAAAACTGGCAATCCTTGTCAATTAAAATTGGAGTTGAACACACTCTACCCGCAGTGAGGCTCGAACCCGCAATGTCAGTGTTGACAGACCACGTGATCAATAGTAGACGAACTACCTTAACCACTCGACCACCCAGCTGTAATTTGAAACTAGTGCAGGTTGAAAATCATTTAACTTAAGTCTAAAAAAAGAACATATTTAATGTAAAGTTTAAAAAAGGCAAACAAAACAGAATATTCAATGCAAGGCAAAAAAGGCAAAACACAAAACAAGATAACAGAAAAACAGAGGCAACAAATTCAAGGTGGTCGTAGCTTGCACTTAAAACTGTCTACAGTGTTTTTCAATTCCAAATCTGAAAAATTCTCAAGTCATCTTTTCCCAAAAATATATGTAAGATCGGTGCATTATTACAAAAAGAAATTGGTAATATAGAACCTTTTCCTGAATTTGACCTTGAAATAAAAGGTCATGGTCTTAAGTTAAGTTATACAATAAATTTTATTCATTTGGACTTTATTTGGCATAATTTATGCGATAATTTTTTATTTATATGCAATTAATTTCATTCAATTGGTATAATTTTTCATTTATATGCGATATTTTTTTCATTCATATGCTATAATTGCATGATGGGAAATAGTTTTGACGTCACTGGGCTAAAATGTGAAGCGATGTTTGTGATACATAAATAAACCGCCTTAGTCTTACTGTATTCGGCGCAGAATATCTTTGAGTTGTTAGCCGAAATTGCACGAATTCCAAAGTTATTCTGCTTGTTTTGGTTTAAACTTAATCACAAAAATTGTTTCAAATGGATATGGATATGTAATGATGCACGTATAATGCCTATGTTGCGCTTAGGCGCCTGAGTTTGATTAATAAAATCTTGAATCTTTAAAAATCTCTACATGCCATAATCTGTTTATCACATATTTGATAACCACTTGTTAACCTTTTAACGAAAATAAAGCAGTTTAAAACAGTTTAATTATTAACAAAAACTTAATAAAACAAACACAAAAACATATACAAAACTCTAAACAGTTCAATATCATAGGTTTTAGAAGAAAGCGAGTATTTATCAAAGATATGTCACTCATTAAAAGCTCATTGATTTCTGTTGGTATTTTGATTGTTCATACTATCAACAAATGTAGAAAAATTTTTGCAGGGACAGCAACAAACCTGTCATTTTTTTCATTTTTGTTAGTTGAAGTTCGTCTGCTATGTTGACATATAAGCGGAAGTGCAAAACGAAAGAGCTAAAAACAGATATCAGCCACCGGGGCTAATATCGATATTAGACCCGAGGGCTAATATCGGTCCATCACTTCCGGTCATATCAAATATGCAAAAATGTTCACATCACTACCAAATATGTGATAGTTTAATTTCAAACATATCGATGACGTGAAGGAAAGAAACGTGTTGTACAAGCAGACTCATAGTTTAATTGATACTTTTATGTCTATGGACTTTAGAGTTACGTCAGAATTTTCCATGTTAAGGCATTAAAATGATTGGATCATGGGGGTATAATTTAGACTATAATACTTCCATGATTGGGCCAAAATAACGAATAAATCAAATTTTTGGGATAAATCAGGATATCAGCTCCAATTAGGAAATAATGTTTGTTTCATTGGTGGTATAATTTCAGAAATGTTTAGTATTTTTAGTTATATCATGACGTCCAGATTTTATGGAAAAGGAATCCTGAGTACCTGGTAAAATAAATTCGTACCCTTCGGCAGGTAAATTGGAAATCCTTATCATTCAAAATTTGAGCCGATCACACCGCAGGAAGGCTCTAACTCGTAACCGCAGAATTGAAGGCATGCACGTTATAAATAGCAGATAATTAACTACGTGGCCACGATATTATCAAAGATTGCATAGATAAGTTGATCACAAAATAAAGAAATAAATGAGCTATAGTACATGACGTGTATGTTTATAACTTTTTTAGCATTTAATTTGTACGTTCGAGCACGAATTAAGTTAACTTGTTCTTGGAAAAAAATTTAATTGACAAGATTTGCCTTTTTTCCTGTAAAAATTCTATGGCTGAGGTTACATGTACACCGGTTTCCTCTCGTAATATTACATGATGTCATAATACAGCTAACAATCTAAAAGACTCAATTGAAACCACTGCCCGCCAATATTTTAGTTTTCATAACTATTGTAATGGGTTATCCAATTATGATAAAATTATTGTTTTCTCTTCTCTAAACAGCACCATTTAACAAGCAGTACTACGTGACATTTAATAATATTGATAATTCGTGTAACTTTCGGTCCAAAAATAAGCACCCAGAATCAGCCCTGTACTTCATAGTATTAATTCCAAGGACAGAATGGATTAGTTGGACTATTCTTCAAACTTTTCATCACTAGCGTGTCAACACGGAAGGTTTGAATTCGAACCGCATTTCGGTTCCTGTGCTCTCGATTTCAACGTTATTTGAAGTTCGCGTCTACAAAACAAAATACACCAGTCATAGTTTCAGCAGAACGTAACAGGATTAAAATAACAGCGGAAGATTTCAAGGAAACAAAAGATAGTCAAAAGATAGGTAAATTGGAATAGACACTTCAAATTTGGTAGTTTTCAACCAAGAAACGTAGCATGGAAAAATGAACTACGACTAAAAAATAAATCGTATTGCTTTCATATCGAATAAATATGCACCTGACCCCGAACGAGAGGTCAACTATTATGCGACACCAGCGCTGTGGTCGGGCATTGTGAACTATCACGGTTTTATTAAGGCGATACTGATGAGTATAAACATTTTCGCTTATTGGTGTTGAAAAATCGCATTTGCAGTCAAAGGGAGATAAACTCAATTAAACTAGGTTTTTGTCTGTACGATGTGTCGTTTCCATCTAAGAGGGGACCATCTACTAGTATGTGATGACAACATGCTATTCGTTCCAGATCATTGTTGTGTACATTAAGCTGTAATAGAAGATATAGTAATAACACAATATAATAACAATCAGTAGCAATTAACACACGTCATCACATTCGGACAGATCTGAATCCAATTGATTATAACTTGCATAAATCTGTCATATTTTGTGATAACCAGTAGGTACCAGTATCAATGTATTAGATTGACCCGATCAGAGATAGAATCCCACTGTCTACTGCACTGTACAGTTACATGTATGCCACATAATGGGGAGAAATTATTAAAGACGTGAAAAGTGTATTATGTGTTCTTCTGCATTTCTTGCCTTTCTCTTTAGTGCTTCATTATAAGGAGAAGGTACCAGTTATTGTACTATATGTACACAAACATGTATGTTCCGTAGTGCACACTAAGGTACCAGTTATTGTACTACATGTACACTAACATGTATGTTCCGTTGTGCACACAAAGGTACCAGTTATTGTACTACATGTACACTAACATGCATGTTCCGTTGTGCACACAAAGGCACCAGTTATTGTACTACATGTACACTAACATGCATGTTCCGTAGTGCACACAAAGGTACCAGTTATTGTACTACATGTACACTAACATGTATGTTCCGTAGTGCACACAAAGGCACCAGTTATTGTACTACATGTACACTAACATGTATGTTCCGTAGTGCACACAAAGGTACCAGTTATTGTACTACATGTACACTAACATGTATGTTCCGTAGTGCACACAAAGGCACCAGTTATTGTACTACATGTACACTAACATGTATGTTCCGTAGTGCACACAAAGGTACCAGTTCTTGTGCTACATGTACACTAACATGTATGTTCCGTAGTGCACACAAATTATTAATCGCCTGTTTTATGTGCAAATGATAGGGTTTATGTATTTTGGTTAAAATTGGTTTCTCTGCAATGTTCTTCAATTAACAAATTAATTTTATAGACTGTGGTGTGAGTTTGATAATTTTCATGATATTTTTTGAAACAAAGCTCAAGAAAAGAAAGCAAACAACCAGAAACCAAATGATAGATTTTCACGTTTTCAAACGTTCTTTCAAATAAAACAATCAATTGGACTTCTGACTCCGGGAGGGTGGGGTCATCTGTTATTGAGCTCGATTTCCGGTAGTTTTTGTTTACACTTAAAGGTGTCATATGTTTATTCACAGCTTGGCTTTATTAAACATGAAAAATATATTATCGGAAACACAATCTTGTTGTGTATGGGAACGGAAGACACCGGCTAACATGGTAAAATCCGAATAAAAGCATATGACATGGTTACATGGTAATGTATAAAGTCTTAAACTCTGAAATACATATCGTATAAAGAGGACAAGACGTGGTCTTAAAAGATGGAGTCGGGTTGTTGGTTGAGACGCCATGGAAACTTTTATCCTAACTTCTCCATTTATTTTCATTCGTTTTCAATTTTCAGTTTGACAATGAAATTAAGGTAGATAAAAGCAATATTTTAGTAGGACGTAGAGGTGTTCCATGGGTTCTTTGGGTTACTTTATTGTGTTCTGTTTTTATATAGAGGAAAACAGTATAACATTATATTTTTTTTAATTAATACCCAGGTGTTACATATAAAATACCAGTTTGGACTACATAACTCGCAGGAACTTCTTTTTTTACAGGAAGCCCTGGTGGCCAAGTAATTAAGGTTTTGATCCCGTATCAGCACTGAGATTGGGTTTGAAACTTACTGCGGGCAGGGTGTGTTCGATTCCAATATTATTTATTAAGTATTTTCAGTTTTTCTGCCTACGCGGCTGCCACATGAGTATATTCTTGTATATTCACGTGTTATTCACTTGTATAAACTACGCTGAGTATTTTGCCTTTTTCTAAAGCACGTGTAACTTCTTATATTCATAACCCGTCTGTGTATATTAATAGATAAATTTAATTGTTTCGGTAATGTTCACTACCGTTATCATCGTATGTTGCATGTAAGTTTCATCAATCTGATTAAAATTAAATCTTTCACTTTCTCCCCCATTTTTCTATTGTCGCCACATGTAAGATCTAAAGTAATCCCATTCAGGTCATATTCTGGTCACCTAAGACCATGTGACTTTAAGCACCAACTAAATAGTGACTTCCGGGTCGGGATCTTGGCCGGTCGCATACCTAATTAGTTATTGACATTTTTTACGCTCATCTCGATTTGTCATAATGGATACTTAAAGCTATGTTTTATTTTCTGTAACTTGATTTGACTTGGAAATGTACTGTGACAAAAATGCACGATTGTTTTGATTGTACAAAAAAAGTTGCAATAATTAAAATATGTTACAAAACCGATTTTTATGGAACGCCATGACTGCCTTATGTATGAAAAGTTTTGTGTATGCGGTGCTTTCTACTTTATATGTGGTGCTTTCGACTTTATATGCGGTGCTTACGACTTTATACCATATGCGATGGTTACGACTTTATATGCGGTGCTTTCGACTTTATATGCGGTGCTTACTACTTTATATGCGGTGCTTACGACTTTATATGCGGTGGTTACGACTTTATATGCGGTGGTTACGACTTTATGTGCGGTGCTTACTACTTTATTTGTGGTGCTTACGACTTTATAAGCGGTGCATACGACTTTATATGCGGTGCTTACTTCTTTATATGCGGTGGTTAGATGAAATTGTATACGCTTCGTTGGTCATGACCTTTAAACGCGATAAACACGTGATTCTATATATATGTATTGCTTTCGTCATCATATGTTACACAGTGGAATTAACTGGCTTTCGAGAAATAAAGTCGTAAGCGCCGCATATAAAGACGTAACAACCGCATATAAAGTCGAAAGCAGTGCCTATAAAGTCATATGCAACTCATATAAAGTCGTAAGCACCGCATATAAAGTCGAAAGCACCACATATAAAGTAGTAAGCACTGCATACAACGAACTTTTCACACATAAGGCATAGATTTTTAATTGTTTATACGTATAAATCAATAATTTTGGAATCGACTTTAAAACGGTATGTACGTAAATTTTGATTATGACAAAAATGTGATCATTGTCTGCATGATCATGTTTATATAATTATCACTTTGATACAAAAAAGAAATAAGAAGAAAAACGATCACCTGATCACCTCATAATTATGGAGAGTTTGTAAATATGTTTTATCGTTGCAACTGTCAAAATTTGGGGTTTTTCGACATTTTGATGATTTTTTTAATAATGTCACGACATTCAGTTTTATTGTGATGAAAACACCTTCTGTGGGCACGAAAACTGGTAATCTATATCATTTAGGTTGTAGTAGAGCTCGCTCTGTCTGTACTGAAATCACTGGGCACGAAAACTAGTAATCCTTGTCATTTAGGTTGTAGTAGAGCACGCTCTGTCTGTGCTGAAATCACTGGGCACGAAAACTGGTAATCTTTGTCATTTAGGTTGTAGTAGAGCACGCCCTGTCTGTACTCAAATCACTTGGCACGAAAATTGGTAATCGTTGTCATTTAGGTTGTAGTAGAGCACGCCCTGTACTGAAATTACTGGGCAAGAAAACTAGTAATCCTTGTCATTTAGGTTGTAGTGGAGCACGCCCTGTCTGTACTGAAATCACTGGGCACGAAAATTGGTAATCCGTCTCATTTAGGTTGTAGTAGAGCACGCCCTGTCTGTACTGAAATCTCTGGGCACGAAAACTGGTAATCCTTGTCATTTAGGTAGTAGTAGAGCACGCCCTTACTGAAATCACTGGGCACGAAAACTAGTAATCCTTGTTATTTAGGTTGTAGTAGAGCACGTCCTGTCTGTGCTGAAATCACTGGGCAAGAAAACTAGTAATCCTTGTCATTAAGGTTGTAGTAGAACGCGCCCTGTACTGAAATCACTGGGCAAGAAAACTAGTAATCCTGGTCATTTAGGTTGTTGTAGAGCACGCCCTGAACTGAAATCACTGGGCACGAAAACTAGTAATCCTTGTCATTTAGGTTGTAGTAGAGCACGCTCTGTCTGTACTGAAATCACTGGGCAAGAAAACTAGTAATCCTTGTCATTTAGGTTGTAGTAGAGCACGCCCTATCTGTACTGAAATCACTGGGCAAGAAAACTAGTAATCCTTGTAATCTAGGTTGTAGTGGAGCACGCCCTGTGTGTACTGAAATCACTGGGCAAGAAAACTAGTAATCCTTGTCATTTAGTTTGTAGTAGAGCACGCCCTGTATTGAAATTACTGGGCAAGAAAACTAGTAATCCTTGTCATCTAGGTTGTAGTAGAGCACTCCCTGTCTGTACTGAAATCAGTGGGCATGACAACTGGTAATCCTTGTCATTTAGGTTGTAGTAGAGCACGCCATGTCTGTACTGAAATCACTGGGCAAGAAAACTAGTACTCCTCTTCATTTAGGTTGTAGTAGAGCACGCCCTGTACTGAATCACTGGGCACAAAAACTGGTAATCATTGTCATTTAGGTTGTAGAAGAGCACGCCCTGTCTGTACTGAAATCACTGGGCAAATCAACTAGTAATCCTTGTCATTTAGGTTGCAGTGGAGCACGCCCTGTACTGAATCACTGGGCACAAAAACTGGTAATCCTTGTCATTTAGGTTGTAGTAGAGCACGCCCTGTCTGTACAGAAATCACTGGGCAAGAAAACTAGTAATCCTTGTCATTTAGGTTGTAGTGGAGCACGCCCTGTACTGATTCACTGGGCACAAAAACTGGTCTTTCTTGTCATTTAGGTTGTAGTAGAGCACGCTCTGTACTGAAATCACTCTGGTGATAAATATTAGATGTCTAACTGTATACACTACTCTTCAATTGTCACCTTTTTTAATTCTTAAACAAAATATACTTTTTTCTGAAAATATTTATACTTTAACTATATTATAAATGTATACTTAATTGAAATGACTTGTAGAAATTACTGGGCAAGAAAACTAGTAATCCTTGTCATTTAGGTTGTAGTGGAGCACGCCCTGTCTGTACTGAAATCACTGGGCACGAAAATTGGTAATCCGTCTCATTTAGGTTGTAGTAGAGCACGCCCTGTCTGTACTGAAATCTCTGGGCACGAAAACTGGTAATCCTTGTCATTTAGGTAGTAGTAGAGCACGCCCTTACTGAAATCACTGGGCACGAAAACTAGTAATCCTTGTTATTTAGGTTGTAGTAGAGCACGTCCTGTCTGTGCTGAAATCACTGGGCAAGAAAACTAGTAATCCTTGTCATTTAGGTTGTAGTAGAACGCGCCCTGTACTGAAATCACTGGGCAAGAAAACTAGTAATCCTGGTCATTTAGGTTGTTGTAGAGCACGCCCTGAACTGAAATCACTGGGCACGAAAACTAGTAATCCTTGCCATTTAGGTTGTAGTAGAGCACGCTCTGTCTGTACTGAAATCACTGGGCAAGAAAACTAGTAATCCTTGTCATTTAGGTTGTAGTAGAGCACGCCCTATCTGTACTGAAATCACTGGGCAAGAAAACTAGTAATCCTTGTAATCTAGGTTGTAGTGGAGCACGCCCTGTGTGTACTGAAATCACTGGGCAAGAAAACTAGTAATCCTTGTCATTTAGTTTGTAGTAGAGCACGCCCTGTATTGAAATTACTGGGCAAGAAAACTAGTAATCCTTGTCATCTAGGTTGTAGTAGAGCACTCCCTGTCTGTACTGAAATCAGTGGGCATGACAACTGGTAATCCTTGTCATTTAGGTTGTAGTAGAGCACGCCATGTCTGTACTGAAATCACTGGGCAAGAAAACTAGTACTCCTCTTCATTTAGGTTGTAGTAGAGCACGCCCTGTACTGAATCACTGGGCACAAAAACTGGTAATCATTGTCATTTAGGTTGTAGAAGAGCACGCCCTGTCTGTACTGAAATCACTGGGCAAATCAACTAGTAATCCTTGTCATTTAGGTTACAGTGGAGCACGCCCTGTACTGAATCACTGGGCACAAAAACTGGTAATCCTTGTCATTTAGGTTGTAGTAGAGCACGCCCTGTCTGTACAGAAATCACTGGGCAAGAAAACTAGTAATCCTTGTCATTTAGGTTGTAGTGGAGCACGCCCTGTACTGATTCACTGGGCACAAAAACTGGTCTTCCTTGTCATTTAGGTTGTAGTAGAGCACGCTCTGTACTGAAATCACTCTGGTGATAAATATTAGATGTCTAACTGTATACACTACTCTTCAATTGTCACCTTTTTTAATTCTTAAACAAAATATACTTTTTTCTGAAAATTTTTATACTTTAACTATATTATAAATGTATACTTAATTGAAATGACTTGTAGAAATGTTGAAATTATCAACAGAAATAACGGCTATTGTATTACAAAGGGCGCTGAGGTCAATCTTGAGTATTACTGTCGCAAACCGAGTAAACGATTCATCAGAATTTGAATCACATACACCAGACATCCAGAAAAGAAAAATAATGTATGAACAATCTAAAACCTAACTAACTTCCTACTAGTTCACTACATCGAAGGTGTACACAAAATCATAAAAGATCGACCCAATGTTGTTGATTGCTCAGCACAGCACTAAGCGTTGCTAAGGATAAAACATTTAGAACATGGGGTTGGGTCTTCTGGGCATATTTCTAAATTACGATGATGGTTTTTTTTAATCTCGTAATAGTTTTAATACCTCAACCATTATATTGTGCTATAATGTAGCTACGCCACTGAGCTTACATTGAACCCAATTCAATCAAATAAACCGACGAAAACGGGATACATACATGTACAGGTTTCATTATGGGTAAGAGTTGATATAAAGCGATTTTCAACTCTCACGAGTTATGAAATCCTTTTCTATTACGATTCCGTACGGAGTTTTTCTCAAACAGTGCTACTGCACCCGCTTTGCACAGATTTTCCTTGCATTCCATTATAACGTCAACAGAAACATTCCAACGTCATAGATACCCCAACACAACCAACCAGAATGAGTTAAAAGTAATAAACAATGGATGATCAACCAATCAGAGGAGTCAATTCCTTAAATGATCAATCAATCAGATTGAGTCAGTTCTATCACATTGTCTAGAGATTTATATCGCAAATATGCAATCTTTCGAGAATATGAAAGGCAGACAAAATCATAAGAGAAATGTCGATGTTGTTTTATTCATTAGGCATATTTAGCAGGAGTTGATTTACTTTTTGTTTGAGATATTTCCCACTTCCTGCCCTTATCATTCACCAAGAAATTTAGCATACATTTAAATGTTTATTCAACATAACAAACTGCAACATTGTTTATTGCTTTTGTATCTGTAAACAAGAATAGACATAAAATAATATTGTTCTTATGTAGTTGTTTATTTGTTAATGGGCAGACTGTTTATCAAGAAAGACAGACGAAGCTCGGTCTACTCAGGCTTCATAACCGATAATAGTTGAATATCGGACTTATTTACAAACAATACTAAATGCGATTCTGTATTGGGTGGCAGCAACCCTCGTCATACCATAGAAACGAAGCTATACAACTGAATGACGTTTTACACCACTTTTAGTCAATTATTACATGTAGCTATATCTTTGATTATTTTGCTTTATTGATGATAGGGGGCATGGTCTTGACGACCATCATAATAACCTGGACATTTAGACTAAACAGATAAATATCGAGTACTGACTAAAAAAAGGCGCGAATAAATATCAAAGGGGCAACCAATCTCTTACGTTAAAACTCTGTATTAAAATGACAAAACACGCTGCAGATCTTTTCAAAGCTGGTCGCGCTGGCTATCGGTTTTCGGCTGTCCACTTGTTGATATCCGAGTTGATGATGATATAACTAAATGTCTTCGATATCGAGCTCTTCCGATGCCTTGTTACACCATAGAGTAAGAAGTAGATAATTAACATTTACCTATACTTCTGTAAAGCAATTGTACTTGGCACAAACATATTGAATATATTGTAAATAAAGCCTATGATTATACAATTAGCAATTAATGTAGATATATACACATAAGAAACAATAAACATGTTGTTTATGGGACCTTTTTAAAAGTTTGATGATCATTTGGCCCAATCAAAATATATCCCTTACTATTTGTAATCCAACTTTCCTTTAGAATATCGTACATTACGTATCGAGCGGCCTTGATCCTACGTATATACCCACTATGCCTTTGCCAAGCGAAACTGTTATCAACATGTCCTGATCCGCATATCTCTTCTATTAGAATTCGAACAACCACAACAGACAGTTATGTTTATATACCAGTCTTGATCTATATGCTTGTTTTGACCTGTATAACTGCCTTGATCTGAATACCTGTCTTGATCTTTATACCTACCTTGATCTAATATACCTGCCTTGGTCTATATAACTGTTTTTGATCTAAATATTTGCCTTGATCTATATACCTGCCTTGATCTATATACCTACCTTGATCTACATACCTGTCTTGATCTTTATACCTACCTTGATCTATATACCGGCCTAGATCTATATACCTGCCTTGATCTATATACCTGTTTTGATCTATATACCTGCCTTGATCTATATACCCGCCTTGATCTATCTACCCGCCTTGATCTATATACCTGTTTTCATCTATATATCTGTCTTGATCTATACTCTTTTAATTTAAGTACCTGTTTTGAGCAATGTACATGTACCTTCCTTGATCTATATACAGTCTCCGTACGGTCCACTTAGCAGAACGATACCTGTCTAAGTCGATCCAAACTTGAAATCCAGTCCTAGATTCTCGCACAGGACAGACATAGCATAACACTTGTATCATTGCCTCAATTTAACTCATTATGTAACATTCGAAATGTAAAGACAAGCTAGCAAAAACATGAAGGATTGTTAGTCAATTTTGAATTCCTGCAAGCGATTAACGAACATCCAACAGTAGAAAAGTTGGCAAATCTCGACATTATTTTGTTATAGAAGTCAATTGTGACTGCAGAGCTTGACCACTGACCATCAAAGCTTGACAGACAATTTACATTAATATCCAACAGAGACAAATTACCAGTAGTGATAATACTAACAAAGGTAATTTAGGTGGTAGTCTGTGGGTAGATAAGAAAGGTGGGATATCTAATTTAGGTATGTAAATAAGAAGGTAAGGTACGCAAGTAGTTGTTGGTATGTACGGAGGAATGTAGATAGGTAGGTAAGTTTGGTAAGTTGCTAAGATTGGTTGACAGCTGTCGGTCAGTCGGTCGGCAGGCTGGCAGGTACAGAGCCGTGACGAACATAGAGTTGTCTCTTGTAAAAACAGTGTGCGGCTTGGCATATACAAAGCAATGAAAACATGGATAGTAGGATCATGTATATAAACAGTCTTCAACTTTATATGTCCAAAAATCTACGCTACTGGTTTTTCTATCATCTTTTGTCTGAACTATGCATTTGGTGCAAATCAAATCGACAAAACTTCCAATTCCATTTAATTTCTCCTTGTCTGCAATGTCGACAGATATGCGTTTGTTTACGTCATTGACAGCATTTACAATAACATCTTGAGAACCGTGGTGTAGAAGTCCAGTTGTTAAAATCGAATACAGGTCAACCTATTTGTATGATGACACATCGGACAGTGCATTGTGGTTCAAAAGAAAAAGAAAGTCCCCGATTTATTGGAAAACTTTTACGTGTGGGTGGGGAGGGGTGTCCTACACACGCACATGATAAGCCTGCCAAGCTTGTTGATTGGAAATAGAAATTGGACTAAATAACTTTGTTATATATCTTTTGTGCTTTTGTGTACTTTTTTATTAATATAAAAACGTAAATAACTGATGTGACAATTTAAAAATTTATTTTTTTATTGGAATAAGTTATTGCAAGTATTTTCCTTGATCAACCCGGTACGGGTAACACAAACCGATTATTCTGATTGGCATTTTACGCAACTTTCAGCGTGTATTCAGTTAGATGCATATCGTGACGTACAGTATTTATTATTGGGCGATGCCGCAGCAGCCATTGAAAATCACAAAACACAATAATTGGCAATCCTTGTCAGTCACGGAAGATGTCGAGCACACCTTGTTATTTAATTTTAATAAACTAACTGTGACAATAAAACAAACAAATAAACAAAAACATCATGAAAGTAAAATGTAGATTGTCTTTATGGTAATTCAAGTTGCCCGACAAAAACTTGGACACTGTTGAGTGTTGACTGCATGTTCTCTCAGTTAAACATGTTACTGGTTGATTTTTTTGTAATATGCCCCCTTCAGCCTATCGAGTGCCTGTCCATCCAAAGAGTTCACATCCATATTGGAGCTTTTAAGAACAAGCAAGGACTCCAAAGTATTGTCCCCTAAGCATGCTCTTTGCTCAGTTCTGTTTTTACGAACACATGAGAAGACTCGTTCACAGTGGGCACTACTATGTGGTATTGTAAGTATGCAACACATAACTGTTGCAAGATCAGAGAACAAATACTTGTCTTCTTCTTTAAGTTTACCAATGGACAACCATGTTTCATCTATTCTCTTTTTCTTACAACTATCAATATCATACATTTGATAGCTAACAAATTGTTCAATGATTGTATCTTTGGTTGTATTTTTTGGCAGAAGTGTGGGAAAGCGTTCCAAGAAATATGCTAAACTTGAGATTGTAGATGTTTGCTGACACTCAACATCAACAACCTCTGCATGTCTCAGCAGGTCATCTTTTAAGGGTAATTTTTCAATCATATAATCACAACATGCTACAAAATACTTTCTAACAGTCAGGTAAAACTCCGTAAGTTTCTTATCCCTTAGATGATTTTTGTCTTTGTTTTTAATAAATTCTGTGGCCTCCTCACCAATGATAAGTTCTTTGTCTGTTTTTTGATTGTATTTGCTTTTATAGTCTACAGATTCAACATCCCTAGCCAAGGCAAAAGCTGATGGTTTTACAAACCGTGTCAACACATTACGTAATAACTTCAAAAGTGCTCTTCTTAACATGTGAATCATTGGTTCTTCTGTTTGCAAGTTTTCTAATATGTCATCAAAAACATGCACTGTGTAATTAAGGAACAGCATGTAAAGTTTATTGGTTGGTGATTTTACAAATTCAAATATTGCTTCTATTTTTCTCTCCACATAAGACTGTGTGCAATATTCCGAGGAATCTGTAGCAGACTTGCAAATCTCATTCTTGTTGACCATTTGAGTGTCATTGTTATTTATATTTAATGATTTGTCTTTTTTCTTGTCAGCACTTTTCTTCTTGCCCTCTGACATCTTCTTGTTTTCTGCAGTTGCCTTCTTCAACTTGGCATCGTCTAGTTTCTTTTTCTGTGTGTAAAAGTAATCTTTCAGTGGATCCCAGTTATGAAGAAGTCTCTCTACACACCTGAAAAACATGTTAAATTTGTGAATATATAAAAAAACTATATAATTGTTTAATACAAGCAATCTAAAATAGGTTAGCAAATAGTGGTTATAACTTTTTTTTTGCAAACAGAATGCATCACAATGTAATAAAACCACCTTCTACATTCCATTAAATTAACTTGAAATAAATAACTCTCAGCAATTTGGAACACTAAATAGAATAAAGATACAAGATTGACATATTTTGGTTTTAATGCTCCTCACATTCATGGGGTGTTTTGCATTTTCAATCTTTTGGGTGGAACACCTCTGACGAGTTTTCAAATAAAATCCAACTTAAGCATAGCAAATATTATTACCAGATACTTGTTATAATTTTGTTATTTATTAAGGTACAATAAATTAATGTGAAAATTTCTATGATTCTTATCTTATTTAAATATTTATTGAACCTGTTCAATTAATTGCATTTGTTGTTTGTGCTTAATTTTAAATAATTTGATTAATTTACCTGCCAATACTTAACCAACGTGTGCACACGTGTTTTAAATTCTTCTTTTGATCACAATTGTATAAGTCCTGTGTTCCTCTGAACTCCTGTTTCCTCGAATCACTTTTATTGAAATAGTAATATATGTCAGTAAGTGCATCGTCAACTGGTGGTAGACAGCTGGCGGCTTTTTTGGCTGCTATGTGAACCAAATGTAGGGTACATCCTGCGAGAAATATCTCTGAGTGTTTATTCCTGGCAAAGGCAATCACTCCTTTCTGTCTACCAGTCATGGTGCTAGCATTATCACATCCAAGTGCCAAGTTGTTTTTCCATGGAATGCCTCGCTTTTGTTAACTCCTTATCAATTAACTGGAATATATTCTCACCTGAAATATATAGATAATACATGTATTACTGTAGGTATATATTGAACTTACAGTATAGGTCTCATTAGCATGAGTTATATTATGTCTACAAATTTAATAAATTTAAAATCTAAACTTGTACCAGTGAAAATATTTTTTTTTAAATAAATGAAAGTTGATGTCAATTTTTATAAGATACTCAGTTAAAATTTAATTAAAAAAGTTCCAGGAAAATCAAACAGATTCATCCAGATAATATTTGCAAGGTTCGGAATCTAAATACTGCATTTAAGCACCTACCAGTAGCAGACTCCTGACAAATTGATATGGACAACAATTCACAGCTCCAGCTGTCATGTCTAAAGCCCTGACGACAAAGGGAAACTGCTTGCTGACATTGTCATTGCTTCCATCTGTAGATATAGTGAATGGCATGTGCATTTAATCTTAGGATTTAAGTCCAGACAATTGATTCTTTTAACAGAAATGAAATGTGGCAGAAACAACACTACAAACACCAAATCCTTAATTTCCTAGCCAAATCCTTAATTTCCCAGTAAAAACCTTAATTTTTTAAGGATTGACTGTAAAATTAAGTGTTGTTTTTTTTTAAATTAAGGGTGTGACGGGGAAATTAAGGTTTTGACGCGGAGATTAAGGTTTTTACTCGGAGATTAAGGTTTTTTGTTTATTGGACTACTGGGTCGATGATAAGCCCTCGGGCATTGTTGTTGATAAAGATTATGACTATATGTACGTCTATAATGTCATTTTATATATATAGATTTCTCTAAATCTCATATGTAGCAGTAATTATATTGTCAATTTATATATATAATGTGCGAAAAATAAATAATGAACATGAACCAACGTGAATGCATTTTCTGTCAACTTAATGAAAAATGCGGTTGTTGCAAAGTTAATTTATAAAAACGTTAATTGTAAATAATCATGAATGTAATAATATACAGTGGCATATTTTTTTTGTCCTTTAATCATAAGTGAAAAGAATAATTACGATCAGGACCGTTCAATACACCTCCGCCATACTTTTTGTTTACCTATTACAAAAATAGATTGAATAAAGGAAGGATACATTTGTATATGTTCTGATTTTAATCGTTTTGGTTTTCTTCGCAGGTTTTTTTTTAGGTAAGTTGGTGTTATTTAAATTTGGTTTATTTTATAAAATTACATGTTTTATTTGTTTTGAATTTCTAACATTTCTTTGTTTGTTATTAACATATTTTACTTTTATAATATTATGTTTTTGATGTATTATTACATTGGTAATACAATAGTAATTTTCACGATTTTATTTTAGCCATTTTTATAAGCAAAGTATTTTATGATATATCAATGTTTATTAACATTATTAAAATGTGAAATATTGATTAACATTATAAATTTCAGTAAACGGATTAATTTTCTTTTACTAAATCATTTTTGGTTAAATATGAGAAAAAATAAATTATCAGTCCTTGTAATATTTTTCAAACAAATCAATTGGACTTCAAGAAAGCGTATTGTTTTGCAACAGAGACGTGTATTCTGTGTCATCCGAAGTTGGAGTGTGTACTCAAAATAAGATGTATTATGTCGTACCAGATAATAATATTGTAATAATAACAATAATTATAATGTCTCGTGTCACAGTTGATTTCAAATAAAAGTATAATATACGCTTATGTTATTTTCTGCCATCGATATTGACGAACAGTAAGATCATATAAGAAATGATTTGCATAGACGTCAACTTACAAAATTATATACTAGTATTCAAGTTGGTCAAAATGACCAATGTTCGGACATGTATGCCTGATGGCCGTAAAGTCGTATATTGAAAAGAGACAGTAAATTGGGCGGTGGCCCTTGCCTCCTTAATCTGATTATATAAACAGATTTGAGTTGGTATCCGAGTTTTATTTACTACGTTTCAGAGCGATATCAAAATATGGTATGCCAAATGGTAAACACTTTATTTTCTGACCTTACTCAAATGTGGAAATGGACCTTGCGTGTTAAGTACCAAGTTGATAAGTTTATGACATCTCTGTTTTGACGAATTAAATAGAAATGTTCCGAATATAGATAAAAAGTATTATATATTTTATCAATAACTCCCGTCCCCCCCCCCCCCCCCATCTTTATATGTTTAATTTTAATAGAAAATGACGGGACACTTTTACACCTGCAATATTTCATAAAATATATGCATTTGAAAACCAAGTCTTTGCTTCGCTTATACAATTCAGGCGATATTACAGCTATTTCGGATTTTATAGTTGCAACTGTATGTTTCTATTAGTGGAAGTTTAACAGCTCGGAATTCTTGCGACTGCTAAAAGTGCTAATATAGTGCTATATATTTATATTAGGTATGACACTTGACGCCATTTTGACGTTGGACAAACATAGTTAAGAATAACAGATCAATTTTCGATGGACGTTTTTGACAATATTTCAAACTATTTATTAAAATATATGATGTGAAATGAACAAGTGGTCTTCAGACACAAAATCGGTAAATTTCCAATGAAAACAACTAATATTTATCGATTCTCTAACGGTTGAAATGTAGCGTCGCGAACGTTTGACATATTTACCGTGACGCGTGGTTCAAATTTTGTCGAGAGTCGCCGTTGTCATCGTATTTCAAAGAGTTCGCGGTAGTGGAGCCACTTATCCGCCATATTTGACTAGTAGATCATTTTAAAGCGGTAGTCTCGTAGTTTATGATGATATTTTTCTCTTTCCGTAGTTTTGTCGTTTTCCTAAAGAAAAAATGTTTTGAAAGAAAGAATATGAAATTTTATTAAGTTTCCGATGTTTTCAAAGTTCAAGAATCATATCGTTAGAAAGCTGAGAATTTTTTCTTTCCAATGGTATATATCTTTACGAAACTAAATTGATGGCTCCGCTACCGGCAAGCCCTTATATGGCACATATAATGTCACTTCCGTATCGAGGGACGCCAAAATGGAAACGTCACTGTCAAACCAAGAATTGTTAACGTTAAGCGGATGGACGGAGGGAGATTTAAAATCAATTATGGAAAAGGAATTCAGATCAGGTAGGACATTTTCATTTATATTCTGGCTAGGGAAAACATCTGGAAGTGTGAAAGCTCCATGTCGTAATAAATGGAGCCTGTCCAACATACTTCCAGGTCCTCATTTATTATAATTTATATTGAGAGAAATTATTTAATTCCACCTGCAATATCCTGGGTATATGGTTTGGGGGTTAAAAAGCATCCAGCCTAAGAGGGGTGCTGCCCGATTTTTTTTATAGATTGGACTTAGTTTTTTTTCAGCCAATTTTTTTTTTTGGGGGGGGGAGGGAGTTGTTCAGTCATAATGCAAAAGTTGTGAAATTAAAAGACTGGTATTTTTTTCTCTTCTGCCATCAGTCGAAAAGAAGTTTTTAAGTAAATATTTCATCCATCCTTTACAACAAGCATTTGATATTTTGTATTGAGCCCCCTACAGAAGTGAACTGTCTCATACCTACTTCCTATTCATGGCTTAGTGTATTTTAATATATAAAAACATTGCCATATTTTGTATTGCTAAGATAACCATTGTTTTTATTCTTGCTTTGTACATTGATGTTGCTTTTACTATTTTATATTTTTCTTTTCAGACTTAACAAGTGTAACTTCAGTGCAGTATGCTCTACTGTATAAAACTATAGATGATCTTGGTGTCCCTGTCTATTCAACCTTTGAAGATATACTGCGGTATGCTATCCCTGCATTAGATGTCCCAGCAAAATGGTCAAATATAACAAGGACAGTAAATCGAAATATGAGGAGAGCCTATTATTCAAAAACTGTGTTAACGTCAACTGACCAGCATGACATTGACATTCAAGGAAAAAACATTTTTATTGGAAATGAATGCCAGTTGTATAATATAAACAAAACTACACTTGATGCACGAAGCAGTGACATTTATATATCTGTTGCAGCATTCCACGAGTTATGTATATATAAAAATAAAAATTCATATTCTTGGAAAGATGTTAGTTCATGGGCTAAGGCATTTGTACCGTCAGAAATGAAAATGAAGTGCACTCCTGACAGAATGAAATACATGTTTCAAAAAATCAATAAATTTTATCAATCGTTTTCTAAAAATAATAAAACCGAAGATCTTAAAGCTCTAAAACAGTCACAATTTTTCAAATTTATGAATGAAACTGTGCATGTTACCAATTGTACTGTGACTTGTGAGGTAGAAATTAAGAATAAAGAATTGGCAAAAATGTGTTTGAAGTTAACCAATCAGCAAAGACAAAACATGCTAGAAGCAGAGACAATATTGGATGAAAATATTATACTTAGAAATGAATTAAAACAAAAAAATTTGAGGTTGAAAGAAACAGAAGGTGAAATTTTAGACTTCGACTTAAAATCAAAGAACTATGCTGAACAAATAAAACAATTAAAGAATGAAAAAACTGAATTGAAAACTAAAAATTTGAACTTAAAAACTAATCTGACAGCCTTGAAAAAGGAAAATCTTTGCAAAAGACTGCAACGAAAGCTAAAGAAAGTAAATGCTAAAGAGGAAAAAATAAAAGAAAAAAGTCTTGCAATCAACAATGAAAATAAGGCATTGAAACTTAAACTTAAAAATCTGGAAAAAAAGACTGTCAAAAAATCCTTTGAGTATAAAACAAAACTGGATAGAATGTCAAACCGTCTGTCACATGCAAAAAAGTCAAACAATAAGCTGAGAAGCCGTATTCATGAAAACACCATAGAAAATGATAATACCAAATTTGAGAATTTAAACCTTCAAAGACAGTTAAACATAGCAAATGATCAAATTCAAAGTCTAGCTGAAGAAAACTTGAATTTTCCAACAAAAGATGGTAAAAGATATTCTGATAGTGTTAGGACATGTATAATGGAACTACATAGTAAGGACATTTCCACAAATAAGATTTCAGATGTAATCAATATTGTAAGTCAGAATTTGTTTGATCGCTTGCCAGAAAATTTGCCATCAAGAACTACTATTTCAAACATATGCGATGAAGGTAACCTGCTTGCAAAACATCAAGTCAGTGAAATTTTAACAAGTAGCAAAAATTTTGACATCTTTTCTGATGGAACATGTCGTGATGGGAAAAAAATTATGGATATTGGGGTACACACGCAAAATTCTACACTAGTTCTTGGTTTTAAGCCTGTTGCAAAGGAAGATTCAAAGACGGTGGCTAATGTAATCCAACATTACTTGAACGAGTCGGCACAACTTGAAAACATAAGTGTGAATAAACTATTATTGCAATTAACATCTATGATTTCAGACCGTTCAAGTGTAATGAAAAGAACTAATGAAATAATTGATGAATGGCGACGATCTTTGTTGTTAGAAGACCTTGAAGAGTCTGAAATTACTGCTTTAAATTGTTTTTATTGTAGTGCACATGTTTTGTTAGGCTTCCATAGTGAAATAACCAAATCATTAAAAAATTTCAATAAGCTTAATCCACCAATGGGAAGAGACACTTTAACCAAGTTTTTCAAATTTAAGGATAACTCTGAGCCATCAGCTGTTCGGTTAATACGCACTGCTTCAGAAATTTTAGGTCCTCGTGGGGATGAAAAAAATGGTGTTCGACAAAAATGGCTTGCATACTTATCTATGAAGGAAAAACCATCTAAAATTATTAATTACAGGGGAAATCGTTTCAACAATTTGTTTACTGGAGCTGTTACTATTGTTCATCACCAGGATGATATAATTGACTTTCTGACAAACTTTATTGACAGTCCTAATTTAAAACTCGAGTCTGTTCTGGCTGATATCAAGTGTTCTGAAATTATGTCCCAAGTAGCCGCCATTGCATTAGCATCTTTACTCTTTGCTGATCCATTTTGGTGTTTAATTAACAGTAAAGAACATTATTTGGACCTTTATAAATTTTTTATTCCTTTAAGTGAAAGACTGAAAGATTGGTCTGAAGATGACAAATTCCATATCTTGTCATTAGATTCTGTTGCCCCTCTTTATGAACAATTCCCACATGAAATAGACAATGTTATATATGATAAAGCCAAGAAGTATCCTAAAACCTCTGAAATTTTTAGACTCATATGTACAGCTATGCTGTCTGTTGTGAAAAGACAGCTGAGTGATCATTTGTCTGGTGGAATATATGGTTCTGAACCTGATATTGAACTAAAAACAAAGACTCGACAAAGTAAATTAACAAATATTGCTGCAGAAAACTTGTTTGGAGATCTTGATTTTTCTATGAAACGGAAACCAAATGCAACTTTACGTCATCATTCGTCAATATCAATGCTGAAAAGAAATAAAACTATAAATTGGTTAAAATCAAAAACTGAACAAAGTCGTAAGTGTTAATTAGAAAAGGCTCGACGTGGTGCTAAAATACTGAAAATGAATGAAATACAAAATGAAAAAAATGTTATGGCAGAAAGAAGAATTGTTCTTGAAGAAACAAAACATCAGAAACTTCAAACGCAACAAAAAAAGCAAAATGAACTGAAAACTATTGAAAGAAAAGTGAGATTTATGGGTGGAGTTGTCAAATCAATACGAGACATTGAAAGTCTTTTACAAAATTCATCAATGAAAGTTAAGAAAGAAAAATTGAGATTGCATATACTTTATTGTAAAATTTTTTAAATTTGGATGTTGAAAGTTCAGCATTTGCTTGGAAAAACACTGTGAATCAGTTGAAAAATACTTTAATAGAACTTCTTAAATTAGATATACCAAAACAATTAGAAAAGGGTATATGGGTAGCTGTTTCATATGAGGATAATTGGTATCCTGGAGAAATTATTGACTTTAATTCTCAAATGTGTAAAGTAAAATTTATGTGTCGAAAAAACAAACAAGGCCATTCTTTTTACTGGCCACTGAAAGATGATATCCAAGAGGTCGATAAAAAATTTGTAATGTGTTCTCATTTTGAAATTTTACCTTCTCCAGGTTTAAGACATTGGATTGTTCCAGACATGGATGACATTAATGAGCTTCATATCAATTTTGTTCAGGAGTATTTTAGTTCAACTTGATGTTAATATATCTGCTACTTAATATTTAATGTAGTGTTATTGCAATCTAATTAAAATTAAATCTTTCACTTGCTCCCCCCTTTTTGTTATAGGTCGCTGCGTGTACAAGCAGCGACCATAGCAAAAAGGGGGGAGCAAGTGAAAGATATAATTTTAATTAGATTGGTGTTATTGCATTGTAGGTTGAATTCTGTATTATTGTTACTAATTATTAAAATATTAATTGTTGACATCTTAAATTGCACTTCTTTGAATTCCTGAAATTGACAACATGGATACCAGTTATTTTGTTTGTTTGAATGGTGGTTTAACGCCACTTTCAGCAATTTTTCAGCTATATCAAGGCGTCCAGTTTTTATTGGGGGAGGAAGCCGGAGTACCCATGAGAGAACCCCTGACCTGCGGTAGGAAAACTGGCAATCCTAGTCAATTAAGATTGGAGTCGAGTACACCCTGTCTGCAGTGAGACTCGAACCCGCAATCTCAGTTTTGACAGACCACGTGATCAATAGTAGACGAACTACCTTAACTAGTTAACATACATGATTAAATTTCACATGAACAATTGACAGACTTGAGTGTCAAAGAGACTAAAATTCAGGTAACTAATTTGTAATTAAGCAAAGTTACTACAAAAGAAACATTAAAAAAAAGTCTAATTTAAACTTGGTTGACTCTTGAGTGTTAATAAACAAAAATCATATTGATTGGATGGCAGTCAACTCAAGTCCTCATGAAGGCCAACATTTTTTTAAATATTATTTTAGTATATAGTAAAATCTGATCAAAAGAGAGCATTTTCAGCATTACCAAATGAAAGATCACCCAGAAAAACCCCTGTATACAAATTTTCATCATGATATTTGCGAGGACAAAAAAGTTATGACAAATTTTCAGACAAAAATGTTGGACTTAGTCTTTTTTCTATCGTGAAACTTGAAACTAAGACACCAAATTCGATTTTTGAACATGTATTTTTTAGAAATTTGATGGAATTTTGAAATAATAAATCATGTTTCCAACTAAAAACAAGCCTGGTTTTGAAGTTTGTTAAACATCAGGGATATATCTCTTTCCAATTTAAAAAAAAAAGTTTCTGAAAAGCTTAAAAAACCCAACTTAATGTCTTTTTTCAGAAGCGGACACATCTGGAAATGAACAAAAGTCTATTTTTGGACGCATATTTTGCTGAAATCTTATTAAAGTTTATGCATGCAAATTATTATTCCTGCTGAGACATGAGCAAATTTGAAACCCTCTCTGTTTCAATGGTATTCTTTTTTCTATTTTCTTAGAAATTAGCCTTTAAAAGTATGGAATTACACATTTTTATGTTATTCTGAGTAAATTTGTCCAAATAATTGTCCATATTTTCAATCTTCTTTTAGTCATAATTTTTGAACCGCTCAAGATATTTTAAAAAAATAAAGTGTTCTGAGTTCAGGTTTAAGAGCTGTATGTGATGCTGTCAAAATAAATACTGTCTAATATGATCTAAAAAATTCATGTGTCATACCTATTTATATATATGCAGAATTAATTATACAGTGAATACTCTACGTATTACATGGTGGAAGAAATTATAGTATTCATGATATAACTTGATATACGGTATTGAGTGAAAACTAGTCCCCATACATAGTACACTACTTGTTTGTGGTTCTCCGAGAAGCAGAGGGAAGTACAGAAGAAAGAAGAAAGAAAGAAGGCTAATTTAAAGTAGAACATGTTTACCTTTAAACAAAACGTACGGAAATCTATAAATGATTCTCAGATTAACCACAATTTCATGTTGAATGATTGCGTTCACTTCTGGCGGAAATTCGTAGTTTCATCATGACTGGCTAGTTGTTTTTTTTTTTGCACTATTGTTTTTAAGTTATAACAACCACTAATTAGAGTTGTGCAATGGAAGACTTAAAAAAACCTTTATTAATTGAATTTATAATTATGTCCAGTACAATAAAACCATTGTCCTAATTAAACTGAGTTGATTTTGAGTAAAAAAACTAGCCATTTTGAGAAAATCATACCAAGAGTATATCTTACAGCTTTGTCATTAATTCTGACTTCACTGTTAACAATGGCTAAGTACATTTGTTATTGTTCATCGTGTATTCAGTATAATGGAAAATCTGTTGCTTTGAGCACCTGGTTGAAGCATGCATCAAACATGAGAAAAGATGACTGTAGACCTGAAACCAATTCGTGGTTGCAGCATGTGTTTGGGAGTAAAGAAGAGACAAATATAGTAAGTTTATTTATTATATAATCCACTAAACATTTTCAAAATATGAATAGATAACAAGCTATAACAATCATAAATATTAGCATTATAACGTAGTAGAAATTAACAACATAAATTGATTTACTTTTTAACATACACTTAAAAATATATAACAGTAAAATTTCAAGCAAAAACAAATCTGCCTCTTCTGTCATAAGATGGATGATCCAACTTTCTGACAATTTCTTCTGGAAACACAGTACTTGTATCTTCAACTGGAGGAAAATCTCTTCACATTCTGTATGTTCGTGTCTCTTAAGAAAGAGACAACTATATCAGTTGGATAATAGAGTCTGTGACATATTGAAGACACATTCTTTACTGAAATCTCATCATTGTTAGTCATTATATATTTAATGAGTACACACAGTTTGTTTCAACCTCAAAATACTTTATATCACAGACAGTTCACAATTTTCTATAGCTATTCGATCGCAATTTGCCGAGAAGGAGGCGTGGGGTTTAAGAGATGTTTCTCTGATGTAATTGCATATTAAATGTGCCTTGTTTATTCGTTAATTACTCATGTATTACGTGACACTACCTTGGTGAAAGGTAAAAATGAAAGACCAATAAAAGACCGACATATCAGCCACGGAAACGTAAATTTAGATAAGGATTTTTATACGAAAAGTAGATTAAAAAAACAGGCATATTAACAAAAGAGATTAGTAAAAATCGGTGGTAAAAATGCACGAGAAAACGGAAAGATAATAAATATCTTAATAGTAAGAGAAAATATATGGATTTTTTATGTTTTAAAATTTAAAACTTTTTATGTAAAACTATTTAAAAGATCCAAGTTATATTTTAGAAATACAATTCTTCTGACATTTTGTTTTTGGTTTTATTTTAAATGCTGAAAATATTAAGTTCTTAACAATTTACGCACATGAATGTTAGTTTTGTTTGCAATATAGGTATACGTAATTGCATATCTTTTGAAACAATTTTCAATACTGTAAAAAAATGGAAAATGGAATTTGTCGGCATATTTTCTTTGATCTTCTGACGATGCTAGACGGAAACCCACGACTACTGTCCACCCCCATACCCCCTTTTAATAATAAGAGTGTAATTATTTATTTTCGGAAGGTTGCACCCATCTGAAAGTTGTCAAATATTCACTTCGTTATTAATATAAATCAGGAAACTTGCTTTATTTATCTATTTTTATTTTCAACCAGCTGCTTGCGTACTCTTCTGGCCTTTCGGATTTATTTTGCTGACAACTCTTTGGCTGCACCAAGCAGGGGAGTCTATAATTATTTACTGGTGGTATTCATTCACGTCAATTTTATTTTTGATCTTCTTAGTAGAAGCGTTTTTAACAAGAAAGACCCTGTCTCAAAATAAAAGTTCATACTAAATTTGATTTCCATCGTTTTCCTGTGATGTGTATGTTATGTCCGTATAGCGTTTTATTTTACAGTGTAATAATTTACGTTATTTACTGTTCCGTGCACATAGCCCGGACCACTAATTACTACATTAATGAATCCTAGCTAGTTGCATAACTACAAACTAGCATTTGATAAATACTTCACATATATGTAGCATAAAATATTTAAACCTATATTTAATCTATCTAGATGTAATATTTAAAGTTATTATGTATTTCAGACCAAAACAGGAATTCCGACTTTATTCATCATTTAAATGATTATTTTAATTTGAAGCCATCACTTTTAACAATTACAGTAATAATATAAAAGTTAAAACGGCATTAACAATAACAGTAACGTAATAAACAGGGAAATATAATTATAACATAAATGTTAATAAAACATGAAACAATGTTAAAAATTCAAAACAAATAAAACATGTAATTTTATAAAATAAACCAGATATAAATAACACCAACTTACCTAAAAAAAGCTGCAAAGAAAACCAAAACGATTAAAATCAGAACATATACAAATGTATCCGTCCTTTATTCAATCTATTTTTGTAATAGGTATACAAAAAGTATGGCGGATGTGTATTGAACGGTCCCGATCGTAATTATTCTTTTCTTTTATATAATTACCTGCTACTTTTTTAAAGGACAAAAAAATATGCCACTGTATATTATTACATTCATGATTATTTACAATTAACGTTTTTATAAATTAACTTTGCAACAACCGCATTTTTCATTAAGTTGACAGAAAATGCATTCACGTTGGTTCATGTTCATTATTTATTTTTCGCACATTATATATATAAATTGACAATATAATTACTGCTACATATGAGATTTAGAGAAATCTATATATATAAAATGACATTATAGACGTACATATAGTCATAATCTTTATCAACAACAATGCCCGAGGGCTTATCATCGACCCAGGAGTCCAATAAACAAAAAACCTTAATCTCCGAGTAAAAACCTTAATCTCCGCGTCAAAACCTTAATTTCCCCGTCACACCCTTAATTTCAAAAAACAACACTTAATTTTACAGTCAATCCTTAAAAAATTAAGGTTTTTACTGGGAAATTAAGGATTTGGCTAGGAAATTAAGGATTTGGTGTTTGTAGTGTTGTTTCTGCCACATTTCATTTCTGTTAAAAGAATCAATTGTCTGGACTTAAATCCTAAGATTACATGCACATAATTCAATAGAATGATTATATAAAATCATATATGCTGATAAATGATAATCAGAAAAATTATAGATACAGCTTGCGGTTAAATCATAAAATGTTATCAGAAAAGATAACATAGAGACCCAAAAATAACATGCGTGACAGAATAAAAACTATTTAGGCCCAAAAAAAAGTATGTGTGTTTCAGGTTTCATGCCTGAAAAAAAATAGGGTCGGTAGGGAGGCATTTTTTTTTTTATTTTAATTTTTTACCTTGAGTTAATGGGGAGTTGATTTCAAGTTTAACTGTGCTTGAGCAAAAATGTCAATAAAAAGGCTAGGGTCGGCATGAAAAAATAGGGTAGGTAGGGAACCTGAAACGCACATTTTTTTTATTTTGCCTCAAGTCTGGCAAAGTTGAGGTGTGTGAAATTAAAAATTGTACCAGTTCCAGTGTTTTGTGTCACACCTACAGAGATAAAGCATCTCCTTTCTGAAATTTTTCACATCTGAAATACTGTATTCATGTACAATTACAGATCTTTACTTCAACCGATATCTTTTATTCTATACCCATGGCCTTATTTATTAATATTTTATGGAAATTTAATTACAAACTCATATGACATTTATATTTAATATAAATAAATATCAACATACCAGCTGCAATCTTTGAATCTGGAAACATTAACTTTAATGTCTTGTTCAAGGTATCTGCACTAGACAAGGACAGATTAAGATGTGCTATAAGTATAAGCTGGCATTGAAAAGCTTCTGCCCGGATTACAGCTCTCTGGTGGTCTACTTCAGATGGTTTACAAAACGACTGGATTCCGATTGTTTTGTGTGAAGACTTGAGTTTCTCGTTATCTTTGTGAGATAATGACTTGACATGACGACGGCAATCATCCCTGCCTCTATGGCCACAAGAAAAGTCCTTTTCGCATATATTGCACATATGTGTCTCCTTTCAAAGACCTACATAAGAATGGCCAAATTACTTTGTATGCGTCCCTGTAATGTTGTTTGTAATTTTTTTTGGCTGGCTTTTCTCCTTCTTCGTCTGCTTTTCGTTTTGACATTCCTCAAGCCGCCATGCCGTTTTCCGATCTTGATCTTTTAAACGCTTTACAGTTAATACACTTTCTATAAAGCGCTCATTTAATTCAGATCGCCGGTTAATAATTTTCTAGATTTTGTATTACAAAACGAATTTTTAAACACGATGTTGTTTCAAATCGTAAGATCGGCATGTATGACCGTAAAGCGTATTTTTTTCACCTTTACCGTAAAAAATACGGCGAAAACGTAAAAGTAAACAGGTCTGGTACTTTACTTTTACATTTTTAGTTGCTTGTCTGATCATCAATCTACATACGTCATCAAATAATGTCTTCTGATTTGGATTGGTTAGGGACGGTGGATTTATTGGTTAGATTAAATACGAAGAAAAGAAAACTCTTGCATGATATATTTAAAACGATTAACACAATTTGAAAAAAAAATTTAAAAAAAACGAAATAAATGTTATGTTCACTGGACAATGATATTTACACTGCGACCGTCTTATCAATTGATATAACAGATTTCTGACGTCATCACTTCATCAGTTTTCTACCGTCATTCAGTAAAAAATGCGATTACAAAACACATGTATTTTTCTTTTTTCAAAATATTAATAATATTTTTTTTTTCAGAATATCAAAAGACAAAAATAAAATTAATTTCTGAATATAATGAACATGAAAACACGAAAACCGACTTTCCATAATCGTTTGTCACAAACAAAGTGCGATCATTTCTACTAAATGTCAAACCGTACGGTTGACTAATTTTCTTGTCATGATCCAAAACAATGACGTTCCCTTCTATCGAAAGTCGATGTATGTCATTTGAGTCCAAACAAACAATGTATAACCTCCCTTGTCAGTAGTCACAGCTTTAGGATTATTGAAATTTTTAGGTGTACATGTAAAACGTACTTCTCCACTGAGTTTGACACAGCCTACTGTGTTATTGTAAGAGTCAGTATAGTAGACACTATCATGTGGACCCGGATGTAGGTAGTCAATGTAACAACCAGGTACAGTTATTGTAGTTATTTGCTTCCCTTGTTTACTGAGGATGTAAATCTCCCCATCACCACCAACACAGATCTTATCACCGACAACAGCTATACCACCACACCCACCAGGTACAGAATGTGTACCACCAGACTTCATTGATTTTATGTCAACAAACTGTATTTTGTCCTTGAACGGTAGGGATACTACAGCTTTATCTTCACCTGGTATAATAGCAATATCCCATGGTTGACCAGATAACGTACAATCCTGTAGGTACTCACCACGGTCACTGTATACCAGTAACTTGGTACTGTCATTGTTACAGAGTAATAGACGGTTGTCGTCTGTCACAGCAATACTGGTTATACCGACACGATCGGTAGATTTAATATCAAATTTCATGTCAAAGTCGAACTTTGTTGGCATCTGACTTCTTGTCGGTAAAACCTGGGCTTGTTTTGATTTTGATGCTTTATACTTGATTGGACATGGTGTAGACTCAATGTGTACTGACCCTAAGGATTCGATCTGGAGTTGTTGCGGTGGAGATTTTTTTAACGAAATTTTAGAGGTCAACATCGATGCTATTATTTTTTGTAATTTAATATCGTAGCAAGAAATTTTCGATTTATACGAGTTTAATCAAATAAATAGCTGGTTCTCGGATCCATGTTTTGACACAAGCTCTAATTTATCGCTAACCTCGTCCAGAGATTCCATCATTGTAGATAATGTTTCTTTATCAGATTGTATTTGCTTCTCACATTTCGTCTTTGCTGATTTGATTTCAGATATCACTTTCCTTTCGAGATCATTGAGGCGTTCCAAAAGTTTGGAATTAATTAGCGAAACATTTTTCAGCACATCTGATTTTTCATCATGCAGACTCTTTAAATTCTCGTTGCGGTTGCTTATAAGCGTTTTCAAAGTTCCACGTAAACTTGATACGCTACTAGATATATCTTCTAACATGAGTGATCTTCGAACTCCTTTTGAAGCGACGTCTACAGGAACACATTTTTGACATGTCCGGTGTGTTTCTGCCATACAGGAACGGCAGCATAGACAATCATGTTCCACGCAGAAAAAATCAAGTGCCATTTCGTCGTGGTTTTTACAACCACTTTGTGCAGATAATTTTTCATAGTTTAACGATCCAGGATCTATTAAATGATGAGATGCGCATGCTTTAAATGAACTATGAGCATTCGGACAGACCGTACATAGGTTTTCCTCACAATCAGTACAGTACTTTATGGCCACTACGGGTGACAGTTCCTTACGTGAGCATGGATCGCAAATGGGTTTGGACGATGCCATTCTTTTCTGAAATAAAAATAATTAATTATAATCTTATAATGTAAAATGGTAATATATGTACTTACAATAATGTCGTTTAGTTGTTAATGTTTAACGCCAATGTCGGGTATTTTTTCTGCTATATCGTGGTGTCCAGTTTTGTATTATATTATTTTGCATTTTTTTGTAATACTCTGGGAAATACTTCGGGAGAAAAACTGGTAATCCTTGTTAGTTAGGATTGGAGTCGAGTACACCCAAGCCGCAGTGAGACTTCATGGAACCTATAAGCAGACTACCATGACCACTCGGCCACCGAGGCGACGCTAAAATAGTATCTTGATCTTTAGGGACAGTATTCCAAAATATTACATGTAACGGGTGCATTTAATTTATGACTTTTAATTTTAAATAATTATTACTTGTTACTGTGTTTTCGTCATAATTGCTCGCACCATAAAAATGTATAACGTTCGCGTCATGTCAGCAGAGTAGCATAGGTAGAAGATAGTACTATACATTATAGAAATCAGTACAATCATTAATGCGTTTTTCTTAGGCAGCGCCATCTCTAGGATTTAGGAGCATCCAGCCATCTCTAGGATTTAGGAGTAGCCAGCCGTCTCTAGGATTTAGGAGTATCCATCCATCTCTAGGATTTAGGAGTAGCCAGCCATCTCTAGGATTTATGAGTAGCCAGCCATCTCTAGGATTTAGGAGTAGGCAGCCATCTCTAGGATTTAGGAGTAGCCAGCCATCTCTAGGATTAAGGAGTGACACACACACACAATTAAATTGAATTAAAGCATTTCTACAATGTTACAATTATTTTTGAACAGCGTTTTTTGTTCACAAAAGATTAATTAAACACAGTAGCAGCCATGTTGAATGTACCTAAAGTAGCTCGATACATTAAAAAAATAACTATCAACCCAGGACATTTTTAAGTTGAGAAAAAACTACCTTTAAGTATGATTGCAGCGGTATTACTTTTAATCGAAAAGCTTGATAATTAATGTGGTCCGACGATGCTTGACGTAAAGGCACGATAAATATTAATTTTTAGTATTTTTTTGCGAGACAAGGTTTATCAGGTCTATATCAGATGAGCTCGAAGAGCGAATCTGATATGGACCTGAAAATCCTTGTCGAGCGAAAGAAAATTGTAATAATTTTTTATCGGTAATTTCTCAATTTAAATACATCTTTTTTCATTTGTTTTCGTTTTTTTTTTTTGTGTGACATATTTAAGGTAATTTTGCTTTGTAATAGTGCCGTTTTTACGGTAAGAATCTGTGCACTACTTCTTTTGTACAATTTTTATGCGTAAAGCGGTCTGACATGACGTCACTCCTACCTCATTCATTCAAAAACTGTTTAAGCAATTGTACGTCAAATGAACTGAGATGAAATGTCAATCTGAAACCAATTTCAGCGTTACGAAAAAGTTTAAGGAAGTAGGTTATCATATTTGAAAACTATATTAATGTTTCTTCAAAGAAGAAAATGATTCTGATCACGATTTCTTTCACTGACCGGCTTGGTGTGAATGTCAGTTATTCCGTTTATGGGGCTACCGATATTGATAATTAAAATCAATCAATATTGACTCTGTACCCCCTAAATATGTAATGAAAATTTCTGCCTGTGTAACACCAAGTCATTAGTTGCCTATAGTATAAAGGGCTATAGCCTATCAACTACGTCTACGGTCACATACTCGATGTTTCGGCAATCTTCCTTCATTCAGCGATCGAAACGAAGTGTACTGTTATAATATCCTGCATTTTATTCTCTATTAATGATCAACATGTGTTTCAACCCTATTAAACGCCGTAAAAGCGAGACACTTTCAAGACCTGTTTATCGCCGAAATTCGAGCGTATTGCCATACATGGGAGGTGGTGGGGGTATTGTATGAACATTGTTCGTTATTTTTATTTCAGCAGACTAATAAGATACTCTCTAGGTACTGATTGTGTGTTGCGTTTTATATTTTGTAACACTTCTTAGTGTCTGGACAGGTCTGATTAATTGCAGCAAAGATGTATCGTTTCTTTCGTGGTGTTTGTTTTCGTGATGTTATTTATGAGCTATGTTTAGTAAATTTCGCATTAGTGACCACAATCTAGAAATAGAAGTAGGTTGTTATAAAAAAAGTTCCAAGAGAACAAAGAGTTTGTAAAATTTGTAAAACACTAGATGATGAAAATCACTTCTTCTTTGCATGTAAAAAAGGTAATGAGATACGAATTTTTTTACATAAAATAGATAGGTATTATCCCAATTTTAACCAGCTTAGTTCAATAGAGAGACTTAAAATTGGTCTTGACCCTATACCCTCCGGCTCAGGGAATATAGAATACAGACAGGGAATATGAACTGTGATGACATTTGTTTACACGATATACCTGAAATATTTATGCACAGTAAAATCCAGCTTAAACACAATTAACACGGCTTTATTACTTATTAATGCACGCACGTAACTACTTCCGTTGTTGGCATATTTACATTCCAATAGTTTATATTTAGTAACCGGAACCTATTCGAATAGATTGCGGTGCAAACACGCAAAAGTTCAGACTCTGTGGTAACAGTCATTTAGGCGCTTTATTCCCGTCTCGCATGCGAGACGGGATAAATAATCAAAAGCTAAACAGCGGAAACCAGTCGTATCTCAAGGATAACAGATAAACAATGCTGTGTCTTGATTGGCTGCTAAATCGGGAGATAGTTGCCGATTGGAAAACAAATAAGCTGAGCTAAGTTAGGGATGAAAACCCGGCATAATTACGGGGCGGTAGCAATCATAATAGGCTAAATCGGGAGACAGCTGCCGATTGGCCAACTGTCTTGTCTTGTTAAGGTAACTACCGCCGTTAGTCGGCGCACTCTATCCTCTGGATAGATATATGTGGTGCACATCATTGCATGTGTATGGTGCATATAGTCACAGTGAGAATACGAATAGTTGACGGAGTCAGGTGAACATTTATGTACAGTGCATGGGTTATAATACAGTTAGGCATCCACATATAAGTTATTTAAATGTAGAGTTAAACTCAGTCTACAATTACTACTTTATCGTAAAAGCACTAAAAGCACTAAAAGGCAAGAAGCAGCATTATACGTAAAATATCAGGCACTAGTCATAAATGCACTAAAATGTTTAAATATTGTTAATCTAAAATTTTACTTTCTGATATCAAAAAGGGCATGTATAGCGGTTTCTAAAACTATAAAAGCTGCTAAAACACGATGCTTGAGTTAAAACGATAAGATGCACTTGGTCAAGCGTGGAGTCAAAATAAAATCCATAGATATATATACAAGAAGGGTATCATCACTATTGCATTTTTTCTATTAAAAACACTAAAAGCATCGGATTATATATAGTTCATATATTTATAGAATCCTGCCCTCCCCCCTCCTTTAACTGTCTCATCCTTTCCATATGTAGGTTATAGCACATGTTCCTGGTTAGTTCATCCAGCTCTATATAACCTTGTTTTTTCAGCTTACTGATATACGGCATCTGTTGGTTTGTACAGTCCAGTATGAGTTGAAGTAGGTTGTTTTGGGTGACAAACTCTTGGTAAACATCGTTTCTGATGTTATCTAGGTAGCTTTTGATATGTCGGAGATGCCTTCTCCGAACGTTTTACAGCTTTGGACACTTGAGAATAAAATGTAGATCATCTGGCTCATCTCCGCATAGGCAGCATATAGTTTTGATATAACTATCTCCATACTTTTTTCTTGTTGTATTAAACAGGTGTGTTTGAGTTACAAGCTGATCTTGTGGCGAAATCCAAACTAACACGGAATCAGGTTTCTAACTTTTATTTACTGCAAACTTCTATTTACAATATGTACAGCTACTTTCACTTTCAACAATACCACATTGGATAACTGCTATTGTCACTGTCTAATCTTACAACTATTACTTGAACTCCTATAAATGTTACAACCATGTCTTGTATACTATTTAATAAAGAATAGTGTAGAAAGTTCTTTTTCAAGTAGTTTCTATAATTATCTAAATCTTTCTTATCTAATAATAGTAACATGTAAATTCCAGAAGCTTCCAGATAAACAATAGTACAATCAACTAATTTCTAGAATAAACCATAACATCCTTGTTCTAAACAAATTATATAACAATAATAATAACTAAAAAATACTCACAAGTAAAAATAATTACAATTGTTCATGTAATATCGTGAATACAGTTCGCGACAGATATTGACTTCTGCCGCTCTTATTTTTCTATGTACATTTTCTGCGCCTTCCCAAATATTATGTGGTTGTGACATCAGGTTTTTCTGTAATTGGAGGTATTAAAGGGATGACTTCTTAGCTATATCTTCCTCACATTGTTGAGACCAGTATAATGTTTGTGCCTTCCTTACTTCTTTTTTTCTACGCCTTTTTTCATCTAGGGTTTTTCATTAGTTCATGTATTGTCTCCATTCCATATTTCTCTAAAACTAGTTCAGCCCTTTCTGTAAAAAGTTCGTTGCTATTTCTGTTTAAGCAATGTTGTCTAATTAAGATATTATACTCTGCTGATGATGGGCATCTGATTATATTCTTGTGGAGTGACAGTATATTATTAAGATCTATATACATCTGTATTGGAATTGCACCAACGAATAGGTAAACTGCAGGTTTTGTTTGGAAGGCCTCAAGATTTTCCTCTGCATCTTTTCTAGTTGTTCTATTTCATATTGCCTACATTTCATTATCTCAAGCCCATATATCATTCCTGCTAGTCCAAACCAAACTTAAAATACTCAACAAATAAGCAGAGCTAAGTTAGTGATGAAAACCCCGCATAACATTGCGGTAGCAATAATAATAGGCCGACCGCCGTTCGTTGCCACTCAAGAAAAGCCGAGCGATCATGAATCGGTTACGATAAAAAAAGAAAAAAATATGCAAGATAATGGGAATTTAACTGTTTTAAAAGGAAAGTCGCATTGATGTGTGGATGTTTATCATAAAATGTGTATCATTAAACTTAAACGGAGTAAACGGAAAAACAAGTGAGAAAAGGAGAACAATTCTAATCTTTTCCTGCTTACTGACAAGGTTCACATCAACTATCTTACCGCGTAGAATGATGCATCTAGAGAAGCCTAGCATAGTGCATGCTTCATATGCTGACTCTGACCTATGTTTTGCGGTTGCCTGATGGCTATCTAAACATTGTGTACTTATAACGAAGAAATGTTAATAATAACAATACATACACTGAGAAAAATAATTAGTCAGTATGACTATTTTAAATAGTCATAATGACTGTCCATTCAACTACTAACCTGAAAGTCAACTTGACTAATGAAATAGTCAAGTCTACTAATTTGAATAGTACATTTGACTAACAAAGGAAGTCAGTATGACTATTTGATTTGTCTATTTGACTACTTTGAATAGTGCTGTTGACTATTTAATTTGTCTATTTGACTAGATTGGATAGTGCTGTTGACTATTAATTTGTCTATTTGACTACTTTGGATAGTGCTGTTGACTATTAATTTGTACTATTTGACTACTTTGGATAGTGTTGTTGAATAGTTTAATTTGTCTATTTGACTACTTTGGATAAAGTTGTTGACTATTTAACTTGTCTGTTTTACTACTTGGGATAGTGTTGTTGACTAGTTTAATTTGTCTATTTGACTACTTTGGATAGTGATGTTGACTATTTAATTTGTCCATTTGACTACTTCGGAAAGTGCTGCTGGCTATTTTGGCTAGTTCCTCTGACTTTTCAAGCTTGTGTCACTGACTGCTTCTAAATTGTTGATTACTGACTTAATAGACAAAGATGTCAAAACTATCATATTCATAAAAAATAAATGCATTAGCATCATAAATTTATTAAGAGTTATAATCATTTAATACTTATTTCTTTAAGATACATAATTACAAACAAATCTCTTCTAAAATATTTAATTGCAACCATTTGTATCTTTGGTACTACTACTTTAAGGAGTATAACAAATGCAAAACTAAATCATAAGAATACATTATGAATATACACTATTATTATACTTTCTGTAAGAAAGTCCTTTAATAGAAATATTTTACTATTTTGACATATATTTCTAAACGAATTGTGCTCCGTGCACTATGCTCTCATAGTTTCTCCACCTGCCTAAGAAAACTATTGATTTGGACGTCAATCAATTGTAATTCACGCGAATGGGCGGGGTTAACTTGTAATCAATGATTGATCACTGCTGCGCTTTAAATAAGGTATTTTTATCCTAGTCAACGGTAGAAGACGTCTGCAAAAAACAAAACAAAACAAAACAAAACGGCAGTAAAAGGCTGAAAATGTCTAGGTTTGGGAAGGACGATCCCAATTTTCTTCTTGTTATAATTTTCCAAGTCAAGACAGTCAGTATAATAATTATAATAATGTTGTGTTTAGCATAGGGTTGAAGACATAGTGCACTTCCCTTCGGGTCGTGCACTATGTCTTCAACTGGCCACTATTTTGGCATAGTGAATGCTAAACACAACATTGTTATATAAGTATAAGAAGACAGCACTTCCGGATTATTTTAAATAAACTTGAGACATGTACTACAAAACCTATAGAAAATACTGATATGTGGAATAAGTGGCGACACAACCTACAATATAAACGACAATTTAAAAACAATAGAATATAGAACATCTATCATTAAGGAAATGTTGCAATACTACTATGTTTTACTTGTTGCAATTCTCAATTTACTTAGCTTATAAACATAAAACAAGCTTACAATCATCAAATAAATTTTCATCAAACATGTTTAAACAGTACATTAAATACACAACATAACAAACAATAAATCAGCTTCATACTCCATATACGTGTTCAATAATGAAAGAATATCTGTTATTTTACATGGTAAATATATAACATATTCAGATGATTTAAGACATTTTTATTTAAAAAACAAAAAAAGACTTGCATGCTCTTCAATTTTAATAAAAAACTAAAATATAATAAAAACCACAAACTTTGCCATTTGAAAATATCAGTCAGATGATAGGATGAAATTTTCATGAAAAGTTTCTCACCCAACATTTCAAAAGGTATGAGGATTAAAACCACCTCACCAAATGAAAGCAAAGGGATAGAAACTATAATATCCTAGTTATGTGTTTTGGAATGAAAAATTTATTTTTTAACAAATTTAATCAATGTGTTTAATAACTGATCATGTGTTGTTGATAAAGTAAATAAAAAACACTTTTAATAGCAAGAAAAAAATGTAATAGCTTTATAAGGACTGTACTAAAAATCTGAAATTAAAATGCTTATACAATCTCCTACAGCATTATATTTATTACATGTTCTTTTTAATTTCTAAAAATGTACTAACAATTCTTTTGTCGATTCTTTCACCATCTTTTAATCCAAGAAGAATGTTCTGAATAAAAGTTAGTGTTTTTCCCAAACTTTGGGATATACCAGATTGAAGGTATAAATAGTGGCAATAAGTCCTGAAATCATTTCCATGAAAGTGTCACAAGTCAGGAGACATGACCCCTCTAAGTTAATGCAAAAAGCATCTTTCTCTATTGCAAGAATGCCTGATTTTACCACCATATTAATTTTGGGAATATCTTCACCAGTAACGTCTCCGTTGAAAATTATTCTGTCACTTTTTTCTTTCAGCAACACAGCAATGGCATAAATAGCACAGCATTTACTGGAATCTGTGAATGAATAAATAAATATACATGTATTCTTGAAAAGAAAAGTGACCTAGTATTTTTTTTAATTTAAATAACATGCACTTTCTTATTTCTTTAATGTACCCAATTTTCAGCTCATCAGAGTTAAGATGGTGTTTCAGATTCATTAATTATTTATTAACTGTAAATGGTGATAAGTATTTAACATATACACATAAAAAATTTGTCAAAAATGGCTCGATTTTGTTAAAGTGGAAGTAGGTGAGCGAAAAACCCCTAATATAAATTGCATAGTTATTAGAGTCACCACCCATGCTGAACGATTTTTTTTCCTCGCCTGCATGCCCTCCAAAAAAAAACAAGAAATCTTCAAGCCAATGCTCACTAGTGATACCCCCCTTTCACAACTTTGTATTAAAAGGTGTGATTGAACAACGGACGGACAGATGGTAAAACAGTCTTCCCCTTTTCTTGGAAGAGGGATATAATTAAATAAGACTGACAGTGACTGAAAATTTGGAATGTCAAGTTACTAATTGTTTTTATATCTGTACACTTACAAGCTCTCTGAGATTCAGATCTCTGTACTTTAATCCACTCAAATAGCTCTTGTAAATTATGTGGTAATTTCCTGTCTTTCAAAATCCTTATTATGGCGTCCATGTATTTTTCAAGGGAACCATGGATCAAGTCATCTAGGTCCCCATTTTCGACCTCTGGACCCAGTCTGCTGAATTCTTTCATTAGCTAAAATAGAAAAATTAACACCACCATGTAAGAAAAAATTACAAAGTACCAAAGCGGGTATCAAGAAAGCATGTAATTTGGTTATGCTGTGTATCCATATATTTCAAACATGTTAACAACAAAAAGTATAGAAAGAAAAGTACTTGTAAATTGATCAAAATAATCAATATGAAAACTGTTTTTTAACAAACAAATTCTAAAATACCCTTTTGCGCAATTATTTTCAGATAAAAGGTTGTTTGGATTGAGCATATTTCAAGTTTTAATACACATTCTAATGAAACAAAACGAATATTGATAAAAAATATATATTTATAATAAATGATAAATAATTACTATTAAATGTATATGTTTTTTTTTGTTCTTAACATTGTTTCTTACTTGTCTATGACTCTTCAGCCATGGAAATGTAGCTAAAATTTCTTCAACTTTTTCTCCATCTAAAATCTGCTTTCTTCTGGCTGGAAATGTTAGGTCCATTTTCATGTCAACTAAGGACATGTCGGGATCTGACTTGTTGTACTCCCCTTTAAGCCACTGGATGTGTGCCTTAGTTGACTCTTCATCTTCACCAACACTTTCTTGTGGAGAATAATTCTTTAAGCCCCATGTAAGAACCCCACCATGGTCATCTTTAGTGGACTCTTCATTACGTTTTCTTTTCTTTACAACAACTTCAGGTAGACTGCTGTCCTGTCGCTTGCGGCTATTACCAAACTTAAATATAAGCTTGCTTTTCCAATACGACTACAATAAATTGAAGGTTTTTTCCAATTAAATCTAATATTTTCCATCTTTGAACAAAAATGAACCGAAAGTTTTTAAGGAATATCTCATTTACAGTATTGTTTCATTTAATGCAAGTTTTGAAATCAAGAAAAAAACGTTTATATTTTTCCATAGAGCATTGATGCTGCATACCAGTTTTACTGATGATTTTATTTTTACAAAAATACTATATTTCATACATACCCTTATTGATTGCAAGGACAAGTCACCTAGTTTGGTGAAATAAGGATATGTCCACAGAATACTATCCACTATTTCTTCATACATCTCAGAAGATGGATACCTTTTGAAAAGACATTTCAAAAAAAGACATGAAATACCGGTATACAGATCTTGTACATATTTGAAATTTTTTAAATATGTAGTAGAAACATCTTTTTATAAAGCATTTACATGTACATAGTATTCTTTTTGGTGGGTTTGTTGATGTCAAACTTTATTTTTTACCTGAGTTAGGGCATTGATTTGTGTGTTATTTTGTTATATGGTCTCATTTTACACATGTACATGTATCCAAATGATTCAAAAAATGAATCTGAAATGAAAGGTCTTATAGGCTTTGTTGTGATAATAAACTGTAATTTTGTTGTTCAAACCCATATTAAAAATCAAATAATACTAACAACCGTCCTTCAAACTTGGATATATCCAGATATATCATTTCCATTAAAATTCTGGTGTCCTTCTTTTCCAGTGGCTGTTGCTGATCCATTTTAAGTTGTAAAGCACGGGGTAAACAATCAACAGGAAACTTGTACTTTTTTGGCCAGGGCTTCCTGAAAAATAATAATATCTAAATTACTCAATAAGTCACTTGATTCCACTTTTCCAACATTCTTTTCATGCAACAAAACATGTATTGATCCTGAATCAACAACTTCTTTAGTATTTTTAGTTTTTGTAGGAGACAATGCTTCTTTTTCTAAACCACAATGATTATTACATGTACATTTACACATACTATCATTAGATACAAGGGCACTTTTTTTCAACTGCTGTTTTTTAGTTTTTTTTTAAGTTTCGTTCTCTTCCTATATGATTGGACATTGGCTTTTTTATGTTTCCCCATTTGGTGATTCTACAAAATAGTAAAATACCAAAAATTACTTTACAAAACCTAAACACCATTTTTTTAGTTATAGTAAAAAAAGTATATTCAGTAAAGGCTAGCTCACAATATATATTACAATGTCATGTGGTGCCATCAGTGCAACCTATTAATTAAAGTGATTGTTTTAGTTGTTTCTGTAGGCACAAAGACAAAAAAATAGGGCATCTAATGGGACATTAAATGATACCCCACCACGATATTCATCAATAGTTAAATATATTTGTATATACTAGTATATAGAGACAGAAAGAAATGAGTTATCTTTCTAAGACCAGAAAATTCCATTATTGTCAAATTTGAAAATTTATAAAGTGGCAAAACTTCAATAATGTTTTTCGGATCATCCTAAAAATTGAACTTGACCTGTATTTTTTTGTACTGAACATCTGTGCAAAATATCATTTAAATCCCTTGAGGCGTTTTCAAGTTATCATCTGGAAACCTTCGGGGGACGGACAGACGGACGGACAGACACCGAACGAAACTGAGGGTATAACATAATACCTCGCCACTTCATTTGGCAGGGTATAAAAAGTGTGTAGAAAACATTACAAATTTAACACAATTTTTTTTCAAGAAGATTCCCTACAAAAGTCATATATACAATTCATTTTAAAATAAATATTCTGTAAGTTAATAAGATAAAAAAATGGGTATAATTAAAAAAACAAACTTATATTATCATCTATAAAACTTTAAAGAATATTAATCTTTTAAGCCATGTATTGTTATATTTCAAAATAACACACAATTCTGTTTAATTTGAATAAATTCATTTATGTTTTTTTACAGTTTCAATTACAATAGCTTGTCCAAAAAAAGTTTTATAGTAACCTTTGCCATGTCTTTCTGACAGGTATTTGCTTGACAAAATGGAAAACTGCTACCAGGTTTGGTCGAGTTTATGATCATTTGTAGATCTTAGATTACACTTTTTGAAATGAACAATTATTTTCCACAGTTAATCGGCGTTCTGAAATGCGGATGAAATTTCATTTTTATACAGCGATTTTCCATCATAAATTTTGACCTTGTTTGGAATGGAAGCATACGTTAGGAAAATTCCATTGCTGTCTATTCGTAATCCTTCCGTTAATGTTGTCTGCAGTTGAGGTGGGAAAAGTCTCGCGGTTTGTCAGAAAACCATTGTACATTATGAAAGCAGACGAACGTTTGTAAACAACATTGGACCCCTTTAGAAACAAAAATGGCTGACATCCTATGGAAATTCAATATATCAAAATGAAAATTCAGCCGCATTTCAAAACACCGTTTAACGGTGTTCAAAAAGTGTAATCTGAGATTAACAGAAGGACCATAAACTCGACCAAACGCGGTAGCAGTTTTCAATTTTGTCAGGCAAAAACCCATCGGACAGACATGGTAACGTTTACCATAGTTCGATTAGGTTTTGAAAATTATCCTTTCAATTGATACATGTATGATTGTTTATTGCCAACATTTGACACTTCCTTTCAGTGAACAAAAATTGAAATGCAAATTTAGTGAATGTGACATCCAGTATCAGTTTAGAAATTGAAACTCTTGATCTTCTATAAAATTTGTCAAGATACAATACAATCACGATGTAATTTATAGAGATAACAACAACACGAATTCCATCAATATCATTGTATATGTAACAGTAGGCCTATCTGCATTGTAGCAGATAGTAGGTATATAACAGGTCAAAATCGACTGAGCTAACGGAGTACTTCTTTAGCTTACTTGGTTAGAGGGCTGGCTGGCAATACTGAGATCAAGGGTTCGATCCCTGGTAGTGACAATAGTAATATTTCATGCTCTACCTTAACATTTGGCGCCCAATTGAAAAACCCACATGGAGAATTTGTCGGGTTTGGTGTGTATCATCACGAGTATGATGATTCTTCGTAAGGGGGGAAGAGTGTAACAGGAGACCTATCTGCATTGTGACAATGTGAATATTTCATGCTCTACTGTTACATATACATGTACATGTAGTACTGAACCATTTATTTACATGTACACAATGTATTAGGATTGAATATTGATATAATGAATTTTATAATTGTGGACTTGGGATCAATAAAATTAAAAACAATAGATTTTCTTTAACACAACTCGAGTATTTTTTTTAAAATGTTATGCATTTTATATAATTTAAATCTTCAGTACAGATCTAGAATACCAGTCAAACAACTGTGATTCAATCATCATTCTCGATCGACAATGATGTTCGGTACCTCTTTGTTAATTAATATATTGTATATAATTATGTTTACTGATATGAAATGTTATTAACCTAATTTGCTTTAGCTTAACGAAAACATCTTAATATTTTCCTTTCACTTGGTATTAGCTGGAGATTTTTGAGTTTTTAACAAACAGGGAACCAGTTGTGTGCGTAAAAGAGAATCAACCTCGAGCTTGACATGAAGAGAAATTTGTAGTTTTTTTAAATATAATTTAAACTCACGTGAGGTAACTAAGGATACTTTTAGGTACAGGTCTGCGGACGGAGATTTGAAAACCCACCCTATTCATATATTTTCGGACATTATAAAACAGGACCTAATCATATATATTGAATTATTCAATCAGACCCATTCATTGGTGGGTTGTCAGGTCATAATACGGAAAGCCTGGCAGCGGACCATAGTGGGTAACGTGTTTGGAGAGTGCCACGCTCCTTGCACGATAAAGACCCCTTTTGTAGATTTCTAAAAAGAGTAGGCTAATTGTAGCCGCTACAAAAGGCTAAATTCTCCGACCCTACCCAATACTCCGTAGTTTTCCAGTGGCAGTTAAAATTTTGTTCCCTGTGTCCCATCCCACCCCCTTTTCCATTGATTTATTGTTTGTTAACTTGTTCCCGTCCTGAATATAGCTGAAATACTGCTCGCTGGACGTAAAGCAAACATGCAATTAATCAATCAATCCATATATAGAGGATACTGTAGAAAAGCCAATAAATTGATCAGAACAGTTCTTGTTTTTAACTATTCAACCGCACACGCAAGGAAAGATAGCTCTTGAAATTATAAATAAGAAACAAAAATGCGTAATATTACGTAAGTAACAGTTAATAAAAAATTACCCTTTTCTTCACTATTCTTCTCTTAGACTATAGATCTTTTCTATGGAACATGGCGACTCTCTGGAAGAAAATGACGCGCTTGTGACGTATATTTGACGTATGCCACTGATAAGGCGGGAAAGATACGACACACGTGATTAAGGCGACTACTTATCCTAGTCAACATAAGTTTGACTATCTCATAATCAGCATGTACTATCTAAAATAGTCCATTTGACTAATTATTTCTCTCAGTGTAATAACATTAAAAAACAGTACGTATTTTTGTCAACGAAAAATAAAGCTTAGAGACGGCTAGCTTTTTAGGAAAGCTAATACTTGTTATTTAAGTTATTGTTGTAAAACATTTCAGTGACTCTTTTAATTTGGTATCTCCCTAGTATAATGGTATAGTCCAAAGTTGGGTATTTAAACCGCTGCAGCACTAGTATTAAGGTTCCCTGAGCTCAATCCAATCAATAGAAACTGATAAATCGAGTAGACCCGATATCCTCAATTCTATTTATTGTTTGGCAGCAGATATACGTTCCAAAAATATTGATTTAACAATTGAATGGATTACCGCGCACGTAGGTTTAATCGGTAATGAAACCACAGACCGATTAGCAAAAGCAGCCCTACAAAAAGATAAAATTGACTTTAAATTACCGATGAGTTCTAACGAATTTCATTCCATAATTAAACAAATATTCAAAATAAAATGGCAAAATATTTAAAACGAACACACCGGTTCATGGTATCATAATTTAAACCCAACAATAGGACAACAACCTGTTTTCCTTCAAGGAAGCCGCTTTCATTGCAAATCTATCACAAGATTAAGATTAAGATTAGGAAAAACACTTTTGGCAGGTCAAATAGGTCAGTATGTAAGAAATGTATATCCGCTTTGCCATCACTGCAATGCTCCGGAAGATATAACTCACTTGTTGATAAACTGTGACAAACATCAAACAGCTAGGCAAAAACTCAAAGAAGAACTGGCGAAAATGAACATAGATCAGTTAGGTATCCAACAACTACTAGCACCCTCTTTAAGCATTAGAGAATCTGTATATAAACATTTGGTCAATTTCATCACGGAAATAGATTACCATAAACTAATCTAAAAATACTCAATTCAGCACCACGACGGTTTTGACGAATCAAATTATTTCTTTTATACTACACCATACACATACACCATCATATATAAACTAAACAGATGTCCTCTGCGACGGTCGCGCCTTTCAAACATTGACTTCAAAAGAGAAGTTAGCCAAGAGCTTCGTCTCGGGCACCTTCTTAGGGTAATGTGTCTAAATAAAGTACCCCAATCTACTAAACCTATTCCTCGGTAAAGTAGGCCAAGAGCTTCGTCTCGGGCACATACTTAAGAAAACGCGCAAGATTCAAATACTCCTCTCTAATTAAACTTCCAAAGTAAGGTAAGCAAAGAGCTTCGTCTCGGGCACCTTATAAGGAGAACGCGTAATATTCAACTACCCCATATCGACTAAACTATGTAACTAACACAATCCTCAGTAAGGTAAGCCAAGAGCTCGTCTCGGGCGCCTACTGAGGAACACGCGTATTATTCTAACACCCTTTAGTAAACTAACATAACTAATACTCCCCATTAAGGTAAGTCAAAAGCTCGTCTCGGGCGCCTACTAAGGAACACGCGTATTATACTAACACCCTCTAGTAAATTAACATAACTAATACTCCCCAGTAAGGTAAGCCAAGAGCTCGTCTCGGGCGCCTACTGAGGAACACGCGTATTATTATAAGACACTTTAGTAAAAAAAGATATAAAAAATATATTCTACAGCAAGGTAAGCCAAGAGCTCGTCTCGGGCGCCTACTGATTCTTAAAAATGGTACAAAGATAAGCTAATGTATGTATATATGTATATATGTAAATACAAAAATAGAAAAAAAATTAAATAAAATTATTAATGATAAAAAAATCAATAAAAATATATTTATAATAAAAAAATAAAAACAGAAAATTACATAAACAATGTAAGTAATTTAAATATAACAATAATAATAATAATAATAATAGAAAGGATGATAAAAAATAGAAGATATCAGACAAAAATTAGCCTCCGTAGAAGGTAAAATAAATACCAATAAGGACACCTTTACCTTAAAAGTGAATTATATTAAATGATAATGAATTTTTGTCCAAAACTCGAATTATTAAATTCTAAAATAGCCACATTATTAAACCCCCCAAAATCCATGTCCGTAAGGACCGTCCGACCAAGGGCATTAAGTTGTCGGTGTAGGACGTAAAAAACTCCCCAAGACAAGTCAAGTATTAAGGTCTTTTGTGGTCTTGTCGTTTGAGAGTAGTTCTTCATTAGTACTACCTGTGTTATAGAAGACGGTGATAGAGTGCAAAGACAGAAAAGAGAACATTAGGTAACCATGAGTTAGATTCTTCAATAGTTATCTGCTTACCTGAATAAGGTTCGCAGGGGTATAGTGCACTAGTTAATTGTGCACGGGTATATAGTGCACTTGTCAATTGTGCACGGGTATATAGTGCACTTGTTAATTGTGCACAGGTAGATGGTGCACATGATAAATAGTGCTCCAGACAACTGTACACGGATACATAGTGCACGGACCACTAGCCAACAAGAAAGCGTTCAGTTAAGTGCAACTGTCACTGTTAAGGCTAAACACTAGGAAATCGCAACGCTACCACTGAATTAAATCTGGCAAATTGCCGAAGCGGGCATATTCTAATATCCAGAGATATACTCTGGTACGAACTCAGAGATCACGACACAGAGTACGTGACAGAACCCGTATCCCCTGTAAAGATCCCGAATAACATATAGTATCACTAGCCGTTGTTCTACTGAGCGTTGATACTAATTTTATTGGTAGTTGAGATCAAAGGAAATTGTAACAAATTACCGATAAATGCCGATCTTAACTTTCCTAAGTAAACACAGAACCTGACTATATGATTTAATAGACATTAAATTAAATGTGCTGAAATTTCATCCCCGGTCTATATTAACGGCACGTGGATAACTGTACTTGAGTGCCCTTGAGCCGTATGGACGTTGCCACCGCGTCGGGTCATTAGACTTCCTTGCGATTTATCAATTAATAAAATACTATAAAATAATGACATACTCCATATTAACGGGCACTTCTGGATTATATATCGATCATGAGTCTTTCTTTCTTGATAACTGAAAAATGCATCCATCATAACTTTAAATAACTTAATTTTATCTTGAAAAATATCTATAGAAATTTCCCCCCGCCCTTTTTTTGCTTTACAAAACGAAAGTAGTTTTTGTGTATACACAAAAAAATGCAGTTGGTAAAGGTATATGTTGTGAAAATATTTGTTTTATGTTCAATTAGCAATTAACAATGTGAATAACAATAGATTAATGATTTTAAATCCCCTTTAAATTAATTCTTAATTTGTTTACCTGGCTTGTGTCAGAGTAAACTCAACTGTGATTGGAATCTCAACAAATTATTTCTTAGTTTAATGCTAACACTAACATAATTTTTTTTTTAAACGATGACCGGAAGTACTTTTTTGTGGAATCAAATGGTGATAAAACAAACAAACAAATAAAAACAAAACAAAACTAGAAAAATTTGAAGCAAATTGATACCCCAACCCCACGCTTCACTTATGTGAATTACAATGTCTGTCCATATTTTTCTATTGGAAACCCAAAATATCCTCTGACCAAAATGTAAAACATCACGTGTACAATGTGACAAATATTCTATGTACTAGTAAGTTTAATCAAATTCCATTCAGTATTGTGGAAGAAGTTGCGCATAAGATAACGTGTAACCGACACCCCATCAGTAAATACCCCTAGACGGAGGGAGTTGGGAAAAAAATAAAGCCCCCCCCCCCTAGATTCAGATACCAAGAATTATATTTACAATAGTTTTATTCTAGACTCTGCTCCGCTACAGTCACAAACTTAACGTTAACACGAAGGATAATGCAGTAAATTCTAATTCAGACAAAATATCACAACATTTCTCGTTGTTTTAAAACTAAACGTGAAGTTGCTAAAGGTAATATAAACACTTCAAGCTAATTCCCATCATAGCTGGTCAAGTGTTTTGATCTGGTTCCCTCTCTTCATGAAAAGGAGGACCAGATCGTAACAGTTGACTAATGGAGAATATCTAGTTTACATTGGATCCAAGAAACCTACATGTTGACATTTGTAAAAGATACCGACTCGATGTCGGCAAGTGTAAAAGTTCTTGCAAAATGTCGCCAAGTGAAATAGTTACATCCCCGATGTTGACAAGTGTAATAGTTATCTCCAGTAATTTGCACGTTGAAGGGTTACATATAAGGTCGACATGTGATATAGTAACCTAACCGATGTCAACGCGTGTATTAGTTACATACCGACGTATATACAAGTTTAATAGATATCAATGCGATGTTGACATGCGTAATAGCTATAAAATTGATGTCGGCAAGTGTAAAATATACGTACCAGATGTCGACAATTGTAAAAGATACCTACTCGATGTCGACAAGTGTAGAAGTCATTACATGATGTCGCCAAGTGAAATAGTTACATTCCCCGATGTCGCCAAGTGAAATAGTTACATTCCCCGATGTCGACAAGTGTAATGGTTACCTACTCAACGTCGACTTGTGTAAATTACCAACAGGATGTCGACAAATGTAATAGTTACCGACCCGATGTCGACATGTATAAAAATTACCTATACCGAAGGTTTATTAGAATAATAGTTACCTTACCGATGTATAGTAGAGCAGTTACATGCCCTTAGTGTACACGTGTAATAGTAACTACCCGATGTCAAATTGTTCAGTAGTTACCTACCGGATATCGACAAGTGTAATACATAACCGATGTCAAGATGTGTAATAGTTACCGACTCGATGTAGGCAAGTTTAATAGTTACCTAACCGATGTCGATAAGTGTAATAGTTACCTACCCGATGTCTATGTTTATTAATTACTTTCCCGATGTCGACATGTGTAAAAGTTACCTAAACTATGTTGACATATGTTAAAGTTACCTCCAGGAATAGTTACATACTTGAGGTCGACATGTGTAAAAGTAACCTAACCGATGTACACTGGTGTATTAGTAACATACCGACGTCTACAAGCTAACTAGCCATCTACGCGATGTTGACAGGTGTATCGACAAGTGTAAAAATATACCTATACCGATGTCGACAAGTGTACAAGCTACCTAGTCGATGTCGACAAGTGCAAAAGTTCTTACACGATGTCTCCAAGTGAAAAAGTTACATACCCGATGTCGACAAGTGCAATGGTTACCTACTCGATGTCGACAAGTGTAATGACTACCTACTCTATGTCGACAAGTGTAATGGTTACCTACCCGATGTCGACAAGTGCAATGGTTACTTACCCGATGTCGACAAGAGTAATGACTACCTACTCGATGTCGACAAGTGTAATGGCTACCTACTCGATGTCGACAAGTGTAAAGGTAACCTACCCGATGTCGACAATAGTAATGGTTACCTGCCCAATGTCGACTTGTGTAGTTACCTAACCGATGTGCCTCCAGGAATTTACACATGTAATAGCTACATACCTGAGGTTGGCATCTGTTTTGGTTACCTATCGGATCCCAGCATGTGTAATAGTTACCTACCCCAGATTTTGGCATGTGTAGTAATTAACTACCGGATATAGACATATACAATAGCTAACTACCCCAGTCGACATGTGTTATACATGTAGTTACCTACCCGTTGTCGTCAAGTGTACATGTAAAAGATACCTACCCCGATGTCGACATTTAATAGCCAACTGCCCTAGTCAACATGTAGTTACCTACCCGTTGTAGTGAAGTGTACATGTAATAGATATCTACCGGATGTCGACATGTGTAATAGTTTCTTCTTGGAATTTATATGTGTACGAATAACCTACCAGAGGTCGACATGTATCATAGTAACCTACCCTATGTTGACATTTGTATTAGTTACCTACCGAAGTCTACAGGTTTAATAGCTACCTTCGCGATGTGGGCATGTGTAATATTACTTACCCGATGTCAACATGTGTAATATTACTTACCCGATGTCAGCATGTGTAATATTACTTACCCGATGTCAACATGTGTAATATTATTTATCCGATGTCAACATGTGTAATAATTACGTTGCCGATGTTCAGATGTGTAAAAGTTACCTACTCGAGGTATACAAGTATAATAGTTCCGTTGCCGATGTCGAGATGTGTATAGGTATAGAGACCATGGTCGTTTTCATTATGGCAATGTTGTACTCAAATCAGAAGCAGACGCGGATCCAAGGAAAGGTGTACCGGGCGTAACCCCCCCCCCCCCCCTAAAGACAGAGAGAGAGAGAGAGAGAGAGATCGAGAAGGTAAAAGGAGAGAAAAGGAAAAGGAATATGATTTTTCATTAAAGAAATTTCATTATTTATGGTCATAGTTGAAAAATAAAGCCAGCTAAAAAAAGTGGCAAAAGTAAAAACACGAGTCTAGAAAACTTTGTCTGGATGGCTACCAATTGCTTAGATTCACGGAACTTCCGGGGACTTCGCCCACTTGACCCCCCTACAAGGGCGCTGCCCCCAGATCCCTCGCCGAACTTTTACGCCTTTCCTAACACAAAAACCTGGATCCGCCCGTGGGACAACATATTAGATTAAAATTAAACAACAAGAAAATATAGAAAATATAAAAAGTATGTTTTAATATAAAAAATTAAAGAAAAATAAAAACAAATGCATAAACAAATTCAAACTATGTATTCAAAAACGATCGTTACTATTTACAGCAATTCAAAATTTTAATTTTAACTCCAAGGAAATCAATACCTATTTTTAACACTATATCTTAATGTTGTGGTTTTTTATTTTATTTAATTGCTAATTTGTAAAGCGGAAAACAAAAATAGTATGACGCATTCTTTGGAAATGTCCAGAGTTGACATTCATTTTGATTTATATATTTAATGGGAGATAACTAGTAAATTCTTACGTAAATGCTACCAAGTTAACTAGAGTTATTTCCCTCCTGTTGACAAAATGTGTCTATTCAAAGTTTTGAAAATGCTAATTTCATTGTTGACAAAAAACAAATTTACCATTTAAAAACTTTACGATTTGTTTTGGGGGGATATGTTTTTGGTTTTGGCCGGCAGTAGGATATTAATGTAAATGGTAGAATGTGTTTTGTGTGGAGTTTGTTACTATGACATCATCTTTGTCTGGATTACATGTAAAAATGGAAGCAGATATGGCTTTGTTTATCCGCCCATAATCTGAGCCACCCAACATTAGGAGTGTTCCTCCAAGTCCGTGACAACAGGTAGTTAATAATCTGCTATCGATTACGTGCTTTAATTTCGAGGACGAGTCTCACCGCGGGCATGGTTTGGTGGACTTATATCCTACTTATGATAAATAACAAAGTCTACAGTCACTCTGTGGTAATAAGAAAACCCCATCGGGACATACACTAATTGAACGATACTTATACACAACCTGTGTGGATTAATATTTTGACCGTTATCTTCGATCGTCAATCAATCAATCAATCAATCAATCAATCAATCAAACTAACAAGAGAGAGAGAATACGTGAATTCGTGCATCTACACAACAAGTAACATACACGTTTTGAGTTTTAAACCTTATACACATATGAAGCAGACATAACAAAAACGTGCACACCATATAAGGCAGAAACCACATATTAAAATAGTAGCTAAATTAGACATGAACAAGCCATAACAAAACATCACATATTAAGACAATAAAACATGTAGATCAAGGCAAGATAAGCACGTATTAAGACAATACAACATGTAGATCAAGGCAAGATAAGCACGTATTAAGACAATACAACGAGTAGTATTCATGTATAAAACGTAATTAACAGATAAATAACATCATGAGCAGAATTATTAGTGAGTAGACACTAAGTGTAATAATGTCAGCACAAGCAGGATTACTAGTGAGTAGATTAAGTGTTATCATGTCAGGACGAGCAGGATTACTAGTGAGCAGAATAAGTGTAATCATGTCAGGACGAGCAGGATTACTAGTGAGTAGATTAAGTGTAAATGTCAGCACGAGCAGGATTACTAGTGAGTAGACTAAGTGTAATGTCAGCGCGAGCAGGATTACTAGTGAGTAGATTAAGTGTAAATGTCAGCACGAGCAGGATTACTAGAGTAGACTAAGTGTAATAATGTCAGCGCGAGCAGGATTACTTGTGAGTAGACTAAGTGTAATAATGTCAGCACGAGCAGGATTACTAGTGAGTAGACTAAGTGTAATGTCAGCGCGAGCAGGATTACTAGTGAGTAGATTAAGTGTAAATGTCAGCACGAGCAGGATTACTAGTGAGTAGACTAAGTGTAATAATGTCATCGCGAGCAGGATTACTAGTGAGTAGACTAAGTGTAATAATGTCAGCACGAGCAGGATTACTAGTGAGTAGGCTAAGTGTTATCATGTCAGCACGACCAGGATTACTAGTGAGTAGCCTAAGTGTAATCATGTCAGCACGAGCAGGATTACTAGTGAGTAGCCTAAGTGTAATCATGTCAGCACGATCAGGATTGCTAGTGAGTAGACTAAGTGTAATCATGTCAGCACGATCAGGATTACAAGTGAGTAGACTAAGTGCTATCATGTCAGCACGATCATGATTACTAGTGAGTAGCCTAAGTGTAATCATGTCAGCACGAGCAGGATTACTAGTTAGTAGACTAAGTGTAATCATGTCAGCACGATCAGGATTACTAGTGAGTAAACTAAGTGTAATCATGTCAGCACGAGGAGAATTATTTCGATTCTAACATGAAAATATTGAAATTTTACATTTCACGCCTACATAGGTAAAGCCTTATTTTGGCTGTTCCACTTTCCGAGATCCTCCCTTGTTACAAAATTATTATTTTTCTCGTGAAAAACTTGGTAGGAAAAAGGAAGAAATACAAATTAAAAATAAACTAACATATTTATTAACATTACTATAATTTAACAATCAGAACAAAGAACGACAAAATTGACTGCTTCTTTACATCAGTCACTGTGTAGACACGTGACTGTTGATGTCTTTGCGTGACGAAAACTGCTTACCGCATTTGGTCGAGCTTATGCTCCTGTTGTAGATCCAAAATGGTGCAAATTTAAATCAACAACTTTTTTCCACAGATAATCTGCATTTTGAGAAATTCGGTAGTGTTTTCATTTTGATACAGTAAATTCGTTTGCGGTGGAGGAGGGAAAAGTCTCGCGGTTGCCGGAATAACATTGAACGTCATTGTAAACAACGGAACGTCCACTGAAAACACAACGTAGCAAAAGACGATTTGACTGTAAACAATAAAGGCATCGTATTAAATATGGACGTGTTATCGTGGAAATTTTTTTCTATTGGATTTTCGAAATACAGAGGTACAATATGGAATAATTAAAAAAAAGCACGAAAAACATTAGATCACGGGGGTTTTATTTTTGAAATGGCTGGAACAGCCAAATTTTGTTGAATATTTAAATAGGGGTTTGTTTCTAAAGCGTTTGAAGGACGTCATATTAGAATAGCAAGTAGAATAAGTGTAATTTTATCAGTACGAGCAAGATTACTAGTGGTACCATGTCAGCACAAGCAGGATCACTTGTAAGTAGACTAAGTGAAATCATGTCAGCACGAGCAGGATTAATAGCGAGTAGACTGTGTAATCGTGTCAGCACGAGCGGGATTACTAGCGAGTAGACTAAGTGTAATCATGCAGCACGAGCTGGATTACTAGCGAGTAGACTAAGTGTAATGTCAGCACGAGCGGGATTAATAGCGAGTAGACTAAGTGTAATCATGTCAGCACGAGCAGGATTAATAGCGAGTAGACTAAGTGTAATCATGTCAGCACGAGCGGGATTACTAGCCAGTAGACTAAGTGTAATCATGTCAGCACGAGCGGGATTACTAGCGAGTAGACTGTGTAATCATGTCAGCACGAGCAGGATTAATAGCGAGTAGACTAAGTGTAATCATGTCAGCACAAGCGGGATTACTAGGGAGTTGACATATTGTAATCATTTTAGCACGAGCAGGATTACTAGTGAGTAGACTAAGTGTAATTATGTCAGCACGAGCAGGGTTACTAGTGAGTAGACTTAGTGTAATCATGTCAGCACGAGCGGGATAACTAGTGAGAAGACTGTCTAATTATGTCAGTACTAGCAGAATTAATAGGGAGCAGACTGTTATCATGTCAGCTCGAGCAGGATTACTAATGAGTAGACTAAGTGTAATCATGCAGCACGAGCAGAATTACCAGTGAGTAGACTAGTGTAATCATGTCAGCATCAGCAGGATTACTAGTGAGTAGACTAAGTGTTATCATGTCAGTACGAGTAGGATTACTAGTGAGTAGACTAAGTGTAATCATGTCAGCATCAGCAGGATTACTAGTGAGTAGACTAAGTGTAATCATATCAGCATCAGCAGGATTACTAGTGAGTAGACTAAGTGTAATCATGTCAGCATTAGCAGGATTACTAGTGAGTAGACTAAGTGTAATCATATCAGCATCAGCAGGATTACTAGTGAGTAGACTAAGTGTAATCATGTTAGCCCGAGCAGGATTACTAGTGAGTAGACTAAGTGTAATCATGTCAGCAAGAACAGGATTACTAGTGAGTAGACTAAGTGTAATCATGTCAGCACGAGCAGGTTTTCAAGTGAGTAGACTAAGTGTAATCATGTTAGCCCGAGCAGGATTACTAGTGAGTAGACTGAGTGTAATGATGTCAGCAAGAGCAGGATTACTAGCGAGTAGACTGAGTGTAATAATTTCCGCACAAGCAGGATTACTAGTAAGTAGACTAAGTGTAATAATTTCAACACGAACAGGATTACTAGCGAGTAGACTGAGTGTAATAATTTCCGCACGAGCAGGATTACCAGTAAGTAGACTAAGCGTAATCATGTCAGCACGAGCAGGATTACTAGTGAGTAAACTGAGTGTAATAATTTCCGCACGAGCAGGATTACCAGTAAGTAGATTAAGTGTAATAATTTCACCACGAACAGGATTACTAGCGAGTAGACTAAGTGTAATAATTTCCGCACGAGCAGGATTACCAGTGAGTAGACTAAGTGTAATCATGTCAGCACGAGCAGAATAACCAGTGAGTAGACTAGTGTAATCATGGCAGAACGAGCAGGATTACTAGTGAGTAGACTTAGTGTAATCATGTTAGCCCGAGCAGGATTACTAGTGAGTAGACTAAGTGTAATCATGTCAGCACAAGCAGGATTACTAGTGAGTAGACTAAGTGTAATCATGTTAGCCCGAGCAGGATTACTAGTGAGTAGACTGTGTAATCATGTCAGCACAAACAAGATTACTAGTGAGTAGACTAAGTGTAATCATGTCAGCACGAGCAGGTTTACTAGTGTGTAGACTGAGTGTAATGATGTCAGCACGAGCAGGATTACTAGCGAGTAGACTGAGTGTAATAATTTCCGCACGAGCAGGATTACTAGTGAGTAGACTGAATGTAATCCTGTCAGCACGAGCAGGATTACTAGTGAGTAGACTGAGTGTAATCATGTCAGCATGAGCAGGATTACTAGTGAGTAGACTAAGTGTAATCATGTCAGCACGAGTAGGATTACTAGTGAGTAGACTGAGTGTAATCATTTCAGCACGAGCATGATTACTAGTGAGTAGACTGAGTGTAATCATGTCAGCACGAGTAGGATTACTAGTGAGTAGACTGAGTGTAATCATTTCAGCACGAGCATGATTACTAGTGAGTAGACTGAGTGTAATCATGTCAGCCCGAGCAGGATTACCAGTGAGTAGACTAAGTGTCAGCACGAGCAGGATTACCAGTGAGTAGACTAGTTTAATCATGTCAGCACGAGGAGGATTACTAGTGAGTAGACTAAGTGTAATCATATCAGCACCAGCAGGATTAGTAGTGAGTAGACTAAGTGTAATCATATCAGCATCAGCAGGATTACTAGTGAGTAGACTGAGTGTAATCATGTCAGGACGAGCAGGATTACTAGTGAGTAGACTAAGTGTAATCATGTCAGCATCAGCAGGATTACTAGTGAGTAGACTAAGTGTTATCATGTCAAGACGAGCAGGATTACTAGTGAGTAGACTAAGTGTAATCACGTCAGCATCAGCAGGATTACTAGTGAGTAGACTAAGTGTAATCATATCAGCATCAGCAGGATTACTAGTGAGTAGACTATTTGTAATCATGTCAGCATTAGCAGGATTACTAGTGAGTAGACTAAGTGTAATCATGTCAGCACGAGCAGGTTTTCAAGTGAGTAGACTGAATGTAATCATGTAAGCACGAGCAGGTTTACTAGTGAGTAGACTGAGTGTAATGATGTCAGCAAGAGCAGGATTACTAGCGAGTAGACTGAGTGTAATAATTTCCGCACAAGGAGGATTACTAGTAAGTAGACTAAGTGTAATAATTTCAGCACGAACAGGATTACTAGCGAGTAGACTGAGTGTAATAATTTCGGCACGAGCAGGATTACCAGTAAGTAGACTAAGCGTAATCATGTCAGCACGAGCAGGATTACTAGTGAGTAAACTAAGTGTAATAATTTCAGCACGAACAGGATTACTAGCGAGTAGACTGAGTGTAATAATTTCCGCACGAGCAGGATTACCAGTAAGTAGACTAAGTGTAATAATTTCAGCACGAACAGGATTACTAGCGAGTAGACTAAGTGTAATAATTTCCGCACGAGCAGAATTACCAGTAAGTAGACTAAGTGAAATCATGTCAGCACGAACAGGATTAATAGTGAGTAGACTAAGTGTAATCATGTCAGCACAAGCAGGATTACTAGTGAGTAGACTAAGTGTAATAATTTCAGCACGAACAGGATTACTAGCGAGTAGACTAAGTGTAATAATTTCCGCACGAGCAGGATTACCAGTAAGTAGACTAAGTGTAATAATTTCAGCACGAACAGGATTACTAGCGAGTAGACTAAGTGTAATAATTTCCGTACGAGCAGGATTACCAGTAAGAAGACTAAGTGTAATCATGTCAGCACGAGCAGGATTACTAGTGAGTAGACTAAGTGTAATAATTTCAGCACGAACAGGATTACTAGCGAGTAGACTAAGTGTAATAATTTCCGCACGAGCAGGATTACCAGTAAGTAGACTAAGTGTAATAATTTCAGCACGAACAGGATTACTAGCGAGTAGACTAAGTGTAATAATTTCCGCACGAGCAGAATTACCAGTAAGTAGACTAAGTGAAATCATGTCAGCACGAACAGGATTAATAGTGAGTAGACTAAGTGTAATCATGTCAGCACAAGCAGGATTACTAGTAAGTAGACTAAGTGTAATCATGTCAGCACGAGCAGGATTACTAGTGAGTAGACTAAGTGTAATCATGTCAGCACAAGCAGGATTACTAGTAAGTAGACTAAGTGTAATCATGTCAGCACGAGCAGGATTACTAGTGAGTAGACTAAGTGTAATCTTGTCAGCACAAGCAGGATTACTAGTGAGTAGACTCAGTGTAATCATGTCAGCACGAGCAGGATTACTAGTGAGTAGACTAAGTGTAATCTTGTCAGCACGAGCAAGATTACTAGTGAGTAGACTAAGTGTAATCATGTCAGCACGAGGAGGATTACTAGTAAGTAGACTTAGTGTAATAATTTCTGCACGAGCAAGATTTCTAGTGAGTAGACTAAGTGTAATCATGTCAGCACGAGGAGGATTACTAGTAAGTAGACTTAGTGTAATAATTTCTGCACGAGCAAGATTACTAGTGAGAAGACTAAGTGTAATCATGTCAAGACGAGCAGGATAATTGATAAGTAAAGTAAGTATAATAATGTCAGCACGAGGAGGATTACTAGTGAGTAAATGTAGCAATAAATCAATAAGCAATAAAACACCTCCCGAACAATTCCAGGACTGATGGCTTTTAAATAGAAAAAAAACTATTTTCTGTTCTGAAATGGTCCGCAAAACTGTTCTCAACAGTGGCAGCATCAAAACTTTTCTTACCAAATGTGCTTGTTTTACTTGTAGTTATTGTAATACATTACTCTAATGCAATACTAGTACTCGATGTAACGTCAATTCTGATTGGACAACATAAGTAATTTTATGGCATCAATTCCACGATTGATTCCGTCAGAAGTTACTGCAAGAGCAGACATTATTTCCGGTAAATAAAAACATACCATTTTAGTCACTTAATTTATTTAGTTTTTTTATTGCCGTAGCATTGGAATGGAGATAGCCTTAATGCACTTGAAAATTTACCGGCATCAATTGGTGATTTGCTGCTCAGAAATAGATACATTTAAAAATACAATCGAATGTTGACATGGAGGTAGAAATATACATAATGGAGAGAGAGAGAGAGAGAGAGAGAGAGAGAGAGAGAGGGGGGGGGGGGGGGAAGCGGAAGGATGATCATGAGCACATATTTAAAAATAAGCAATCAAACGTTGACATGATGGGAGAAACAGATATATTGAAGTTATATTATAAGTTATATAGTTACGTTGATATTCGCAGATATGGAAATTTTAACATCTGAAGTGCCCCAAGTACGCTCTGACGAATTTATACCTGGGTTCAGTTTCAAATGATGGCATTTTAGTCACGTTGTCAGTGCAACGGCGGACGTTAACGTAACGTTTTCTTCATTATCAAAGTAAGATTGATTGAAATTTGGCACAAATAACGATTTGTTACAAGGTGTGAAGTACTACCTTTGGTAGAATCCTACAGTTCTCGGAAAAAATAGTTTTTTGTTGGATTCAAACAGATATTTAAAAATTAAATTTTGCCGCTGCATTGCTTGCAGAGACGTCATAATAGAGTGACGTCGTTGCTTTTCAAATTGCATGTCTTGTGTTTTTTTTTACTGTTGAAAATAAGACACATCTGGGCCTTGTGTCAAAGATTTCATCATTCCATATATGACACAAACCAATTACCATTCATAATATATACGCATCTTAAATGCTTTATCAGGAAAGACGACGGAACCGAATCAGTTCGCTACAACAAGACGCATATTGTGACTACAGACTTAACCCTTTCAGTGCCAAATTGAAATTTTAAAAGTTTGCAACGTCGCAGATTAAAATATCATTTATGACGTTTCTACGCCAAATTTATTGAGACGACGTCGTGAGAACTAAAACATGTTGATATTGAAATGCGACATGTCGCCGGTAAACTGATTTAATCATTTAACGAACTTAATGTGGGTTTATGCCATTTTTGGTGTTTTATGTTCAATATGTAAGCATGAATTTAATTCATATAGGTCAAGTAGCAGTATATAATACAATACAAAAAATACCACCGAACTACATGCAGTCGCTGACAATTTACTTCCACTAAACGAAATTCTGGAGGCTCCGGGCTAAATCCGGAGCATTGGCATGTATGGTTTGGTTGTATCGAAGCACGATTCCTCTATGCTAAAATATGCTCGACGTTTGCTGCACTGAATACGTGCGTCGAATGATTCCCTACTATATTCATCAGAATTCGTCCGTACTACACACTTATTCACGAGTTACAACCAGACATAAATGACTCAAATTAATAACACAGATAAGTAAAAAAATACACGTGTTTGTTTGTCGAACTTCAATAAATACATTTTAACTATAAGCGAGCACAGATTGTAACCGTGAGCTCTATATTTTTCTGTAAATTTCACGTGATCAAAGTATGTTTATGTTTATGTTGATGCCGGTTTTCTTTGTATCCAGCAGCTGGTACAGTCACGAAGGGAATTTTTAATTGAAAAACATTCTCGATAAAAAAATTTGAAGTTATTACTGCAAGAACAATAATATTGCGTTAAAAAAAATACCTTTAAGCTGTATGCGTTCTTGCTTTATTTAAAAAAAGCCCGTTAGTATATCTCGTATGAAATTCATGTGACGTCACCTACTTTGGAGAAAGACGTTACGCTGGTGGTACACGTAGGTAGGTAGTGAGGTAGTTATAGACAGTTGAGAACTTTACGCCATCAGCATCACTGGCACAGTTTGTACTGTGTATGGAAAGAAACACAGCAGCCAGTAATCCAGGATCCATGGGGTAGGAAAACTTGATATGTGGACAGTGCTATTGCCAGAACCTGAGACCACCTATATAGGCACACCCGACAAAGAGCACATTACTACTCTGTTAGACCGTATAGCTATATCATGTCGTCCGATTTTATTGGTGGATTAGGTCGATGTAACTGCATGAAGAAAACTCCAACCTAAGGCAGGAAAACTTTGTTGAGCACAAACTGCCTGCAAGTTGGTCGTTTTCATAAAAAACAAACAAAATAACAAGACTGACAGGACAGTCAAAATAAACTAATTGTACCCGCAAGATACTTGGTTTATTGGTTCAAACACGATTTCTTTTCGTGTCGTTACGTTTCCGCATCTTTGTGACTTGCGCTTACGTTTCGTATCGATCTTTTCATGTTCAAATAAAGGTCGAGGATGCAGTAAGAGCAGCCCAAGCATATATCAAACAAATGAAACCGGAATCTCTCAACATCGTGTTTGGCTCACATGGAGCATATAGGGGTCAAGACACTAAAGGGGACCAATCAAATTTAGAACATATAGGAAAATAGTACTTCCAAAACAAAATAGTCCTGGGTGCCGTTTCATAAAGCGATCGCTAGCTTAACGTGCACGTTATCCCATTTAAATTGCATGGGATAACGAGCACGTTACTAAGCGATCGCTTTAGGAAACGGCACCCTGTTTATCTTGGTGTATTTTAAAAACTGCTGCATTGATTTCAATTAATGAAAGTATTTCTGCAAGTTGAAAATATTGGGACAATTTTGAGTCTTAATTTGCTCAGTTATAATGGCGTTTAGTATGTTTTGTCATATTTACTACATGACCTATAAACCAAGAATTTCTTAAAATACTGTGCTATTTTGATACCACCGCTCGACAGAGTCGGGGGTATATAGTGGTCCTCATGTCCGTCCGTCCGTCCGTCCGTCCATCTGTCCGTTCGTCCGTCCACATTTGGTTATCGGATGATAATTCAAAACGTTTCCTTCCGATTTGAATGAAACTTTGGGATATTGTTATAAATCAAGTTGGGAAGAAACCTATCGATTTTGGGAGAAATCCGTCAAATTTCAAGGTCGCAGTCCACGAAAAACGTTAGAAATTTTAACAAAAATGTTGTTTCCGGACAATAACTCAAAACGTTTGGTGGTCTGTCAACACTGACATTGCGGGTTCGATTCTCACTGCAGGCAGGGTGTACTTGACTCCAATCTTAATTGACAAGGATTGCCATTTTTCCTACCGCAGGTCGGGGTTCTCTCCGGGTACTCCGGCTTCCTCCCCCAATAAAAACTGGACGCCATGAAATAGCTGAAAAATTGCTGAAAGTGGCGTTAAAACACCATTCAAACAAACAAACAAAACAACAAAAAGTTTGCATCCGATTTTAATGAAACTTTGGGATATTGTTAAATATCAGGTTGGTAAGAAACCTATCGTTTTTTTTTTTTTGGGGGGGGGGGGGAGGGGGGAATCCGTCTTATTTCAAGGTCGCAGTCCACGAAAAACGTTAGAAATTTTTTTTTTTAAAGTTGTTTCCGGACAATACTAAAAAATTTGCATCTGATTTGAATGAAACTTTGGGATATTGTTATATATCAGGTTGGTAAGAAGCCTATCGATTTTGGGGGAAATCCGTCAAATTTCAAGGTCGCGTTAGAAATTTTTACAAAAGCGGGGGTATCAGTGATCGCTAGACCAACTTTGTATAGTTAGATTGGGGTTTACCCCGGAAGCTGGCTTTCTGTTGTTAGGCGTAAAAGTGGTGATGAGATTTCGAGAGAACATAGGGATGTCATATACAATTCTGGATATATATGGTGTCGGGAAAGTGTCGGTAAATTAAATTTAAGGTAAAAGACCTCCCCTAATTAAACAAATAACAAATTTAGTAGAAAGTCTTAAAGAATTGAATTAGTGTTTTCTCCCCTTTAGGTAATAGAGATGGAATTTCCGCAATTTTCTACTGGCATAAACATCGTATCTTTGTAGAGAGCCAGCCAATGAATTTTGCTATTTGGTTTTAATCGAATCAATAGTATCAAATGAAAATCCATTTTAAACAGTTTCCCATAGGTTAAATTAATTACTAAAGAGCAGCTATTTTAGATTATCGAACATAACCTAACATAAACTTAAGGAAAACCACAATATACTCATCAAGATTCAAAATGGCTTCAAATCAGCTTTGCAGTTTCAGAACAGATGGCATTTTAAATTCTTCCAATAGACCGAATCCTCTGTTAAACTTAGTTTGTAAATTTAAATGAGTGACTTACAAAACCAAAATCTATAGAGGACTATACAATAAATACTTTGTTTCAATTGGTTGATTAGTTTCAGAAAAGTAACCCTTTTACACTTTTTCTTAGATGTCCTTTGTTAAATCAAGGTCTGCGTGGCGCTTTTTTCAAATTTCTGACTGGCATAAAAAACCTTAATAGATGACAATATTAGTGTGATGTTTGCTTTTTAGTAAAATCAATGGGTTTCAGGGAAGAAGCTTTTCAAACATTTTCCCCATAGAGTAATAATTCTTATCTGACATTCGTTTACGTTTAAAGTCATTTTTGATTGGTCAAAAGGCCATAAACCAGTACTTCCCAGATCCGTTCATACTTTCATGAACGACTTTTGGGGAACTACTTTTTTTTTGCTAAAAGTAAACAAATATGGCGGCCATGTGTCATTTATGCTTCAGACAATAAATTAAGCCAGTACACTCGAAATTTGGCGATTCAAATATCTTGAGCGATGTATTGCTTAAACGGAAAGCTATTTAATTGAACCAGCTGCAATCATTTGTTTTATAGACAAATACATACAAGAAAATATTTTAACAGTACACTTCGTTTTGGATTCATTGTACACATTGCTGAATGACGAAATAGCCGAATTCGAATGTGGACGAAATCCGAGTGTGAAGGCATATATAAACGATACTTTGAAATTGCGTTTCTTGTAATTTCAATTATGAATCATTTCAAATACACACAATAGCCGTAACGGTAAAATTACCTTTTTTCGCGGTCACAACAAATCAACAAAATAGCAAGATGCACGAATTTGTCACCAACTCCATGTCTCTGCACATCTCTAGCAATTTTCACTGATAAATCCATTGAACAAACGACAACTATTGTTTTTCCTCTTCGTATTTAAGAAAGAACGTCTAGATAGGTTCCGTTCCGTTTGAACATATATGACGTCACATATGACGTTAATATAAACCGCGGGTACAATGACGAACATTAGTATACGGAATATTGTTTTTAGTTGAGTCTTCTTTTGTTTTTATTAATAATCTCGGCAAATGGTAAATTGTATCTGTTGTCAATGCCAGTTATTCCCTTCAAACCGACCACGTCTTCGTCTTCAGTTCGTTGTATATATTCCTACGCGTCACACACTTATAATAAATTTTATTTTGGGACAAGAATGTTAAATATATTAAAACAATTTTGGAAGAATTATAAGGATTAAACGCTTCTTTTCAGTAATTCATCGATGTATGAACGAGGTCGACTCACTCACAAACTTATCATAAACGGCCTTCGGCCGTTTATTTGTTTGTGAGTGAGTCGACCTCGTTCATACATCGATGAATTACTGAAAAGAAGCGTTTAATCCTATACAATATGTGTTGCGGTGGTGGCCACATTGTGTAATTTTTTATTGGCAAACAAAACAAACTTTATAAATTTTGCTGACATGTTTTATTTCAATTGGTTAATGGTGCTCTGTAACAACCCACTTTGTAATAACAACCACAGAATAGGTCGTTTAAAGTTTTTCCCAAGGTTTTTAGAAGAGAATGTATTCTAAAACATTATTCAATGTTAAACTAAGAACAGCGGTCATGATCATTCTGAAAGCACTCGACGCAATACTAACAATAAGAAAACCATTCTCACAAACCAAATTACAAATATAGTGTTTATCTCTGGACAATAATCTTCGTATGTTAATAAGTGGAAAGATCATTCTTTGATACCTTTATAAATACATAAGAAATACTAACAAGAAGTGAACATTGAATAGAAACCAAATTAAATTGTTAGCAAACCGTTGCCCCATAGATATATCAGTATGATTCCCAATATGACTGATAATAAAATATCTGCAGTAACATATGATATTAACAGTATAACTATACTCCACACAAGTGGGAACCAGTTCTGTCTCATGAAATATATACAACTGTCCACAAAATTATCAGGATGAAATCTGTTATCCGGTTCTTTGTCATCATTGGCCTCTCTGGATAAAATCTACAAACCAAATATATACACAAATAATCACAGTTTGACTATAGTAAATAAATATGTATTGTAAGGCATTATAATATGACGTGCCTACAACGCTCTGAGTTCACACCTGTGGTAAAACAAGTATATATTCCTTATCAACGTCATAAAGGATTAATACACTTTATGGCGACGTCACCGTAATTAATACACATGTCTTAATGACCACATAATCAATTTATTGTCGTAGATGTCCGACAAGTAATGCAACTCATAGGTTATGTTGTTGATAAAAGTTAATTTATGTTCTATTACAATCGAAATAATTCATTCATTGGGGACACGTATTAATGCTGATTTTATCACTGGTTGGCCCTTTATGTCACACTATACAATATTATGTATAATGTGCCAACACATGGTAAAAACAATATAATTCGTACCCCAATGATGATTTTACCACTGGTTGGCCCTTTATGCCACACTATACAATATTATGTATAATGTGCCAACACATGGTAAAAACAATATAATTCGTACCCCAATGATGTTTTTCTTTATTAAAATTTGTAATGTTTCTCTTAATGAATAACAGAGACAATTCAGCCATGTAGAAATACATTCTCTCTATTCTGTCTTCTGTTTTCCTCTTGTGGTAACGTATTCGGACATTGGATTCTGTAGACTTGTAGTTTAGACAGGTACAAAACTCATGATATTCCATTTCGGTGACTACGCTATGCTCTCTGCATGTAAATATTCGCCAGCAGCGACCTCTTTAAGAGCGGCTAAGTATTATGTATCAAATGACATTATTTATGTAATATGTATCATTATCTATGATTTTATCGGTCTAAATTTAGCTGAAATACTGTTCGAAAGACGACAAAAAGTAAAGACAAAAAACAAAGACGACTTCCTCTGCCGTGTCTCCGTTCAATAAAGATATGCACACAATTTAGTTAAGATGAAGTGACCATTTCTGTAAGATGTTTGAGTTTTTAGTTACTGTAGTTACAACTGTTTTTACTAACCTGTCGCATTAGACGTAGAACTGGCACATCCAAAGACGGACATATCGTGTCTTCAAACCCCAAAGTAGGGTCGACATCAGGACAGTAGTTCACAATACGAGCAAACCGTGTCTTAGGTATACCGAGTGTCTGCATAAACTTTGCCTCGCGGTCCTCGACTGAATCGTCCAACTCTGTTTGAAATTTATCAGCATGTGTCAATACACCGTAAACAGTGGGGGGCCTCGGTGGCCGAGTGGTCAAGGTAGTTCGTCTACTATTGATCACGTGGTCTGTCAACACTGAGATTGCGGGTTCGATTCTCACTGCAGGCAGGGTGTACTCGACTCCAATCTTAATTGACAAGGATTGCCAGTTTTCCTACCGCAGGTCGGGGGTTCTCTCCGGGTACTCCGGCTTCCTCCCCCAATAAAAACTGGACGCCATGAAATAGCTGAAAAATTGCTTAAAGTGGCGTTAAAACACCATTCAAACAAAACAAAACAAAAAACCGTAAACAGTGATATCTGTCAAAAGATAAATGATTGGTCAATTACAATCACGTGTATAATGGTATTTTGCATTACTGTATATCCAAAAGATATCGGCTTAGCAATATATCTATCATCCGTGAACTTCTAAAAAGCGATTGGCCATTCCGATCACGTGTTTCATAGCATCTTGAATTATATAATATATAAAAAAACGGGCTATGTAATTTTCATAATTGACTTCATAACACCATAGTTGGATCTACAAAGCTGCACAGTGCGTCAATCGACGCCCTATAGATTGAGGTGGTCCGGTTATAATTCGGAAAGCCTGAACGCTGAGAGTAGTGTTTGGAGAGTGACACGCTCCATACACAATAAAGACCCAATTGTAGGTTTCGAAGTAGAGTAGGCGTATTGCCATCTCCTTTAAGCCATTACTCCATACTTTCCATTTGCCGTCCAAATTTTTTAGCGTTGATTTACTGTTTGTTAACTTGTGCTCGCTGGAAGTTAATCAATCAATCAATCAATCAATCAATCAATCAATCAATCAATCAATCAATCAATCAATCAACTAATCAATAGGTCAGCATTGAACATTTAGAATAAAAACTGGACGCCATGATACAGCTGAACAATTGCTGAAAATGGCGTTACACATCATTTAACCAAACAAACAATGCAGCATGCGAGAGGTTGTGTAGATTATTGGATCCATATTCGCTTAGACTTAACCAATGAGATTTAATGAACATCTAAGCAGAGTAACTATGGCTAACTATTAGTCAATATTCAAATCGGGGATTTGGTCGAGTACAAAGCAGACATATTAAACTTGTTCAAAACATACTGAGTGATCTAGGCATTAACTACCAAAATTATATCATGTTGCAAAACAAGATATAGCGGTCATTTTTTATACACCCTGTCCCCTTACCAAACCTATAGCGATGATAGCTGGTATACCTATAGCGATGATACCTGGTATACCGATAGCGATGATAGCTGGTATACCTATAGCGATGATACCTGATATACCGATAGCGATGATACCTGGTATACGTATAGCGATGATACCTGATATACCTATAGCGATGATAGCTGGTATACCTATAGCGATGATACCTGGTATACATATAGCGATGATACCTGGTATACCTATAGCGATGATACCTGGTATACCTATAGCGATGATACCTGGTATACCTATAGCGATGATACCTGATATACCGATAGCGATGATACCTGGTATACCGATAGCGATGATACCTGGTATACCTATAGCGATGATACCTGATATACCTATAGCGATGATACCTGGTATACCGATAGCGATGATACCTGATATACCGATAGCGATGATACCTGGTATACCGATAGCGATGATACCTGATATACCGATAGCGATGATACCTGGCATACCTATAGCGATGATACCTGGTATACCTATAGCGATGATACCTGGTATACCTATAGCGATGATAACTGGTATACTAATAGCGATGATAACTGGTATACCTATAGCGATGATACCTGATATACCTATAGCGATGATACCTGGTATACCGATAGCGATGATACCTGATATACCGATAGCGATGATACCTGGTATACCGATAGCGATGATACCTGATATACCGATAGCGATGATACCTGGCATACCTATAGCGATGATACCTGGTATACCTATAGCGATGATACCTGGTATACCTATAGCGATGATAACTGGTATACTAATAGCGATGATAACTGGTATACATATAGCGATGATACCTGGTATACCTATAGCGATGATAACTGGTATACCTATAGCGATGATACCTGGTCTAGCTATAGCGATGATAACTGGTATACATATAGCGATAATAGCTGGTATAACTATAGCGATGATAACTGGTATACATATAGCGATGATAGCTGGTATACCTATAGCGATGATAGCTGGTATACATATAGCGATGATAGTAGGTATACATATAGCGATGATAACTGGTATACATATAGCGATAATAGCTGGTATAACTATAGCGATGATAGCTGGTCTACCTATAGCGATGATAACTGGTATACATATAGCGATAATAGCTGGTATAACTATAGCGATGATAACTGGTATACATATAGCGATGATACCTGGTATACCTATAGCGATGATAAATGGTATACATATAGCGATAATAGCTGGTATAACTATAGCGATGATAACTCGTATACCTATAGCGATGATACCTGGTATACCGATAGCGATGATACCTGATATACCGATAGCGATGATACCTGGTATACCGATAGCGATGATACCTGATATACCGATAGCGATGATACCTGGTATACCTATTGCGATGATACCTGATATACCTATAGCGATGATACCTGGTATACCTATAGCTATGATACCTGGTATACCTATAGCGATGATAACTGGTATACTAATAGCGATGATAAATGGTATACATATAGCGATGATACCTGGTATACCTATAGCGATGATACCTGGTATACCTATAGCGATGATACCTGGTATACCTATAGCGATGATTACTGGTATACTAATAGCGATGATAAATGGTATACATATAGCGATGATACCTGGTATACCTATAGCGATGATACCTGGTATACCTATAGCGATGATAACTGGTAAACATATAGCGATGATACATGGTATACCTATAGCGATGATAACTGGTATAACTATAGCGAGGATAACTGGTATACATATAGCGATAATAGCTGGTATAACTATAGCGATGATAACTGGTATACATATAGCGATGATAGCTGGTCCACCTATAGCGATGATAACTGGTATACATATAGCGATAATAGCTGGTATAACTATAGCGATGATAACTGGTATACATATAGCGATGATAGCTGGTATACCTATAGCGATGATAGCTGGTATACATATAGCGATGATAGTAGGTATACATATAGCGATGATAACTGGTATACATGTAGCGATAATAGCTGGTATAACTATAGCGATGATAGCTGGTCTACCTATAGCGATGATAACTGGTATACATATAGCGATAATAGCTGGTATAACTATAGCGATGATAACTGGTATACATATAGCGATGATACCTGGTATACCTATAGCGATGATAAATGGTATACATATAGCGATAATAGCTGGTATAACTATAGCGATGATAACTCGTATACCTATAGCGATGATACCTGGTATACCGATAGCGATGATACCTGATATACCGATAGCGATGATACCTGGTATACCGATAGCGATGATACCTGATATACCGATAGCGATGATACCTGGTATACCTATTGCGATGATACCCGATATACCTATAGCGATGATACCTGGTATACCTATAGCGATGATACCTGGTATACCTATAGCGATGATAACTGGTATACTAATAGCGATGATAAATGGTATACATATAGCGATGATACCTGGTATACCTATAGCGATGATACCTGGTATACCTATAGCGATGATACCTGGTATACCTATAGCGATGATTACTGGTATACTAATAGCGATGATAAATGGTATACATATAGCGATGATAACTGGTATACATATAGCGATGATAGCTGGTCCACCTATAGCGATGATAACTGGTATACATATAGCGATAATAGCTGGTATAACTATAGCGATGATAACTGGTATACATATAGCGATGATACCTGGTATAACTATAGCGATGACACCTGGTATAACTATAGCGATGATAACTTATATACATATAGCGATAATAGCTGGTATAACTATAGCGATGATAACTGGTATACATATAGCGATGATACCTGGTATAACTATAGCGATTATAACTGGTATACATATAGCGATAATAGCTGGTATAACTATAGCGATGATAACTGGTATACATATAGCGATAATAGCTGGTATAACTATAGCGATGATAACTGGTATACATATAGCGATGATACCTGGTATACCTATAGCGATGATAAATGGTATACATATAGCGATAATAGCTGGTATAACTATAGCGATGATAACTCGTATACCTATAGCGATGATACCTGGTATACCGATAGCGATGATACCTGATATACCGTTAGCGATGATACCTGGTATACCGATAGCGATGATACCTGATATACCGATAGCGATGATACCTGGTATACCTATTGCGATGATACCTGATATACCTATAGCGATGATACCTGGTATACCTATAGCTATGATACCTGGTATACCTATAGCGATGATAACTGGTATACTAATAGCGATGATAAATGGTATACATATAGCGATGATACCTGGTATACCTATAGCGATGATACCTGGTATACCTATAGCGATGATACCTGGTATACCTATAGCGATGATTACTGGTATACTAATAGCGATGATAAATGGTATACATATAGCGATGATACCTGGTATACCTATAGCGATGATACCTGGTATACCTATAGCGATGATAACTGGTAAACATATAGCGATGATACCTGGTATACCTATAGCGATGATAACTGGTATAACTATAGCGAGGATAACTGGTATACATATAGCGATAATAGCTGGTATAACTATAGCGATGATAACTGGTATACATATAGCGATGATAGCTGGTCCACCTATAGCGATGATAACTGGTATACATATAGCGATAATAGCTGGTATAACTATAGCGATGATAACTGGTATACATATAGCGATGATAGCTGGTATACCTATAGCGATGATAGCTGGTATACATATAGCGATGATAGTAGGTATACATATAGCGATGATAACTGGTATACATGTAGCGATAATAGCTGGTATAACTATAGCGATGATAGCTGGTCTACCTATAGCGATGATAACTGGTATACATATAGCGATAATAGCTGGTATAACTATAGCGATGATAACTGGTATACATATAGCGATGATACCTGGTATACCTATAGCGATGATAAATGGTATACATATAGCGATAATAGCTGGTATAACTATAGCGATGATAACTCGTATACCTATAGCGATGATACCTGGTATACCGATAGCGATGATACCTGATATACCGATAGCGATGATACCTGGTATACCGATAGCGATGATACCTGATATACCGATAGCGATGATACCTGGTATACCTATTGCGATGATACCCGATATACCTATAGCGATGATACCTGGTATACCTATAGCGATGATACCTGGTATACCTATAGCGATGATAACTGGTATACTAATAGCGATGATAAATGGTATACATATAGCGATGATACCTGGTATACCTATAGCGATGATACCTGGTATACCTATAGCGATGATACCTGGTATACCTATAGCGATGATTACTGGTATACTAATAGCGATGATAAATGGTATACATATAGCGATGATAACTGGTATACATATAGCGATGATAGCTGGTCCACCTATAGCGATGATAACTGGTATACATATAGCGATAATAGCTGGTATAACTATAGCGATGATAACTGGTATACATATAGCGATGATACCTGGTATAACTATAGCGATGACACCTGGTATAACTATAGCGATGATAACTTATATACATATAGCGATAATAGCTGGTATAACTATAGCGATGATAACTGGTATACATATAGCGATGATACCTGGTATAACTATAGCGATTATAACTGGTATACATATAGCGATAATAGCTGGTATAACTATAGCGATGATAACTGGTATACATATAGCGATGATAACTCGTATACCTATAGCGATAATAGCTGGTATAACTATAGTAATGATACCTGGAATACCTATAGCGATGATAACTGGTATACATATAGCGATGATAACTGGTATACATATAGCGATGATAACTGGTATACCTATAGCGATGATAACTGGTATACCTATAGCGATAACAGCTGGTATACCTATAGCGATGATACCTGGTTTACATATAGCGATGATAACTGGTATACCTATAGCGATGATAACTGGTATAACTATAGCGATGATATCTGGTATACCTATAGCGATGATACCTGGAATAACTATAGCGATGATAACTGTTATAACTATAGCGATGATAACTGGTATACATATAGCGATAATAACTGGTATACATATAGCGATGATAACTGGTATACCTATAGCGATGATAACTGGTATACATATAGCGGTGATAACTGGTATACCTATATAGCTGGTATACCTATAGCGATGATAACTGGTATACCTATAGCGATGATAACTGGTATAACTATAGCGATGACAGCTGGTATACCTATAGCGATAATAGCTGGTATACCTATAGCGATGATACCTGGTTTACATATAGCGATGATAACTAGTATACCTATAGCGATGATAACTGGTCTACCTATAGCGATGATAACTGGTTTACATATAGCGATGATAACTGGTATCCCTATAGCGATGATAACTGGTATAACTATAGCGATGATAGCTGGTATACCTATAGCAATGATACCTGGTATAACTATAGCGATGATAAGTGGTATAACTATAGCGATGATAACTGGTATACATATAGCGATAATAACTGGTATACATTATACAATTAATGACTTTGATATAGGTCACTATCAGGATTTATCAGCCAGAGAAATGTAATATACATTTTGAGGGCTGATAAATCCTGATAGGGACCGTATATCAAAGTCATTAATTGTTTTATTACATGAATAAAACCACCATCTCCATTGATCAGAAAAACTGAGGATGTATATTCTACTGGAGCGCCTGCTTACATTTTGTAATTGTTGTAATGTTAGTTACCCATAATATGTTTTATTTAATACTGCATTTTGATATCAATTTGCTGATAATCCTGAAATTCCTGTTTCAAATATTGAGAAGAGTATTATTGAATGAATATATCGCAGAACCGACGTGTTGTTTACACGCACGATGTATGTATAGCTGACGTCATTGAATTGTGTACAATTAATACAATCGATTTGATTGGACGACTGAATTTATTAAGACGGCTATTCTGATTGGCTAAAACATAAAAACCAGGTCGATATCGGATTCCGCTTGACTACTATGCAGCGGAATCGTGCAGCGTACAAACATTTTATGTAATTTTAGTACTGTTGCGATTTATCGTGACCCGAAAGTTGTTTTTTGACAAATCAAAACCACGCAAAATTCTATTCATGTAATAAATAGCGATAATAACTGGTATACATATAGCGATGATAACTGGTATACCTATAGCGATGATAACTGGTATACATATAGCGATGATAACTCGTATACCTATAGCGATAATAACTGGTATACCTATAGCGATGATACCTGGTATACCTATAGCGATGATAACTGGTATAACTATAGCGATGATAGCTGGTATACCTATAGCGATAATAGCTGGTATACCTATAGCGATGATAAATGGTATACCTATAGCGATAATAGCTGGTATACCTATAGCGATGATACCTGGTTTACATATAGCGATGATAACTGGTATACCTATAGCGATGATAACTGGTCTACCTATAGCGATGATAACTGGTTTACATATAGCGATGATAACTGGTATACCTATAGCGATGATAACTGGTATAACTATAGCGATGATAGCTGGTATACCTATAGCGATGATACCTGGTATAACTATAGCTATGATAACTGGTATAACTATAGCGATGATAACTGGTATACATATAGCGATAATAACTGGTATACATTATACATGCACAATTAATGACTTTGATATAGGTCACTATCAGGATTTATCAGCCAGAGAAATGTAATAGTCACCGAGCCGCTAGGCGAGGTGAATATACATTTTGAGGGCTGATAAATCGTGATAGGGACCGTATATCAAAGTCATTAATTGTTTTATTACATGAATAAAACCACCATCTCCATTGATCAGAAAAACTGAGGATGTATATTCTACTGGAGCGCCTGCTTACATTTTGTAATTGTTGTAATGTTAGTTACCCATAATATGTTTTATTTAATACTGCATTTTGATATCAATTTGCTGATAATCCTGAAATTCCTGTTTCAAATATTGAGAAGAGTATTATTGAATGAATATATCGCAGAACCGACGTGTTGTTTACACGCACGATGTATGTATAGCTGACGTCATTGAATTGTGTACAATTAATACAATCGATTTGATTGGACGACTGAATTTATTAAGACGGCTATTCTGATTGGCTAAAACATAAAAATCAGGTCGATATCGGATTCCGCTTGACTACTATGCAGCGGAATCGTGCAGCGTACAAACATTTTATGTAATTTTAGTACTGTTGCGATTTATCGTGACCCGAAAGTTGTTTTTTGACAAATCAAAACCACGCAAAATTCTATTCATGTAATAAATAGCGATAATAACTGGTATACATATAGCGATGATAACTGGTATACCTATAGCGATGATAACTGGTATACATATAGCGATGATAACTCGTATACCTATAGCGATGATAACTGGTATACCTATAGCGATGATACCTGGTATACCTATAGCGATGATAACTGGTATAACTATAGCGATGATAGCTGGTATACCTATAGCGATAATAGCTGGTATACCTATAGCGATGATAACTGGTATACCTATAGCGATAATAGCTGGTATACCTATAGCGATGATAACTGGTATACATATAGCGATAATAACTGGTATACATTATACAATTAATGACTTTGATATAGGTCACTATCAGGATTTATCAGCCAGAGAAATGTAATATTCACCGAGCCGCTAGGCGAGCTGAATATACATTTTGAGGGCTGATAAATCCTGATAGGGACCGTATATCAAAGTCATTAATTGTTTTATTACATGAATAAAACCACCATCTCCATTGATCAGAAAAACTGAGGATGTATATTCTACTGGAGCGCCTGCTTACATTTTGTAATTGTTGTAATGTTAGTTACCCATAATATGTTTTATTTAATACTGCATTTTGATATCAATTTGCTGATAATCCTGAAATTCCTGTTTCAAATATTGAGAAGAGTATTATTGAATGAATATATCGCAGAACCGACGTGTTGTTTACACGCACGATGTATGTATAGCTGACGTCATTGAATTGTGTACAATTAATACAATCGATTTGATTGGACGACTGAATTTATTAAGACGGCTATTCTGATTGGCTAAAACATAAAAACCAGGTCGATATCGGATTCCGCTTGACTACTATGCAGCGGAATCGTGCAGCGTACAAGCATTTTATGTAATTTTAGTACTGTTGCGATTTATCGTGACCCGAAAGTTGTTTTTTGACAAATCAAAACCACGGAAAATTCTATTCATGTAATAAATAGCGATAATAACTGGTATACATATAGCGATGATAACTGGTATACCTATAGCGATGATAACTGGTATACATATAGCGATGATAACTCGTATACCTATAGCGATGATAACTGGTATACCTATAGCGATGATACCTGGTATACCTATAGCGATGATAACTGGTATACCTATAGCGATAATAGCTGGTATACCTATAGCGATGATACCTGGTTTACATATAGCGATGATAACTGGTATACCTATAGCGATGATAACTGGTCTACCTATAGCGATGATAACTGGTTTACATATAGCGATGATAACTGGTATCCCTATACCGATGATAACTGGTATAACTATAGCGATGATAGCTGGTATACCTATAGCGATGATAGCTGGTATAACTATAGCGATGATAACTGGTATAACTATAGCGATGATAACTGGTATACATATAGCGATAATAACTGGTATACATTATACATGTACAATTAATGACTTTGATATAGGTCACTATCAGGATTTATCAGCCAGAGAAATGTAATATTCACCGAGCCGCTAGGCGAGGTGAATATACATTTTGAGGGCTGATAAATCGTGATAGGGACCGTATATCAAAGTCATTAATTGTTTTATTACATGAATAAAACCACCATCTCCATTGATCAGAAAAACTGAGGATGTATATTCTACTGGAGCGCCTGCTTACATTTTGTAATTGTTGTAATGTTAGTTACCCATAATATGTTTTATTTAATACTGCATTTTGATATCAATTTGCTGATAATCCTGAAATTCCTGTTTCAAATATTGAGAAGAGTATTATTGAATGAATATATCGCAGAACCGACGTGTTGTTTACACGCACGATGTATGTATAGCTGACGTCATTGAATTGTGTACAATTAATACAATCGATTTGATTGGACGACTGAATTTATTAAGACGGCTATTCTGATTGGCTAAAACATAAAAACCAGGTCGATATCGGATTCCGCTTGACTACTATGCAGCGGAATCGTGCAGCGTACAAACATTTTATGTAATTTTAGTACTGTTGCGATTTATCGTGACCCGAAAGTTGTTTTTTGACAAATCAAAACCACGCAAAATTCTATTCATGTAATAAATAGCGATAATAACTGGTATACATATAGCGATGATAACTGGTATACCTATAGCGATGATAACTGGTATACATATAGCGATGATAACTCGTATACCTATAGCGATGATAACTGGTATACCTATAGCGATGATACCTGGTATACCTATAGCGATGATAACTGGTATAACTATAGCGATGATAGCTGGTATACCTATAGCGATAATAGCTGGTATACCTATAGCGATGATAACTGGTATACCTATAGCGATAATAGCTGGTATACCTATAGCGATGATACCTGGTTTACATATAGCGATGATAACTGGTATACCTATAGCGATGATAACTGGTCTACCTATAGCGATGATAACTGGTTTACATATAGCGATGATAACTGGTATCCCTATAGCGATGATAACTGGTATAACTATACCGATGATAGCTGGTATACCTATAGCGATGATACCTGGTATAACTATAGCGATGATAACTGGTATAACTAAAGCGATGATAACTGGTATACATATAGCGATAATAACTGGTATACATTATACAATTAATGACTTTGATATAGGTCACTATCAGGATTTATCAGCCAGAGAAATGTAATATTCACCGAGCCGCTAGGCGAGGTGAATATACATTTTGAGGGCTGATAAATCCTGATAGGGACCGTATATCAAAGTCATTAATTGTTTTATTACATGAATAAAACCACCATCTCCATTGATCAGAAAAACTGAGGATGTATATTCTACTGGAGCGCCTGCTTACATTTTGTAATTGTTGTAATGTTAGTTACCCATAATATGTTTTATTTAATACTGCATTTTGATATCAATTTGCTGATAATCCTGAAATTCCTGTTTCAAATATTGAGAAGAGTATTATTGAATGAATATATCGCAGAACCGACGTGTTGTTTACACGCACGATGTATGTATAGCTGACGTCATTGAATTGTGTACAATTAATACAATCGATTTGATTGGACGACTGAATTTATTAAGACGGCTATTCTGATTGGCTAAAACATAAAAACCAGGTCGATATCGGATTCCGCTTGACTACTATGCAGCGGAATCGTGCAGCGTACAAACATTTTATGTAATTTTAGTACTGTTGCGATTTATCGTGACCCGAAAGTTGTTTTTTGACAAATCAAAACCACGCAAAATTCTATTCATGTAATAAATAGCGATAATAACTGGTATACATATAGCGATGATAACTGGTATACCTATAGCGATGATAACTGGTATACATATAGCGATGATAACTCGTATACCTATAGCGATGATAACTGGTATACCTATAGCGATTATACCTGGTATACCTATAGCGATGATAACTGGTATAACTATAGCGATGATAGCTGGTATACCTATAGCGATAATAGCTGGTATACCTATAGCGATGATAACTGGTATACCTATAGCGATAATAGCTGGTATACCTATAGCGATGATAACTGGTTTACATATAGCGATGATAACTGGTATCCCTATAGCGATGATAACTGGTATAACTATAGCGATGATAGCTGGTATACCTATAGCGATGATACCTGGTATAACTATAGCGATGATAACTGGTATAACTATAGCGATGATAACTGGTATACATATAGCGATAATAACTGGTATACATTATACAATTAATGACTTTGATATAGGTCACTATCAGGATTTATCAGCCAGAGAAATGTAATATTCACCGAGCCGCTAGGCGAGGTGAATATACATTTTGAGGGCTGATAAATCCTGATAGGGACCGTATATCAAAGTCATTAATTGTTTTATTACATGAATAAAACCACCATCTCCATTGATCAGAAAAACTGAGGATGTATATTCTACTGGAGCGCCTGCTTACATTTTGTAATTGTTGTAATGTTAGTTACCCATAATATGTTTTATTTAATACTGCATTTTGATATCAATTTGCTGATAATCCTGAAATTCCTGTTTCAAATATTGAGAAGAGTATTATTGAATGAATATATCGCAGAACCGACGTGTTGTTTACACGCACGATGTATGTATAGCTGACGTCATTGAATTGTGTACAATTAATACAATCGATTTGATTGGACGACTGAATTTATTAAGACGGCTATTCTGATTGGCTAAAACATAAAAACCAGGTCGATATCGGATTCCGCTTGACTACTATGCAGCGGAATCGTGCAGCGTACAAACATTTTATGTAATTTTAGTACTGTTGCGATTTATCGTGACCCGAAAGTTGTTTTTTGACAAATCAAAACCACGCAAAATTCTATTCATGTAATAAATAGCGATAATAACTGGTATACATATAGCGATGATAACTGGTATACCTATAGCGATGATAACTGGTATACATATAGCGATGATAACTCGTATACCTATAGCGATGATAACTGGTATACCTATAGCGATGATACCTGGTATACCTATAGCGATGATAACTGGTATAACTATAGCGATGATAGCTGGTATACCTATAGCGATAATAGCTGGTATACCTATAGCGATGATAACTGGTATACCTATAGCGATAATAGCTGGTATACCTATAGCGATGATACCTGGTTTACATATAGCGATGATAACTGGTATACCTATAGCGATGATAACTGGTCTACCTATAGCGATGATACCTGGTTTACATATAGCGATGATAACTGGTATAACTATAGAGATGATAGCTGGTATACCTATAGCGATGATACCTGGTATAACTATAGCGATGATAACTGGTATAACTATAGCGATGATAACTGGTATACATATAGCGATGATAACTGGTATACATATAGCGATAATAACTGGTATACATTATACAATTAATGACTTTGATATAGGTCACTATCAGGATTTATCAGCCAGAGAAATGTAATATTCACCGAGCCGCTAGGCGAGGTGATTATACATTTTGAGGGCTGATAAATCCTGATAGGGACCGTATATCAAAGTCATTAATTGTTTTATTACATGAATAAAACCACCATCTCCATTGATCAGAAAAACTGAGGATGTATATTCTACTGGAGCGCCTGCTTAAATTTTGTAATTGTTGTAATGTTAGTTACCCATAATATGTTTTATTTAATACTGCATTTTGATATCAATTTGCTGATAATCCTGAAATTCCTGTTTCAAATATTTAGAAGAGTATTATTGAATGAATATATCGCAGAACCGACGTGTTGTTTACACGCACGATGTATGTATAGCTGACGTCATTGAATTGTGTACAATTAATACAATCGATTTGATTGGACGACTGAATTTATTAAGACGGCTATTCTGATTGGCTAAAACATAAAAACCAGGTCGATATCGGATTCCGCTTGACTACTATGCAGCGGAATCGTGCAGCGTACAAACATTTTATGTAATTTTAGTACTGTTGCGATTTATCGTGACCCGAAAGTTGTTTTTTGACAAATCAAAACCACGCAAAATTCTATTCATGTAATAAATAGAGATAATAACTGGTATACATATAGCGATGATAACTGGTATACCTATAGCGATGATAACTGGTATACATATAGCGATGATAACTCGTATACCTATAGCGATAATAGCTGGTATAACTATAGTAGTGATACCTGGTATACCTATAGTGATAATAGCTGGTATACATATAGCGATGATAACTGGTATACATATAGCGATGATAACTTTTATACCTATAGCGATGATACCTGGTATACCTATAGCGATGATAACTGGTTTACATATAGCGATGATAACTGGTATCCCTATAGCGATAATAACTGGTATAACTATAGCGATGATAGCTGGTATACCTATAGCGATGATACCTGGTATAACTATAGCGATGATAACTGGTATAACTATAGCGATGATAACTGGTATACATATAGCGATAATAACTGGTATACATTATACAATTAATGACTTTGATATAGGTCACTATCAGGATTTATCAGCCAGAGAAATGTAATATTCACCGAGCCGCTAGGCGAGGTGAATATACATTTTGAGGGCTGATAAATCCTGATAGGGACCGTATATCAAAGTCATTAATTGTTTTATTACATGAATAAAACCACCATCTCCATTGATCAGAAAAACTGAGGATGTATATTCTACTGGAGCGCCTGCTTACATTTTGTAATTGTTGTAATGTTAGTTACCCATAATATGTTTTATTTAATACTGCATTTTGATATCAATTTGCTGATAATCCTGAAATTCCTGTTTCAAATATTGAGAAGAGTATTATTGAATGAATATATCGCAGAACCGACGTGTTGTTTACACGCACGATGTATGTATAGCTGACGTCATTGAATTGTGTACAATTAATACAATCGATTTGATTGGACGACTGAATTTATTAAGACGGCTATTCTGATTGGCTAAAACATAAAAACCAGGTCGATATCGGATTCCGCTTGACTACTATGCAGCGGAATCGTGCAGCGTACAAACATTTTATGTAATTTTAGTACTGTTGCGATTTATCGTGACCCGAAAGTTGTTTTTTGACAAATCAAAACCACGCAAAATTCTATTCATGTAATAAATAGAGATAATAACTGGTATACATATAGCGATGATAACTGGTATACCTATAGCGATGATAACTGGTATACATATAGCGATGATAACTCGTATACCTATAGCGATAATAGCTGGTATAACTATAGTAGTGATACTTGGTATACCTATAGTGATAATAGCTGGTATACATATAGCGATGATAACTGGTATACATATAGCGATGATAACTTTTATACCTATAGCGATGATACCTGGTATACCTATAGCGATGATAACTGGTATACCTATAGCGATAATAGCTGGTACACCTATAGCGATGATACCTGGTTTACATATAGCGATGATAACTGGTATACCTATAGCGATGATAGCTGGTATAACTATAGTAATGATACCTGGTATACATATAGCGATGATAACTGGTATACCTATAGCGATAATAGCTGGTATACCTATAGCGATGATACCTGGTTTACATATAGCGATGATAACTGGTATACCTATAGCGATGATAGCTGGTATAACTATAGTAATGATACCTGGTATACATATAGCGATGATAACTCGTATACATATAGCGATGATACCTGGTATAACTATAGCTAGTCTATGATCTATTGTTAGAATAAGATGTCTTTGTACGTAATTTGTCTACCCAAAGCTCATGTACAATTATCCAGAAACAAGAATGCTTACCCTTGGAGCTTGAAATATCTGCAATTGCTTCAAGCAACACATTAGGTAAGTTGGACTTTGGATTTGATGAACAAACCACAATAATACGATGAACTCTTCTGTGAACTGGTCTCAAAGCGTACTTTTTGTGCAGATTTCGCACTCCATACCTTTGTCCATAATTTACTACGTCTGACAAAACTTCATTTTCTTCCATTTTTCCTGACAAAATGATGTTAAGGAGCTCTTTATTTAGTTCAGAATCATCATTTTCGAATCCGGTCATGTCCAAAAACGTTGGCATCAAATATGTGTCATCTTGGCTATAATAAATTTCTTTCTTGTAACTGAAAATGCAATAATATAAAGCTTGACCTCACATGTGCAAAAGAGGAGCAAACACTAAAATTTATGGGCATCGGTTGCCTAGTGTTTAAGGTAGTTCGTCTACTATTAATTACGTGGTCTGTCAAGCACTGAGATCGCGGGTTCGAGTTTCACATCGGGTAAGGTGTACTCAACCCCAATCTTAATTGGCAAGGTTTGTCAAGGTTTTCTACCAAAGGTTCAACGATTTTCTCCACGTAATCCGGTTTCCTCCCCCAATAAAAATTTGACGCCATGATATAGATAAAGTATTGCTGAAAGTGGCGTTAAAGAAAATATATATACTTCAATGACCACTGGTGAATAATCGGAACAGACACTACAGTCACTCACTGGCACAGATAAGTAAACGTAACTGGTTCGAAGATAAAACCTCTGCCTCTCGTCATTCCCCGTTTTCTGCGGGACTACACTTTTCGTCTGCCCGTGACGTTTGTAAACAAAGAATTATGTTTTTAGAATATTACACGAGGTATTATTTATTTTCATTTAGTCTATTTAAATACTTTAATACAGTGTTTCATTAAAATTTCTGCGTTTTTACGCAACGCTTATTCGCCCTCAGAGATATCTCTCATGGCGTCAACTAATGTACGGCAGAGGTGATTGTGATTGACATAGGATACCCAGAATCCTTTGCACTTAAATGTGATATATTTCAATTATCACTGGTTTGTACGATTTTTACAATTTTCAGCAAAAGTTTACACAACTCATAACTCTACAGGATAAAAATCTCCGCATCAGCATCTGTGATAAGATTTCAGTTTACACTAGGTGTGCAATTGGGCGGAAAATTGTCGTGAACAACTCAATACACCTACTTTCAGTAAACTCAGGTACACTTTTTAAAACCCACAAAGTGGCGGAAATTCACAATTCGATTAAAACAAAATTCTCATGTAAACGACATATATTTTAGGGAAAATGTGATAAAATAATGAAATACTGAAAATACCATTTCAATCGTCTGGTGACCTGTTTACCAAATTTCTGAAAATCTCCGTATTTAGCATGCTCTCTCCAACGTTCGTTGCTAAAGCTGGCGAATATAGTGTTAAGAAAAGCTGATTTCCCACATCCTGGAGGTCCAAGGATAGCTATATTTAGAGGTCTCTTTCCTGATAATGAAGTGCCAACCAACCGTTTACATTCTTCTAATAATTCCTGTTTTCGAAAATATAATGGATCGTTTTGTGGATTCTTTTCAACCTTCAGTGGAAACTTGTCAACATGTCCTGGGCTCCATTTATCCGCCATGTTTAAACCCGATTGTCTTCACAACAGGAATATTACGTTACCCTCTTCATAACTACATACTGCAAAAAATACAATTAATTGTTAAGACTGAAAATAAGTGAACAAAAATGTATTAAGGGCAATTCGCCGGTATAAGCCACCAGTACAAAATAGGAAACATCAGTTAATACGCTCAGTACGAAATTTAATGAAAAACAAAATCGTCCAAATAACACATTTATAAATAGCGGAAGACAAAGAAATGGCTTTTCAACACCTTCTGTCTTAAAACAGTTAAAGTAAGCAAAAATCTCATGACACTCACCGAAATCTAAAACATTAGGAAACATTTAAACGCAGTCTTCGCGGAATATGCCGGTCCGCCGGACCCGTCCAGTAAAATTACCATTGGACTGGCAGTCTATTTAATTGTGTCTGACCAAATGACCGGCAAATAAATTTCATGAGACGCGGTCTGATGATTCTTTGTTTTGCACCTGACAATCAGTTGACCTTTTTATCTTCTTAATTTACTTTAACTTAATCGAAAGGCACCACAAAATTAGTGTCAATTTTACTTGACACCGGTACTCCATGGTTATTCCCTTTAATTATAATCGCGCATTTTGATTGGACAAAGCATCTTTTGATATAAATCAGAAAAAAATTGCAACTTGGTTATTTTATTCCTAATGTTTTAGATTTCGGTGAGTGTATATTTGATGACAAAGAGGTCAATCTTCGTAACTTCCATTGATATTGACCACATTTCACGAAAGATATGTTTGATAGTATGATATCATCATATACTTACAGTAGATAACTTATATTTTTTACTGTTTGATAAAAGGAATAAATGGGCAAAAATTTTATATTTTACCAGATTGGCAAAGCGGGCTGATATCAAAATGTTATTAACTGCTTCCGAATGTTATTACATGCTTTTCCGTAAGTGTTATCACATGCTTTTCCGTAAATGATCGGAAATTACCGGAATTTTTGTTTACAAATATGACGTCGAACGATAAAGCAGACGACATGCATGATACGAATGCATGGAGATGGACAATACTTTGAATTATCTGAGGTCAATGAAAACTTACACACAAATAGAAACGAACCGTGAGTGATCTTTCCGTCAATGATCGAAAATGACCGGAATTGTTTACAAATATGATGTCGAACAATAAAGGCATAACAGTAGTAAATGTGTACCAGTAACAAGTTACCAGCAGCCAGATTCTCAAAAAATCGTAAATTTACACTTACGTGTAAAGATAAGATAGTCGTAACTCTACGTTTACGTCTACGATTGATCGTATTCTCGAAAGTAATCGCAGTTTTGCACGTAAAATAGCAATTCTTAAATCTTACGTTTTCCACGTAGCGTTATCACGCATGCTCAGTTACTTCTTTCACTTTGGAAATAAACGTATTGAAAGGGAAATAATTACCTCAAAGTGCTTAAATTATTACAGTTTTTTAATTGCATAGTCTCACAAAACAGTTGACTGGTGGAAGGAAATACGGATTTATATTTGGCTAAAGTAATATTAAAAACAATAATAAATAAATAAATAAATAAAAAATAATAAGTAAATAAATAAATAAATAAAAATAAAATAATAAATAAATAAATAAATAAATAAATAAATAAATAAATAAATAAATAAATAAATAAATAAATAAATAAATAAATAAATAATATTAGTTGGTGTGTTGCATAATTTTGAATATGTGTTTTAAAAAGTAATCTGTCAATTTACCATAACGTGGAACAAGACCTTTTTTAAAGTTGCGTTTCTTCAGTGTAGAAATTAACGAGTAGTTTCGTGTTATAATAAAGCAATAAATAACCTAATCCCATTTTACATAATTAAAACAGCATGATGTAAAATCGCAAATCATATAGGAAACATTTAATTTCCGGAACGTTTTTTTCATAAATTCAGTTGTTGTTTCTTTCTTTTAAAATTTATATAAAATTTTTGTAAGAGTTATTCCCCATGAGTAACACATTTTTCAAAATATTTTCAAATTTTGAATGTTTTTTTCGTCGTTCTATGTGACATAGAAAATCAATGATGCTAAGTAGTGAGTGGCTTGAAAAACAATTTCTCTTTGCAAAATTATGAGGGACGCTAGGACTTACGAGCGCTCAGGAGCAGACGTAAGTTTACGATCAATTTTTCACGTAAATTACAACTACGAATCTTTGAGAATATCAAAACACACGAAAACTTACACTACGTTTAAAATGACGTTTACGATTTTTTGAGAATATGGCTGCAGATTGTGTACCCTACAGTAAGTACAGTACTATTACTTCGTTGTGTTCTGATTTGGTAAAAAGTGGTTAGATGTGTACAATGTTTTAGATGTAATTAATCTCCTGGCATAAATTAATTTTTAAAGAGTGGTAAAATTTTTCTCAGATCTGGCAAGATAAAATTTTGGTAATTTTTTTAACAATGTAGTATTTTTACATTCACTGCAATAGAAATTGCATGTAAAAGTGAGAGCGTCTCAAAATGTTCTTACTAGCGAAAAAGGAATTGGTCACGGATATATATGGCATATGTTTAAATGGTAAATGAAAGTTTATTAATTTCCTAGTCCAGGTAAATGCTGATCAATGTTAGAAAGGTATGTAAATCACACAAATGTTAGTGTTTTCGACTATATCCAAAACATTTACTACTGTGCTACCTATAGCAGACGACTTGCATTATACGAATGCATGGGAGATGGTCAATACTTTCGATTATTTTAAGTCAATGAAACTTACACACAAAAAGAAACAAACCGTGAGTCGTCTGAAAACATGATCTAAATGACTTAAAACTAATTCGGAGCACATGAATAGCTATACCAGAACTCGATAAGATTTTGATATATACCCAAGTCTATTTCATTTCCCCCTGCTGATATAAAGACCTTAACCTTAAGGTATCCGGACCACAATTGACCACGTGATCATATTTGGTGTCCCGGATGTCCATTGTATTTGAATAGAGCAGACCTCGGTAATGTTCCGCAAACATCGGAAATACTATTTGAGTAACTAATGTGTTTGCTCAAAACTGTTAACATTAATTAAAATTAAAACAATATATTTAATTTGTATCATAAATTAGCAATACTTTTATTTAATAAAGCTGTATTTCTTGGTCGAAAAATAAAATTAAACGGTTACTTCAATTATGGGTCAGATACCTCAAAGTACGCTGAGATCATACACTAAAAACGCGCTGGTAAAACCACCTAAAATACGCTTTTGTACATTTACTTTATTCCGCTTATTTACCGCTAACAACTAATTTGCATATTTCACTTCCAATCCGCTTAATTGTGCCGCTTAATTCCAACTTCACCTAATTTGAATAATTAAGACGCTTCAGCCCAACTTTTTTTACACTTTTTTACCGCTTATTGTCCTAATCACTGAACTAATTATGCAAATAAGTTTTTAAAAGCCAGTGGCGGATCCAGGGGGGGGCGTAAGGGGCGTACGCCCCCCTTTAAAAAAAGCAAAGGAAAAAAAAGAGAACAGGGAGGGTAACAACCAGCGCCAAAGTCAAAAATGTAATCCACGCTCGTCCTCGACATAAATTAATGCATTAACGGTACTACCCATGCCGTAAATGCGCATCTGCGATGCGCGGGAGGACCACTTCGTGGCCCTCCTTTTCCGATATCCCTTTTTTACGCCCCCTTTCGAAAATCCTGTATCCGCCCATGAAAGCGGTATTTCAGCAGTTCATTAGGTAAATATAAGTTGATTAAAAGTAACGCTGATATACTGCTTTTAGTCAACTTCAACCTTAATATTTATTCGTATCTATTGTAATATTTTTGTACAGGGAAGTATCTTTGCGATAGTAGAATACATGTATCAAAGAAAAATATGTACTTTATTATAGTCTTTTTCATCATCATTAAGACTATCAAAAATACGCTCAGAATGCAGGATTTTGCTTCTCGAAAAAATTTTCCGGAGGGCAACTTCCCCAAGACTCTCTCCCCTAACCCCTCTTCTCACTCTTATCCAATATAACCCCTTGACAGGTCTCATTCTGTATAATATGCAAGAATCAAACACAATTTTTTTCATAAAAAGACATAGTTCGTAATGAACAAGTAAATATTTGTATGTCACGAGTTTTTCCGAATTGTGTTGACTGTCGTATAAAAATTAACTGCAACCGTCACCTCAAGATCGTTATGAAACTCTCACTACTCGCTATCGCTAGGTATGAAATATTGAAAATATAAGGTCTGACCATGTTCTAATTCGCATATATTCTAATTCGCATAGAGCCCACTCGCAATAATCTATTTCTTAATTTTTATATGACGCCCTTCTTTAGCAATTTAACGAAAGCCGTATTAAAATTCCAATAAATTTATTTCGCAAATGCGTAAGCTGTATGTTGTTTGTAAATGTAAAAACTGACTTTAAAAATCCAGTTTGTTATGTCTTATCATCCTTGTCGTGTGGCTAGCTCCACTGCTATTACGTTTCACTTGATCAAAAGGAAATCACGTGATCAAAATCTGCTTAAAGCTGATACTGATTTTTTTTTCCTCCGGAAGTTGATATCGTCAAAAAACTGTAACGAAAGTGAATAAAGAAGGGCACAAATTTAATTTTAAAGAAAGACTTAAAAAGCTGACATCGATAAAAAGTTAATGTTACAATTAAAGATAACAACAAAAATGTCATACTATATTTTTTTTGAATCTCGATCTTTAAATACTGACAACGATCGCATGTGACGTCACCATTACAAAGAAAGACGTCACATGACCACTGGAATTTAGAGGCACTGTCATGGGGTGTTCGGTAACGACAATTATTAAATGTGGTGTTAACATTGTAAATAAAAAATTTAGATATTATATGGCAATTAAAATAATATTTTGTTTTAAACAAAAATTAAGTTGCAAGTTGTTTGCCTTCTTGATTTATTTTTTTAAAATAAGGTAGCGTGATAATACTACTCCCTTACACTACACAACGAGGAATTTTTATACATTTCAACGCACTTTTGAAATTTGTACAAAATAATGTTTCGAACAATTTTGTCATAATTAAAGTAAATTCTTCATTTTCTACCAAATATACAATATTTGTCTCAAAATTAATAAATGCATCGACTACGGCTCATGCGCTTACAGATTTTCGCCCTGGTACAGAATACATATAAAAAGTAAATTGACATTAATATATTCCTGCTCATTTAACAATTTTGGTAAGATGTTAAATTATTTAATTTTATAAAACAGTGACTAACACACAAAACCTCTTGTGTGCATAAACACTATAAGGAAAAACTAACTTTCCCAATTTGTTTTTTCAATATTTATCACGTAATTAGCCTGTTTATTTATTTACCTGGGGCACAAAAAAGGAACAAGAATAACAAGCTGCGAATTCGAACCTTTTTAAGTCCGAAGAAGGTTATTTGATGTTTTAAATCTATTTCTTTAAGTCCTTAGCCTTTATTTAAATTATGCTACGATGACATAATATTTAAAAAATGGTCTGCAAAATCAAAAAATACAACACATATCAAACTAGAGGCTCTTAAGAACCTGTATCGCTCACCTGACTTACAAAAAAACTTTTAAAGACAAGACTTTTCTTGCAAATTTTGATATGAAATGGTAAAGAGTTTATGTGGAGATGCTGTTTCTATGAATGTTTCCATGTTGAATTTACAATCAGCAGTAGGAGAGTTTCTGAGAAGAAGCAGTTTTTATGTTTTTCATAGGTTACTTTGTTAAGTGATGTTCCATGGTGGCAGCAATCTTGTATTTTGGGTCGAAACATAAAACTCAAAATTGGTAGAGAACCAGTCCATACAATATCACATATCCTAAAATCTGCCAAGCGGGTTGGGAGAATACGAAATTTGAAATCTCAGACAGTCAGAACGCATTTGCTGCCCTAGCAGCCATGTTAAATTACCTATCGGGTCGAAACATACTTAAAAAATAAAATTGCTATCTAAGATTCACTTCTGCATTATTCGGTTAAATTGTGTGGAACTGAGTTTCATAGAAAAAGCTGTTTGTATGGTTTTCCCAAAGGGACCTATGTTAAGATGTGTTCCACCGTGGCCGCCATCTTGGTAGTTGGATCGCCACAAAAAACTCTCATTTTGTAGAAGACCATATAAGGTACATTTGTTCAATATTTCAAATCAATCTGCTAAGCGGTTTGTAAAAAGAAGATTTTGAAAAAAAACCGGTAATTAGATAAATATCCATTAATCATTTCTTCATAATTTGGCTTCATTGTGTGGAACATTTTCAGAGAATAAGTTGTTTGTATGTTTTTTCCCATAGGGTCCTATGTTGAACTAAGTCCTGCGATGGCCGCCATCTTGGATTTTGGATCGGCAAAAAAAACTCAAACTTTGTAAAGGACCACTTGAGGTACATTTTTGCGATTGGCTCGAAAAACCAAAAAAAAATAAGATAATTATCCAACCTTCATTTCCCTATTAATTTTGCTTCATTGTGTGGAACAGTTTCAGAGAAGAAATTGTTAATATGTTTTTCCTATAGGGCCCTATGTTAAACTAGCGATGGTGGCCATCTTGGATTTTGGATAGGCACAAAAAACTCAAACTTTGTAGAAGACTATCTAAGGTACATGTCTGCAATATTTCAAATCAATCTGCCAAGCAGTTTATGAGAAGAAGATTTTTGAAATTCAGCCAATCAGAACGCGTTAATGGCTCTGGCATCCATGTTAAATATTTGATCAGCCCCAAACTTTGTAAAATAAACCACCCAATAAACATTCCTTCCAAGTTTGGTTCCAATTGGCCAAGGGGTTTTGGAGAAGAAGATTGAAATGTGAAAAGTTTACGGCCGACGACGATGACGACGACGGACGCAAAGTGAAGAGAATAGTTCACACTTACCCTTTGTGTCAGGTGAGCTAACAAGACTGTGAAGAGCTAATGAACCCCTAACTTAAATTTGTCTCAACATTTTCCCGATAGTTAGCCAAATGAGAACATATTTTTTAGCCATACATTTTTTTAAAAACTACAATTATAACATGTATTTACTTTGTGCAACTCTAAATGTACAATATCATGCACCAGTTATACTACAACTGCGGAACCATACTGTATTCGTTCAATTTTTTTTTAATTTAGTGGACCAAATTAAAATTGCCAAAATGACATAACAAGCTACGGTTCCGCAGCTACACCATCACATTACACAGCGACAGGTCCCGTTTTCAATTGGTAAGTAAAATTTAACAAAATGCAATATAGCTGACCAAACTGTGTATGCGTTATTTAATACGAACAATACAACAAACTGTAAAGAAAATCAACATAAAATCAAACTAATCGTTACCAATATGTTATTTCCCCGTAGAACACATTCTAATCACATAATTATGCAGCTGTTAACTGACAAATTTCTAAAATATAGGAATAGAACACACTTTGAATATTTTCCGCCAATGCAAACTGTGTCAACCTGACAATTTTAGGTCATGGCCCTTAATTTCCATTGGTTGTTTTAAAGGGGTTCCATGTAGGGGGTATGGGAAAAGGAAAGTATAGTAACACTGACCTAAGAGGGATAACTCTTAACAAAAGTTAATGCAATTCTGTCTTCTGAAATGGGAGGGGCGCGGAAAATGTTTTAAGTTCTGTACTGGTCACGGAGTAATTCTCGCCACCCGATCTTTTGACAGTTTGTGTGAAAAATTGGCATTTTAGAAGTGATCAGCGTAATTTGTTTTGGATGAAAGACGGTACAATCTATTAAATGAAGCCTTTTCCATTGATTTACATGGAAAAATAACGACAAAGTCTCAAAACTGGCGATCTCTCGAATTGCTTCTGTCTTTTTTATGGCGAGAACTACTCTCTGACCAGTATGCCCTACAAGCATATGCTACTTACCAGAATTCTTACCTCCTAGATACAATTTAGAAATTACTTGGCGGCTGGGTCAACTTTACAAATAAGGATATATTGTCCATCATGACCCTCACTGACCCTGCTTTACAAACCAGTTTCACAACATTGTGCAATATGTGCGTGTTTTAAGATACAATTTTCCTGTTTTAGAGTTCCAATGGTATTTTTGGAAGCAGGAGTGAAATCTGCATATTTACATTTCGTTTTTAAAAATACTCAATACATGAGCAAAGTTTGTTATTTCGTATAACCTAACTTGGTTTTTCAGCACGTGACTGATTGTGACGTCATAATAAGATGTATTGATGACGTTGACTATACATGAATTCTTCTGCAAACTACAATTGACGACACTCAAATTGTGAATTGCAAATATTATTTTATTACTTGTAAAATATTGTTCTTGTTTCTTCATTTTTACTATAGAATTTAAAATATAAGGTTTGTTTTCAATTGTTCGTTATATTATTGGATATAAACGACTTTGGATCGATTTCATCGTAAATCGGCCCAAAGTCGTTTATATCTAATAATCTAACCAGCAATTGAAAAAAATCCTTAAATAAATGGAACTGTGCCTAATGTTCATTACAGTATATGACTTAATAAATAGATTAATCAATTGTTGGCATCTATTTGACCTATAATATAATTACTTCTTGCTGATGCTATATCTACATGCAGTAATATAGTGTACTAAGGTACTCACAAAATTAAGGAAGAAAATAAAACCAGGAATTATGTGTAAAAGTTAGAAAAAACATATACTGTCTGTGCTCGTATTTTGGCAATGCCTACTCCATATTAATGCTGTTATTTTTGGTCTGGATTCTGAGATTTGTATGATTTAACATACTCCCGATAAATTATTTTCTAACAACTCTACATTCGAATTAATGTGACGTCAAATTAGAATTCCTACGTCATATTAATAACTGAAAATTTCAAACTGGAAGAATGCAATTTCGTTAGGATTTCTCAATATACTCAATACATGAGCAAAGTTGGTTATTTCGTATAACCTGACATGGTTTTTCAGCACGTGATTGACAGTGACGTCATAATAAGATGACGTTGACATGAATTCTTCCGCAAACAACAAATGACGACACTAAAAATTGTGAATTGCAAATATTATTTGATTACTTGTAAAATACTGTTCTTGTTACTTAATTTTGATTATAGAGTTTATAATATAAGGTTTGTTTATATAAAGAATTGTTTTCAATTGTTGGTTATATTATTGGATATAAACGACTTTGGATCGATTTACGCTTCGCGGCTTATTCGGGGTAAATCGACCTATCCAATAATCTAACCAGCAATTGAAAAAATCCTGACATATATTTGTGTAAAAGTAGGTATATTCAATAAAATGACGAGACTATGTTTAAGTCAACTTTATTGGCATTAACATAGGGATATATCGTATTAGTTGAAAAAAATATTATCATTGAAAGTGTCCTCTTATAGCTGCTTCAAAATTTTAAAAGATTTGTTAGACATTTGAATCGATATAGATTTATGCAAGCCAGTTCTATGTGCAAATTAGAACATGATCTTATGCAACATAACAATACCTTTTGTAAAAGGGGTCCGATCGCACCATCGCACATCATTTACGACGGGGCTTGTACATGTATACTGCTTAAAATTGAAACGTGACCGTCTCAATCAAAGGTCATTAATCAACATAGATTTTAATCGATTTATTGTTTGTTTGAATGGTGTTTAACGCCATCAGCAATTTTCATCTTTTTCATGGTGTCCAGTTTTTATTGGGAGAGGAAGCCGGAGTACCCGGAGAGAACCCCCGACCTTCGGTAGGAAAACTAGCAATCCTTGTCAATCCGTGTTTATTAAAATTGGAGTCGAGTATACCCTGCGCACAGTGATTAATCGTTTTAAATTCCATGCTCCAGGTGAAATAATAAATTAAGTTTTACGTTACAAGGAATGACAAAAATTCAAGATCCAAATTATTTTAGAATTTGTATAACTTCTTAAAAGAAATATTCAAGCCTTAATTGCGGTAGATCATTGATGGTTAAAAATGTATTCATAATTTAGATTATAGATGTGTACTATCAAGTTAACTCGTAATAAGTTCATAAGACATAATTCTTCAATCTATTTACAACATTTTAACCTTTCGATTAGATTGTTTTTGTTTGTTTGAATGATGTTAAACGCCACTTTCAGCAATTTGTTCAGCTATGGCGTCCAGGTTTTATAAGGGGAGGAAGCAGAACCCCGGACCTTTGGTCGGAAAACTAGCAGTTCTTGTCAATTAAGATTGGAGTCGAGTACACCCTGCATGCAGTGTTTGTTTTGTTTGTTTGATGGTAATTAACGCCACTTTCAGCAATTTTTCAGCTATATCATTGCGTCCAGTTTTTATTGGAGGAGGAAGCCGGAGAAAACCCCCGACCTGCGGTAGGACCCTGCCTGCAGTGAGACTCGAACCCGCAATCGCAGTGTTGACATACCACGTGATCAAAAGTAGACGAACTGCCTTAACCATTCGGCCAACGAGGCCCCCCCCCCCCCCCTTTTCGATTAGAATCTTTAACAACTGAAGATAAATGTGTTATCTTATTTGCTGTGTAAACTTTAAAGGCACGTTAAACTTTTATTTGTGTACAATTCCGATATATGTATGGTTGACGAGATAAACACATGTACAGATTGACCTAAAACATACATGTATTTCTGATAATATTAGGGAAGTTTCCTTCGAAGTAATGCTCACCTTATCTGTACCAGCTTAAATTTAGTAATATATTATTTCTTAATTCACTTAAAAACTTATTTTACTTACATGTATAAATATTCAATTACTTATCTTGTGTGAACATTTAAAGCGGTGTCCAGCCGAATTTTGATGTTACGAAAAGATAGTACCGGATAATTTAGAAAGTTATTCTCGTTAATATTCAAAGCGGTGTCCAGGTGAATTTTGAACAGATAACAATGTACAGATTAAAAGGTCGTTCTAAGTTGTGATAAGAAAATAAAATCCGATTCGTTTGTAATAAATACCCGTCTATTTCAATTGACGTTATCGGCACGCCATAAAATGTCTGCAAATATTAATTTAAATAATCCATATGTTTTTAATTATAATTGACAAACATTCAATGCAAGTATTGACATGTTTTCAAATCTTAATATAGAATGTGGCCATATATGATCCATCATCTTCATTTTATTCACCAACTCGTTATTTAAAAAAAATAAACCTGGACATCTCCCCTTTTATTGAAAATTAACCACCCCCCCCCCTTTCCTAAAAGTAGCTATGCAATAGTATAGTTAGTGCAGTTGGTCGCTAGGTATAGACATGGAGATATAGATAGGGCAATATGCAGGTGTACCGGTACATATATTTAGGATAGTATAGGTAGGTAGATGGGTAGATATAGATAGGGCATTACATGTAGGTACCAGTATGTGGACGGTTAGATACAGATACCCTGTGAAAACTCTGAACTTCCGCAGATAAACTGACAATCCTTGTAAATTTACCTTAAAGCATCTAGCTCGAATTCAGCCCCGAACTCATGACCCTCGTGTTAACACATTGGTGATCAACAGAAATTTGTCCAGACACTTGTCCACATAGGTCTCGATTAAAAATGGTCGAAAGAAGAAATGATGATATGTTATTTACAAAATAAAGACAACAAAATGCTTACTACTTTTATTGCTTTAAATTAAACATCCTGTTAGTTTCAGTCGAATATTTAAAAAAGGACCGTGTGTTCAGTTATAGATGTATATTGTATAACAGATCGAAAGAGCTTAATCATTCTAATGGTTTCTTTGTTTTAATTTCAATCTGTGCAGATAACAATAATTAGTTTTTGAAGAATTAATAAAACATGAATATTTGTACCAGTAAGTCTGTCGGCCCCACATGTCTCTGTGGTATTTATTGTCAAAAGCATGTGTGGTATTTAATCCTCAGCTGCCAATTGTTCTCTGGTTCTGGATAAGCGATGACATCTTGAAAGAGTAGAAAGGGAACAACTTATACCAATATCTGACTATCCATATACTTTTCTTCAGTAGTCGAGCGGGTCGCGCTCGCTACCGAAAGATCCAGCACGGTGTTCGACGCATTCTCGTGTTTATAGTCGGTATGATGATTGTACCAGTAGATATTTGTGTGACCACGTGTCTGTAGTTCAATAAATTAACACCAGTTCCCCTTATCTGGACAAATAGAGTAAACGTAATTACGTTTTGTCTTTGGTCAAATATTTATACTATATGTATCACTCCATTCAAAGTGAGATAAACACTACAACTCCATTCGGGCTGGGAAAGGGGGGGGGGGACGAAATTCAGGCAAAAACGGTTTAATTATTTCTTTTTCCGTATATAAAACTATGATTCAAGGTTTACTCTAATATGACGTCCTTCTTTTGCTATGTAAACAAGACCGTGTTAAAATTCCTATAAATTTAGTTTGCACATGCACAAGTTAATTGTGGTTTCAGTCAGTTATATTTTATTTAAAAAAACTAAAATTTTTAAACCATCATTATCGTTGCCTTAAATAAAGTTGTTATTTTAAGTCTGAATTCTGTACAGTGAAGCGGCATATACATGTGCGCTATAGTGAATGGCTGTTCTACGTACCTCCCATGTGACATAATGTAGAGTGGTGGAAACATAATTTAATGGCTGCATGTTGAATCATGCATATCTAAGAATTCAGACCTAAAATAACAACTTAAAATTATAACATTACTATGTTTCCACCACTCTACATTATGATCTGAATAACGAGCCAGAATTGACAAAACTTCTTTTGTTATCGAATTGCAGCTACATGTTCTGTCAAACACATTTTTAAGAAAGAACCTACAAATATAAAACATTGAGAATTTATAACCCTTTATTTTGTAGTCAAAAGAAAGTAATTCAATAAGTCAAAATGGTTCATGGTCAACCACACGTAAATGTAGAAACAAAATACGAGCAACATTCCACAAATACTTTTTGATATCAATAACTAAGGCTAGTTGATATTTCAATGATGCAATATCCTATTTTTCAGTTTAACATTAGCCTCGGTGGCTTAGTAGTCTACGTTCGTCATTTTATCAAAAGTTTCATCACCCGAGTGTGAACAAGGAATATGTGAGTTCGAGCCTGATTGTGGTAATGGTGTACTCGACTGTTGAATGAGATCGGCGAAATGATACGTTGCACCCACTTGGACACGAACTAAAATCAAAAGTCTATTAATTCGACGACTAATTGTGCTGCTGATAGACCGGTAGCTTCTTTATTGGAATGCTAGTTGTTTCATGTTTGAAAAATGTAGTTAAAATGTGATTATTAATTACATTTTTGTCGATTATTTTACTTAAAAGAGCTTAACATGTGTGGATATAAAATTTCAGGTATATCTGTCAAAATTTATCGCCAACCGACATTACTACATGTGACTGAATAAAATGATAAATTAAGGTAATTGTTTAAAGTATGGAATTAAATTGAATGCGTTGTCTCAATGACCGAGTGGTGGTTAAAGTAGTTCGTCTACCATTGATCACGTGGCTTGTCAACACTGTCGTTGCGGGTCCGATTCTCATGGCAGGCAGGGTGTACACGACTCCAATCTTAATCGACAAGGATTGCCAGTTTTTCTGCCGCAGGTTGGGTGTTTTCTCCAGATACGCTGGCTTCCTCCCTCAATGAAAACAATGAAAGCCACGATATAGCTGAAAAATTGATGAAATTGGCGTTAAACACCATTCAAACAAACAAAAACAATAAAACAAATACAGCTGGGTTGATAACATATGTAGATGTAAACTATATTGTAATTATTCGTTTTATCTCCGACAATCCTTCGTTCTTTAAAAATTATTTGCTGATTAACGTGTTTTTTGCCTCAACAAGTCTTTATTTAAAGATTAACTACAAATAATATTTTCTCCATCTAAGGATAACAAAATTTCCGTTTTGCCCATTGTATAATCCGCTACATTAAATGTGCACAACGAAAATTGTGTTATCCATCGATGGAGAAAATATTGTTTGTGTAGTAAATACTTATAGATAAATTCAAACAATAGAATAAACTTAACAAATTAATTTTTGTAACTGGACATTTTTCAAAAAAGAGATCAACACAAAAAAAATGTTAGTTTTTCGCGGAGTTATATATGACGTCAATGGGTGCGTGTCTCCATGACGATCAATTTTGTTTTCCATCCTCTGATAGAAAATATTTTACAGCAAATCACAAGTCAGTTTCCTCACAAAATGTATTTATATTGTGCTGTAACCCATTATACTACTTGTAATCTCTGACCAAAACCAAACAAATAAAATAAAACATTAGGCAATATATACAGATCGAATATTAGATAGACGTAAAATGATATGAATACAATGGTAAAAAACAAAAACTCTATATATGCTTATGTCCAGATACAATTCAGGCTTATAAAAGAAACAAATATAAGAGAGAATTAAAACAACTTTACACCCTCACCTGCTTCTGTATTAGTATGTGTGTATTTGACGTTCCGTACACCCAGATATACCATGGGGAATCATTGTAGCAGTTGTTAAGGTTATATACTATTACGTCAACGCAGAGTTTGCGAGTTTGAGCCTGGGTGATGCAGGGTGTGCTCGAATTTAACTTTAATTGACATGGATAGACCAGATCTCTGTCAAAGGTAGGGAGTTTTCAATTAGGTACTCCGCAAATCACCCTCCATCACCCCTCCCCGGTCAATGGGTAGATCCCTGACGTAATGGTGTAGCTGAAAAAATGCTAAAATGCTAAAAGTCTAAACTGATATTACAATTATAGTCTATACCAGAATGTTTATACAGAAAAAATAAGAAACCAGGTCTTAACATGGTCTCGCCATGACATAGCTGAGCGATTTCTCACATGGCGTTTAAAAGCATGCAATAACTCACGTAAATAATAATAAAAAACTATGTGGGTTGTGTGGGTTGTGTAGTTAATAATAATATTAATAGTTTTCAGAAGCGCGAACCACTTTCAGAATGTTTACAATGCAAACAGAATATTTAGGTGGAATTCGTCCTTTAAGGAAATGAGCGTTGAACTTATAACCCATTATTATATCTGTTGAACTCAGATCTATGGAATTTTCTCAGATGTATTGCAGATGACGTCACTGAAGAAAGATGATGGTCGATGATGTCTTTTAGATTGACAGCTGATGAATATAAACGACGATTGTAAATTATTGAACCTCAATTTTCAATGGAAACTCTGAAGATATCACACTGTGACACATATTGATACATACAATTTAAAAATTCAGGACTAACTGCGGTGTTTCGCCCTGCATAGATATGTTGTTGTGTGTTTTTTTTTAGTTTTGTCTTAAAGGTGTATTTTCCAGGAGTTCTACAGTAACTTAATTTACTGAGCCTTTTAAATTACGATTGAGTCTGGGTCAATATTACGATTGATTTCAGGTTAATATAACGATTGAGTCCGAGTTATTATTACGATTGTGTTCGAGTTAATATTACGATTGAGTCCAGGTGAATATTACGACTGAGTCCAGGTTAATATTACGATTGAGTTCGAGTTAATATTATGATTGAGACCGAATTAATATTACCATTGAGTCCGAGTTAATATTATGATTGAGTCTAGGTTAATATTACGATTGAGCCGCGGTTTAATATTACGATTGAGTCCACGTTAATTTTTTCGATTGTACCTGTACATTTAACATTATCGCCCTTTAGAAAGATAAATGCCTAGCGTGTGAAATGAGGTCAGAGCTAAGTCACTGAGATGACCGCAAATTTATAGAAATTGCTATATGGATGTCGGTTTGTCCATCAATCTGTCTTTCCATCTTTTCGTCCATAGCATATGTTCATAAACCGTATGAAATATTGGCATTAAACTTGGAGGTTAATTATCTTGTTACGCAGTATCCTACATTTGTCATTTGTTTAGTTATCTCCCTTAGTTTATTTTTCTTGTCGAAAATAAAAAAAAATCAACTGCATGGATTCGCGTTAAACTTTGTATATAGGTAATTGGTGATGAACCATTGTTCTAATTATGTCAATTTTAATGTTATCTTTACAGAGATAACGGACACCAACCATAATACACGGATACACGGGGGGGGGGGGTGGGGTGGAGGGAGGATAACGTCTTGGTATTTATATAGGGTAATACACGTATGTGCGGCCCGAAAGGGTAACATTTTAAGCTCTCCAAAATATATGATATTGAAAAATATATCATCGGGGTAGTTATAAATTATCTAAATATATCCATACCTTAATTCTCATATGAAGTCTATGCTAACCACGGTAATTTAAAAACAAATTGTTTCATTAACCTCACTTGACTATATAGGTAGTGAATAGACTATTTCTTCAATATGGATGTGTAATATTAATAAAAAATAAAAATAGGCCCTATAGGCCCGATTTAACAATTCAATATATGATTAGGTAACGCTTCATAACGCCCGAAAATATATGAATAGGCCGGTGGGTTTCAAATCTCCGTCCGCAGACCTGTACCTAAAGGTATCTCTAGTTACCCCCCCCCCCCCCCCCCCACCAAACTGCTGGATACGTCACTGAATGTCATTATCCACTCATTAGTTGTTTTCCTTTTTGATCGATGTTGATTTTAAACATATTTTAAAAATATAATTTATAATTAAGTGCAATTTATGTGACACTTTTTATTTACACTTTTCAGATTGTAAAAACTAAATATGTCAACTAAGGTTTATCGATCATTTAAACTGAACTGTGTCACGTGATTTTATATCGATGGCAAATATTGACAGGCGGGCAGTAGACGTGGGTCTTTTGTTTATTGATCACAAAGAGAAAAAAAACACGTAAGTACAAAAACATTTATTTACTTCTAAAGTTTTTGAAAATATTCACATCAACCTTCTAACGCAAGCAGCATTTCTCACAGCTTTCTGTCAAATTTAAAAACGAAAGTAGAACACTGAATTTCCGAGTTCGGTGAAAAAATGTCGTTACCTGGAAATAATTGAAAGTAAGTCAAACAAGTACACAGACACACACGAACCAATTTGTTAAGTGTGTGTGTACTTTATGTAATTAGTCTTACTAGGGGATTGGATATATAGATTTATTTACTTCAACTCCCTGCAAGTGCCCCCCCCTTTGTGTATCTGCCCACAGATTCTGTTGGAGAGTTTCTAGACGCGTCAATTTGATCTTGCTTTTGGAATGCTATATCGTTTACCAATATCGGTCTTTGGGACATATAAAATGTTAGGATCGATAATAGTTTTCTCGACCCCATGTCGGGTCAATATTTAAATTGGGGTTTAGGACCGGTGCATTTCAAATTATCAGATTTTAAAAAGGCTATGTCCTATCTCCTTAAAATACAATAAAAGTTGCTGTCCTACATCAGATGTCACAGTTTTATCAAAAAAGTTTTTGTCCTATCCAGTGAATAATTTTTTGGTTACAATTTAGGAACATACCATTTAACTTGAAGTGGGGGGGGGGCTTGATTTTTTGTTTTGGTCAGAAAATATGCATATTCATTTTTTTGAAGGCGTCGCGACAGAATATTTTTTTCATTATTAGCATTACTTTATATAGCAGAAATCCTTCTTCAGAATATGTTTTTTCTTACCCTCTGCTTGCTTTAGGAAAAAACCAAGCCCCCCCCCCCCCCTGCAAGTTAAATGGTCGGTCCCTTAGTATTAATTTTTTTAAACAATTGTGCGAGTTTTTAATCAAAACATTGAAAACATTTTTTTCCATTGATAATATTGTTATGAAAAAAAACTTGCTGTTCTATCAGTGCTGTAAATAACAAAACTTTAGTCCCATATTTATGTCAGCATAAAAAATATGTGTCCTATTACATTTTGCAATGGTCATATACCACCCCAATCAATATTGACCGGTGCCTTAGTGTTAGAGTTACCGTCCGACCAAGGACATTAAGTTGTCGGTGTAGGACGTAAATAACTCCCCAATCAAGCAAGCTAGTGTTACAGTACAGTGTGTTTTAAAATGTTAATCCGATTTTGTTGCAATACTTCTGGATGTTCTTACGGACATTTAAGCCTTCATAAATATTGCATGAGGACCTCACTTGCTTGAAGAGCGTTTTTAGTAAAAGGGGTTAAATAGGGCAAATATGATTTTTATTACGTTTTAAGCGTTTGTCCGCGTTGCATAAGAAACATTGTGTTTTTCATTAGTTTTTGCAATGAAAATACAATTTTTATTATCTAATACAATAAATATTAGTTCATAATTATAATAAGTTTTCTCATATATATATATATATATATATATATATATATATATATATATATATAATATTTAATTCAAATACATGCAAATTGTCAGTTTTCTGTAGGTGATTTTCTACTGTTATTCCGGCTCCCTTCTCCAAATACAGTCTTATTGCCAGTTTCCCGTCTGTGATTTTCTACTGTTACTCATGCAGGCTTCCTTCTCCAAATACATACGTACTGCCAGCTTCCGGTCGGTGATTTTCTACCGTTACCCAGGCTTCCTCCTCCAAATACATACGTATTGCCAGTTTCCTGTTGGTGATTTTCTACTGTTACTCGGGGTTCCTCCTCCAAATACACACGTATTGCCAGTTTCCGGTCGGTGATTTTCTACTGTTACTTAGGCTTCCTCCTCCAAATACATACGTATTGCCAGTTTCCTGTTTGTGATTTTCTACTGTTACTCAGGCTTCCTCCTCCAAATACATACGTATTGCCAGTTTCCTGTTTGTGATTTTCTACTGTTTCTTCGGCTTCCTCCTCCAAATACATACGTATTGCCAGTTTCCGGTCGGTGATTTTCTATACTGTTACTTAGGCTCCCTCCTGAAAACACATACGTATTGCCAGTTTCCTGTTTGTGATTTTCTACTGTTTCTTCGGCTTCCTCCTCCAAATACATACTTATTGCCAGTTTCCCGTCTGTGATTTTCTACTGTTACTCATGCAGGCTTCCTTCTCCAAATACATACGTACTGCCAGTTTCCGGTCGGTGATTTTCTACTGTTACTCAGGCTTCCTTCTCCAAATACATACGTACTGCCAGTTTCCGGTCGGTGATTTTCTACTGTTACTCAGGCTTCCTCCTCCAAATACATACGTATTGCCAGTTTCCGGTTGGTGATGTTCTACTGTTACTCAGGCTTCCTCCTACAAATACATACGTATTGCCAGTTTCCGGTCTGTGATTTTCTACTATTACTCAGGCTTCCTCCTCCAAATACATACGTACTGCCAGTTTCCGGTTGGTGAATTACTCAGGCTTCCTACTACAAATACATACGTATTGCCAGTTTCCCTTTGGTGATTTTCTACTGTTACTAAGGCTTCCTCCTCCAAATACATACGTATTGCCAGTTTCCGGTTGGTGATTTTCTACTGTTACTCAGGCTTCCTCCTCCAAATGCATACGTACTGCCAGTTTCCGGTCGGTGATTTTCTATACTGTTACTTAGGCTCCCTCCTCAAAACACATACGTATTGCCAGTTTCCTGTTTGTGATTTTCTGCTGTTTCTTCGGCTTCCTCCTCCAAATACATACGTATTGCCAGTTTCCTGTTTGTGATTTTCTACTGTTACCCAGGCTTCCTCCTCCAAATACATACGTATTGCCAGTTTCCGGTCGGTGATTTTCTACTGTTACTCAGGCTTCCTCCTCCAAATACACACGTATTGCCAGTTTCCTGTCGGTGATTTTCTACTGTTACTCAGGCTTCCTTCTCCAAATACATACGTATTGCCAGTTTCCGGTCGGTGATTTCCTACTGTTACTCAGGCTCCCTCCTCCAAATACATATTTCGTCTTGCCAGTTTCCGGACGGTGATTTCTACTGTTACTAAGGCTTCCTCCTTCAAATACATACGTATTGCCAGTTTCCGGACGGTGATTTTCTACTGTTACTCAGGCTTCCTCCTACAAATACATACGTATTGCCAGTTTCCGGTCGTTCATTTTCTACTGTTACTCCGGCCTCCTCCTCCAAATACATACTTATTGCCAGTTTCCGGTCGGGGATTTTCTACTGTTATTCCGGCTTCCTCCTACAAATACATGCGAATTGTCAGTTTCCTGTTGGTGATTTTCTACTGTTACAAAGACTTGCTCCTCAAAATACATACGTACTGCCGTTTCCGGTCAGTGATTTTCTTCTGTTACTCAGGCTTCCTCCTCCAAATAAACACGTATAGACAGTTTCCGGTCGGTGATTTCCTACTGTTTCTCCGGCTTCCTCCTCCAAATACATACGTACTGCCAGTTTCTGGTCGGTGATTTTCTACTGTTACTCAGGCTTCCTCCTCCAAATGCATACGTATTGCCAGTTTCTGGTCGGTGATTTTCTACTGTTACACCGGCTTCCTCCTCCAAATACATACGTACTGCCAGTTTCCGGTTGGTGAATTACTCAGGCTTCCTACTACAAATACATACGTATTGCCAGTTTCCCTTTGGTGATTTTCTACTGTTACTAAGGCTTCCTCCTCCAAATACATACGTATTGCCAGTTTCCGGTTGGTGATTTTCTACTGTTACTCAGGCTTCCTCCTCCAAATACATACGTACTGCCAGTTTCCGGTCGGTGATTTTCTATACTGTTACTTAGGCTCCCTCCTCAAAACACATACGTATTGCCAGTTTCCTGTTTGTGATTTTCTGCTCTTTCTTCGGCTTCCTCCTCCAAATACATACGTATTGCCAGTTTCCTGTTTGTGATTTTCTACTGTTACCCAGGCTTCCTCCTCCAAATACATACGTATTGCCAGTTTCCGGTCGGTGATTTTCTACTGTTACCCAGGCTTCCTCCTCCAAATACACACGTATTGCCAGTTTCCTGTCGGTTATTTTCTACTGTTACTCAGGCTTCCTTCTCCAAATACATACGTATTGCCAGTTTCCGGTCGGTGATTTCCTACTGTTACTCAGGCTCCCTCCTCCAAATACATATTTCGTCTTGCCAGTTTCCGGACGGTGATTTCTACTGTTACTAAGGCTTCCTCCTTCAAATACATACGTATTGCCAGTTTCCGGACGGTGATTTTCTACTGTTACTCAGGCTTCCTCCTACAAATACATACGTATTGCCAGTTTCCGGTCGTTGATTTTCTACTGTTACTCCGGCCTCCTCCTCCAAATACATACTTATTGCCAGTTTCCGGTCGGGGATTTTCTACTGTTATTCCGGCTTCCTCCTACAAATACATGCGAATTGTCAGTTTCCTGTTGGTGATTTTCTACTGTTACAAAGACTTGCTCCTCAAAATACATACGTACTGCCGTTTCCGGTCAGTGATTTTCTTCTGTTACTCAGGCTTCCTCCTCCAAATAAACACGTATAGACAGTTTCCGGTCGGTGATTTCCTACTGTTTCTCCGGCTTCCTCCTCCAAATACATACGTACTGCCAGTTTCTGGTCGGTGATTTTCTACTGTTACACCGGCTTCCTCCTCCAAATACATACGTATTGTCAGTTTCCTGTTGGTGATTTTCTACTGTTACTCAGGCTTCCTCCTCCAAATACATACGTACTGCCAGTTTCCTGTTTGTGATTTTCTACTGTTACTCAGGCTTCCTCCTCCAAATACATACGTATTGCCAGTTTCCTGTTTGTGATTTTCTACTGTTTCTTCGGCTTCCTCCTCCAAATACATACGTATTGCCAGTTTCCGGTCGGTGATTTTCTGCTCTTTCTTCGGCTTCCTCCTCCAAATACATACGTATTGCCAGTTTCCTGTTTGTGATTTTCTACTGTTACCCAGGCTTCCTCCTCCAAATACATACGTATTGCCAGTTTCCGGTCGGTGATTTTCTACTGTTACTCAGGCTTCCTCCTCCAAATACACACGTATTGCCAGTTTCCTGTCGGTTATTTTCTACTGTTACTCAGGCTTCCTTCTCCAAATACATACGTATTGCCAGTTTCCGGTCGGTGATTTCCTACTGTTACTCAGGCTCCCTCCTCCAAATACATATTTCGTCTTGCCAGTTTCCGGACGGTGATTTCTACTGTTACTAAGGCTTCCTCCTTCAAATACATACGTATTGCCAGTTTCCGGACGGTGATTTTCTACTGTTACTCAGGCTTCCTCCTACAAATACATACGTATTGCCAGTTTCTGGTCGTTGATTTTCTACTGTTACTCCGGCCTCCTCCTCCAAATACATACTTATTGCCAGTTTCCGGTCGTGGATTTTCTACTGTTATTCCGGCTTCCTCCTACAAATACATACGTACTGCCAGTTTCCGGTCGGTGATTTTCTATACTGTTACTTAGGCTCCCTCCTCAAAACACATACGTATTGCCAGTTTCCTGTTTGTGATTTTCTGCTGTTTCTTCGGCTTCCTCCTCCAAATACATACGTATTGCCAGTTTCCTGTTTGTGATTTTCTACTGTTACCCAGGCTTCCTCCTCCAAATACATACGTATTGCCAGTTTCCGGTCGGTGATTTTCTACTGTTACTCAGGCTTCCTCCTCCAAATACACACGTATTGCCAGTTTCCTGTCGGTGATTTTCTACTGTTACTCAGGCTTCCTTCTCCAAATACATACGTATTGCCAGTTTCCGGTCGGTGATTTCCTACTGTTACTCAGGCTCCCTCCTCCAAATACATATTTCGTCTTGCCAGTTTCCGGACGGTGATTTCTACTGTTACTAAGGCTTCCTCCTTCAAATACATACGTATTGCCAGTTTCCGGACGGTGATTTTCTACTGTTACTCAGGCTTCCTCCTACAAATACATACGTATTGCCAGTTTCCGGTCGTTCATTTTCTACTGTTACTCCGGCCTCCTCCTCCAAATACATACTTATTGCCAGTTTCCGGTCGGGGATTTTCTACTGTTATTCCGGCTTCCTCCTACAAATACATGCGAATTGTCAGTTTCCTGTAGGTGATTTTCTACTGTTACAAAGACTTGCTCCTCAAAATACATACGTACTGCCGTTTCCGGTCAGTGATTTTCTTCTGTTACTCAGGCTTCCTCCTCCAAATAAACACGTATAGACAGTTTCCGGTCGGTGATTTCCTACTGTTTCTCCGGCTTCCTCCTCCAAATACATACGTACTGCCAGTTTCTGGTCGGTGATTTTCTACTGTTACTCAGGCTTCCTCCTCCAAATGCATACGTATTGCCAGTTTCTGGTCGGTGATTTTCTACTGTTACACCGGCTTCCTCCTCCAAATACATACGTACTGCCAGTTTCCGGTTGGTGAATTACTCAGGCTTCCTACTACAAATACATACGTATTGCCAGTTTCCCTTTGGTGATTTTCTACTGTTACTAAGGCTTCCTCCTCAAAATACATACGTACTGCCGTTTCCGGTCAGTGATTTTCTTCTGTTACTCAGGCTTCCTCCTCCAAATAAACACGTATAGACAGTTTCCGGTCGGTGATTTCCTACTGTTTCTCCGGCTTCCTCCTCCAAATACATACGTACTGCCAGTTTCTGGTCGGTGATTTTCTACTGTTACACCGGCTTCCTCCTCCAAATACATACGTATTGTCAGTTTCCTGTTGGTGAATTACTCCGGCTTCCTCCTCCAAATACATACGTATTGCCAGTTTCCGGTCGGTGATTTTCTACTGTTACTCAGACTTCCTCCTCTAAATACATACTTATTGCCAGTTTTCGGTCGGTGATTTTCTACTGTTAATCCTGCTACCTCTTCCAAATACATACTTATGGCCAGTTTTCTGTTGGTGATTTTCTACTGTCAATCCTGATACCTCAGACTGCCTCATCCAAATAAAAACTGGACGTCACTATATAGCCGAAAATTGCAGAAAGTAGCGTAAAATACCATTAAAACAAAAACAAATAACACGTAAGTAATTGTTTAAGACAACCGAAGTAGTTTCAACCAATTCTTTTTTATTGAAATTAAAACTTAATTTTCAGTTTTCTCTTCTTTATCTTTAATTTTAATGATTTTGAAGTTTCCTTTAACTTATCACAAAATGGCATATTGTTAAAGTATTTTTATTTTCGTTTTTTCTTTTCTGCTCATACGCAGCTACTCTAAAGGATATAATTGTGACTATTTTTTTGTCAAGGTTTCAAATGCTTCTAGTGACTAGATAGCGACTTCTTTACTAGAATGGGCCTCGGTGGCCGAGTGGTTAAGGTAGTTCGTCTTCTATTGATCACGTGGTTTTTCAACACTGAAATTGCGGGTTTGATTTTCACTGCAGGCAGGTTGTACTCGAATCCAATCTTAATTGACAATGATTGCCAGTTTTCCTACCGCAGGTCCGGTGTTTTCTCAGGGTACTCCGGCTTCCTTCCCCAATAAAAACTGGACGCCAAGATATAGCTGAAAAATTGCTGAAAGTGGCAAAAGCGCCATCAAACAAACAAAGGAAATGTGTATAATTTCCCTTTTTATTTTGGACAGCGTTTAGGAAGTTTTCACACGAAATATCATCTTGACACAATTATAGCGAGCACAGCGGTGAGCTCTACAGCATTTATGTGTCACGCGATCAAAATCAAATTACTTGATCAAAATCCGAATATAACACATTTTGAATATTTTCCGCCAATGCAAACTGTATGTCAGCGTCACAATTTTCAGTCATGGCCCCTAATTTTCACTGGTCTTTTAAACACATGTAATAGTGATTAGGAATACAACATCCACCAAAGAGGGATAACTCTTAACAAAACGAGGTTTATTTTTCAACACAAAAGGGGGTGGGGGGGGGGGGCGGGGACAGTCTGTCAAAAAATGTGACATATACATACAGGGACATGCATCTGACCAAAATTATTGTACAACTTAAATGATATATCTTTAAATATATAGTGAAAAAGTGTAATTGCCAAATTAATGAACAAAAGTAAAAAAAGGAATTGTGAGCTGTATTAAAAATACATTAATAAATAATATTGTCTGTGCTCGCAGTTTGGCAATTTCTACTCCATATTATAGATACAACATTGCTGTGAGTTGTTCACAGATAAAAGTTCATTACCCAGCGATAGTAGCGCATCTGATTGGCCAATGAATAAATTGCTTCCATTGGGTTTTTTTTTTTTGGGGGGGGGGGAGGGGGAGTGGGCGGAGTACCTTGCAAAAATAAAGAAAGAATCAATAATTATCAATACAAATTTAACTTATGGTGGTAGTCTATAGCAAGATATGATCGTTCTTAAGAAGGAAATACGTTATTATCTTGCTATATGACATCAATCAATCAATCAATCAATCAATCAATCAATCAATCAATCAATCAATCAATAAGTGTTGTTTTCTTTTATGGCTTTCAAATAAAAAAAACACTACACAATGGTATTTATATTTATCATTTCGTTATTTTACAGAACGACGACAATGGCTGAATGTGGAGAATTACAGTGCGAGCCCTGCATGCATGAAAATGTTACTAAATCCGCGAGCAAGTGGTGTACGGACTGTGGAGAAAGGTTGTGTAATGAATGCTTCCGGAGGCACAACGCTCACAAAATGTTAAAAAACCACCACGTCATACCACTACAGGAATACCGAAAGTCCGAAGATTTAAATGTAAACTTAGATTGTCCAGATCATAGGAAACAATTTGATTTTTACTGTCCAACACATGACAGCATTGTTTGTGTTGAATGCGTCCAATTAACTCATACCAGGTGTAAAGATCTCAGGCCGTTAGTTAAAGCAGCGAAGGGAGCCAAAACATCTACGGCATTTTCCGATCTGGAGCAAACTATTAATGTAGTAATTGAAAACATAGAAAACGGAGTGCGACACCTACAACGAAATAAAACTACTCTGAAGGATCAGGAAGATGTCATAAAAAAATCTATAGCGACAAAGAGAACGGAAATAAATAAACTCTTAGATCGACTAGAGGAGAAATTATTTAATGAACTAAAATCTAAGTCAGAAAAGACAGTGAAAGACATCTTTTTGATGACGACCAAACTTGAAACACAACGCCAAAATATTTCGAAGTTAAAAGACACTGCACAACACATGAAACAATTTTCATCAAATCTGGAAATGTTTGTCGGAATTCGAAATATTCTAAAAACTGTTGTCGACGAAACAAATGGAGTCAAACTCCTGGTAAACAGTATCCCACAGCTAAGTATAGCAGTTAAATTCAACCCTAAATTTGACACATTCACTGAAGCTTTCGACACTTTAGGAGAAATACAAATTACATCTAAAGAAGCAGTAGTTCCATATGTTGAGCGACGTCTAATACAGGCGCAGAGCCAACGTCCAGCTGAAACACCAGTGCATAAATTGGACAATCTACAGTTGAAGTTGAGGACAAACATTAAAATGGGTGAAAAGAATACCGTGGTAATGGGCTGCTTAATATTACCAAACAAGTCTATTATGATTGTGAGTAGGAATAAACCATCTCTTACTATTCTAAAGGAAGACGGATCACATGACCGTGACATCAGTGTTCCGTATAATCCTCATGACCTCACAATAATTGATGACCAGAGGGTTGCAATTTCATATGGAGAGAAATGTATAACCATAGTTAATATAAACAATCAACGTACAAATCAAACTCTGGAGAATTTATGTCAACATGTGATCAGGGGCATTACATACAACGATGGTAAATTATATGCCATGTCATGGGGAGAGGGAATCAATGTAATAGATCTAGATGGGAACATTATCAAAACAATACGTATATACAACGATGCATGGTATACGTGGAAGGTTACAACACAGAAAGACAAGATTTACTACTCAGTCAACGAGAGTGTACACTGTGTAGATATGGAAGGTATAGAAATCTGGACGTGTCGGGATGATCGATTATTGTCCTCTTCAGCCATAGCTGTTGATAATTATGGTATTACGTTTGCAGCTGGTTATGCCAACAATCTTCTGCTGGCCATTTCTCCAGATGGTAAACAACAAAAGGTTCTACTGACCAGTTCTGATGGACTCCAGAACCCAAATGCTGTGTACTACGACAAAGACAGTAAACGACTTCTAGTCTTCAATCAGAAAAACGGACACGCTGCGTTATATGACGTCATTTACTAACAATTATTTTTAAGCGATTATGTTGTTAAATCATGAAACTGAGATTAAATTTAAGTAAAGTGTAATTACCATTTTATGTTTTAATACAGAAATCGACATTTCTACTTTAAATTACTCAAAAATTATATACACAATTTTTCCTTTATTTCGTTTTTAGCTCACCTGACCCAAAGGGTCACGTGAGCTATTGTTATCACTTTGCGTCCGTCGGCGTCGTCGTCGTCGTCGTCGGCGTCTGTAAACTTTTTACATTTTAATCTTCTTCCCTGAAACCACTTGGCCAATTGAAACCAAACTTGGCCATAATGTTCATTGGATGGACCTTTACAAAGTTTGTGTTTTTTATTTTGATTGGTAAACCAATATGGCCGCCACCTCAAGACTTAGTTTAACATAGGACCCTATGGGAAAAAAGTTAAAAAGGGCTTCTTCTCTGAAACCGTTTAACCAATCAAAACAAAACTTACTAGCAATATTGTTTGGATGGTCCTCTATAAAGTTGGTGTTTTTTTTGGCAATTGGAAATTCAAAATGGCTGCCACCGCAGGACTTAATTTAACATAGGACCCAATGGGAAAAAGTTTGAAAAGCTTCTTTTCTGAAACCGGCCAACCAATTGAAACAAAACTTACTAGCAATATTGTTTGGATGGTCTTCTATAAAGTTAATGCTTTTCATCCCAATCGGAAATTCAAAATGGCCGCCACCGCAGGACTTGGTTTAACATTCAACCCTATGAGAAAAAAGTTTAAAAGGGCTTCTTCTCTGAAACCGTTTAACCAATCAAAACAAAACTTACTAGCAATATTGTTTGGATGGTCCTCTATAAAGTTTATGTTTTTTATGGCAATTGGTAATTCAAAATGGCCGCTACCGCAGGACTTAGTTTAACATAGGACCCTATGGGAAAAAAAGTTTTAAAGGCTTCTTCTCTGAAACCGGTTAATCAATGGAAACAAAAACTTACTAGCAATATTGTTTGGATGGTCCTCTATAAAGTTTATGTTTTTTATGGCAATGGGAAATTCAAAATGGCCCCTACCGCAGGACTTAGTTTAACATACGACCCTATGGGAAAAAGTTTTTAAAGGCTTCTTCTCTGAAACCGGTTAATCAATGGAAACAAAAACTTACTAGCAATATTGTTTGGATGGTCCTTTATAAAGTTTATGTTTTTAATGGCAATTGGAAATTCAAAATGGCCACCTTCGCCGCAGGACTTAGTTTAACATAGGACCCTATGGGCAAATATAAAAAATCTGCTCTATACAACTGGTTAACCAATGAAACAAAGCTTTCTAGTAATATTGTTTGGATGGTCCTATTTAAAGTTTATTGAAAATTACAGGACTTACTTTAACATCAGGGAAATGCAATCTTCCTTGCCTATAAAATCAGGTGAGCGATACAGGCTCTTAAGAGCCTCTGGTTTTAAATGGCATTTTGAAATTTACACAAAAACATTGGAAATGTGTACATAATTGTGTATATAAGTTATGTACACTTATGCAATTCACGTTTTAGTTCATGGAAGGCGTTCGGAACAAATCATCATATCAATTAAAGGCAGTGGTAATCAATAAAAAAATAAGAAAGTTGAATTCAAAGAACAGGTTTTCTTCATTTTTTTATATATTAGTTTTCACAGCTTTGTGTCATGCACTACAGGTGAATGTCGCTTTCAGTGATATTTCCGTGATCTGGATCGTGAACTGTTTATTGGCAAAAAGACCACCAAAGGCGGAAAAACCCTACCCAGGTGAAGTATCATTTTTGGTTTATTACTTTAATTTGCAAATCGAATGGCCGATCGTCCTCGCATTCTGTGTCGTTCAGCTGCGAATGAAATATGGCATGAAATCAAAAATATTGATAAGAAAATTTAAAAAAAAATCTTTAAAAAGATTTATTAATTGATTGAATTTTAGCTTAACGTCCATTATCCAATATTTCATGCATAGTGTAACAATACAGCTATATATATATTAGTGACAACCCCATAATGAAATGAATGTATTAATATTGTCACTTAGAAACATCTTATTCAAGCGTTTAATATAATAAATGTCCACGATCGGCAAATTGTTGACATTTTCGGACATCGCTATGTTCGGTATTATTTTTACTAAATCCGTCATAAAATCGGTTGGTTGACTTATTTATTGTGAATGATATGATACATAATGTTGTTACCTTTCTATTTGTGTATTTATTAAACAGTTGTCATGCATAATTGTCCGTAACCATCCAAAAGTAGGCGTGGAAGTTGCAGCGGCAGCCATTGTTTACATGATGTGTTTATGTGTATTCAAATTTACCGGGAATGCACACACAATTTATTGTTCTCCGAGAGGCGTGATTTGATTGGCTGTTTCGCTGATGGACAGCCTATAAAAAGGGGGCTTGCGCCAACCTTCTTCAGATTTAATATCTCAATTCCTACAAGAGTGGGACTGATCTTGTGATCAAACTTCTTGATTTCAACCTTCGCTAAATAACCAGATCAACCACCATGAGGTGTGAAGAGAAATTTGGGTCCAGTATAAGTTTGGTAGGTTGGCTTATGTAAAGTAGCCATGTGACGTCTGCAGTCAACCTTCTCAAGTCCCGCCTCAACCTACGTCATTTCAACCTTCTACCGGAAATCAACCTTTATTTGTTTATCGGTTGTTAAGGACTTTTAGACGTTAAAAAGAATATTACTAGGGTTGATAGATCAACCTTGTATGATTTTTGAAATTAAAATTCAAGTTTCTTAGGTTGAAAGATCAACCTTTATCCCTTCCCGTAGGTCCAGTCAACCTTCATCAGTCAACCTTCGCCAGTCAACCTTCGTTCGTAATCAACCTTCGTACAATATCAGGGATGGTTACGGTTGTTTAACTATATATGCCTTGTATAAATTGTATATAGTATATTGTACAGAAATTTTAATATACATAAAAATATGTATTTTTATCCTGACTTTGTCTAATTCAACCTTCATACCAAAGCAAAGGCCCACTCCTAATTAAGTTTCGGTTGAGCTCTTTGTATTCAACTGTACATGCTAGTTGCCACTCGGATAGAAAGGGCGAAACCGTTACACTGGTGTCAGAAGTGTGGGATTTGTCTGTCATAACTTTGCATTTGGTGGTTGAATAAATAAATCAAGAGATTTACCTAAAGTTGTCTTTGAAAATGGATGATTCTGGAGAAATTATTTTTCAACCCAACCCTGATAGGTTCCAAGAGGAACATGATAATGATGAAACCTTGCCCCTGTCTGATACCTTGCAAGAGAAGGTTGATTCTGTCAGGCACATGGCTAGACTTGACATAGATAATATTACAGAATCTATTAGAACAGAATTAAAACATGATTTTAGAAGTCAACTCCTTGAGGTCACACATGATATAAAAAACTTTCAGAAAGTTATCATTGATTCAATAAAACAGATGCAACAAGACATTGAAGAAAATATATCTTTAATAAAAAATCGCATTATGAGAATTGAGGACCAGGTTCAAGAGAACACTGACACAATCATTAAAATCAAGCACATTGTTGAGTGCAAAGACAACCAGACAAACCAAATTGATGAGAGGTGTGTCACCTCCTGCAAACCAAGTTCAAACCAAACAGCAGCTGAAAAACAAGATATAACAGACAAACAAAATACAAATAAAAATTGTTTATTTGATAAAGAAATACAACAACACAATAGTGATTGTAAAATTTTATTAAAAGAATCTGTGCTGGATATGCTTCAACCTAGGGCTGTTAATCCAAATAATATACATAAGGTTGGAAATGTGGTTATGAAACCACAATTATATGAAGGGGAGGAAGACCTTGATGAATATTTGGCCCAGTTTGAAATACTGGCTGAAATTAATGGTTGGGATTACACAACCAAGTCATTATATTTGGCAGGGAGTTTAAAAGGGGGAGCCAGGGCACTTTTAAATGAGTTAGATAAAGAGTCTAGGAGAGATTTTGACAGCTTGGTCAAGGTATTAAATAATAGGTATGGATCAGCTGAGAAGTCAGAACTGTACCGAGCAAAATTGCAAAACAGAATAAGGGGAAAAGAAGAAACCCTACCAGAATTAGCACAGTCAATTAAGAAATTGACTCGTCAAGCCTACCCCAGTGCCCCATTTTCTTTAACAAGTGTGTTAGCTCTTGAGCATTTTATTGATGCTATACCAGACTGTGATATGAGGTTGAAATTAAGGGAGTCAAATATAAAAACCATAAATGAGGCAGAAACCTTAGCAGTTAGATTGGAGACATTGAGGTTGGCAGAGCGTCAGAAGGGTAGATTGGTTAGGCAAGCTGATAAAAATGATACCTCAGAGTGTGACAAGGGAGATAATAAAGATGTTTTAAAAGAAATTAAAGAAAATCTTTCTGTATTTAAAGATTCAATGTTATCCCTTGTTAAGGAGGTTAAGGGTCTACAATCCCATGGTGGATACAAGAGGGATAACCCAAATTATAGGCATTATCAAAACAACCATAGATCACAATTTAATGGACAAAATAAGAATTTTGACCATGGTAATGGAGGTTTCAGTCAAGAAGGTGGAAATTTCAGGCCTCAGAGACCACACTACCAGAGTAATTCTAATCAGGGAAACCACTGGAGGTCGAACTCGGGGGTCGGAGCCCGACCAGTACAAAATGGCCCACGTCAATAAGTGTTAATGAATCCTGGACCAAAAATGAAGGTTTATTTGTAAAAGCAAAAATTTATGATAAATGTTTAGCCTTGTTGGTTGACACAGGGGCTAATGTTACCATTTTAAGCAAAAAGTTTGTGCATGATTTTACTCCTGATTTGGTTCACAAGATTGAACCTGTAAATATAAATTTAATTACTGCTACTGGTGAAAGCTCACCATTTTTAGGGCAGTTAAATGTTGATATTGGTCTAGGATCAAAATTTTATCCTCATAATGTATTGATAGCTGATATACCAGGTGAAGGTATCTTGGGTATGGATTTTTTACTTACTCATAACTGTGATGTTTTATTGAGTAAGAATAAATTGAAATTATCAGGGGAGACAATTCAGTGTTTTCAATTTGCCAGCAGTGCAAAAACTTGCTACAGAATATGTATTCAGGAAACTATTCTGGTACCTGCCAATTCAGAAATAATTGTTTCAGGGGAGCCTACCAGTCCCATATTTAAAGGTTCAATAGGATTGATTGAACCCAATGAAGAATTTATAGAAAAATCTGGTTTGTTGATGGCAAGAGCAATAGTAAAATCAAATAGTTATGACATACCGCTAAGAATTATTAATGTTCAGGACCAACCATGTACTCTATACAAGGGAACTCTGGTGGCTCAATATAACAAAATAAATGAAAATGATATCCATTCTTATGAGATTGTATTTAGTATAGACAAAGACCAAATTAATTCCAGTAAAGAGAAAGAACTCCCCGCCCATTTAAAAGATGTATTTGAATCTTGCAAAGATGATCTTAATGAAGATCAGAAAATTAAATTTAAGGATCTCCTAATAGAATATAGTAACATATTCTCAAAATCTTCTGAAGATATTGGGTTGACCCACTTGATGGAACACACCATTGAAACTGGAAATCACCCACCTGTTAGACAAAGGCCTAGGCGTATACCCTTAGCAAAGTTCAAAGATGCGGAGGAGGAAATTAAGAAAATGGTTCAACAAGATATAATAGAACCCTCAACAAGTCCATGGAATTCCAATATTGTTTTAGTAAAGAAATCGGATGGTACCTGGCGGGTCTGTATAGATTTCCGTGGGGTTAATGAATGTGTTGTGAAAAATTCCCACCCTTTACCTCGTACTGATGATACAATTGATGCCTTGTCAGGGGCTAAGTTCTTTTCAAATGTCGATTTACGTGCGGGCTATTTTCAAATACCTGTAGCTGAGAAAGACCGTCCAAAAACAGCGTTTTCCTTCCCTGGGGGAGGCTTATGGCAATTTAAGCGAATGCCTATGGGACTTTGTAACAGTGCACCAGTTTTTGAAAGACTTATGGAAAAGGTTTTGTCAGGTTTGACCTGGCGTATATGTCTTGTTTATCTGGACGATATCATTATTTATTCTAAATCATTTGAAAACCATTTGGATAACTTAAGAGAGGTATTTGAAAGATTAAGGGTGGCCAATTTGAAACTAAGCCCCAAGAAATGTAATTTTCTAAAAAAAGAGGTAAAGTTTTTGGGTCACATTGTTAGTGAAAATGGAGTATCCACCGACCCTAGCAAAATTCAAGCAGTCAAAGAATGGCCTGAACCAAGAAATGTTAAAGAGACAAGAGGTTTCCTAGGTCTCACATCCTATTACAGAAAATTCATTTTAGGTTATGCAGATATAGCCAAACCTTTGTATAAAATTACAGAGAAGAACCACAAATTTGTTTGGACAGAAGACTGTCATATGGCATTTGAGAATTTAAAGGGTGCTCTGATACAGGCCCCAATCCTTTCATATCCTACACAGGATGATTTATTTATTTTAGATACCGATGCCAGTAATATTGGCATGGGGGCGGTACTATCTCAGATTCAAGAGGGGGTGGAAAAAGTTATTTGCTATTTTAGTAAGACTTTTAGTCGAGCTGAGAGGAGATATTGTGTAACTCGAAGAGAGTTATTGGCAGTGGTTGCCTCAATTAAGCATTTTCATCATTACCTGTATGGAAGATATTTTAAAGTAAGAAGTGATCATGGTGCTTTAAGCTGGTTGTTTAGATTTAAAAACCCTGAAGGGCAGTTGGCCCGGTGGTTTGAGGTTTTAGCCTCTTATGATTTTAAAATTGAGCATAGAGCAGGTCGCTCTCATAACAATGCAGATGCCTTAAGTAGAAGGCCATGTTTTCACAAAGAATGTCCCCATTGCACAAGGGCAGAAGCAAACTATGAATTTTGTAAAGACCAGGAGAATGTGCAAAGTAAAAAGGGAGATAAGTCAGGTGTCCTTGATACTGTATGTGAACCTTGCATAGTTCAAGGTGACAGTGAAGGTCATCAATTAAATACTAGTTCAAACATGGAAATTTCGGAAGAAAATGTTGATTTAAATTCACAAATAAAATGGGATTCTCAAGTCAACCTTGATGTATGCCATGCAGGTTATGAAAATGTAATGGTCAGTACAAGAGCCAAAAATTATGAGACAGAAACTCAGGATGAAACATTTAATAGCAATAACCCCAGTACAAACAACCTTAAAGAAGCTCAGTTATCTGATGAAGTAATTAGTCAGCTAGTAAAGTGGAAAAAAGAGGATATGAAACCCAAGTGGGAAGAAATATCACATTTAAGTCCAGAATTAAAGTTTTTCTGGGCAAGGCTAGAGTCTTTAATTTTAGTAAATGAAATTCTTTATAGAAAGTGGGAAAAAGATGATGGTAAAAGCTATGACTTGCATGCTATAATTCCAAACAGTCTACAGAGATTTGTTTTGAACCAAGCTCATAACTCTGTGACTGGGGGCCACCTTGGGGCAAAGAAAACCCTGTCCAAGATTAAAAGTAGGTATGTGTGGTACAGAATGAGGCAAGATGTAAAGTTTTGGTGTATCAAATGTGATGTGTGTGCATCCAAAAAGGCACCTTCAAGAAAGCCTAGGGCCCCTATGAGACAATATTTGGTTGGAGCTCCTTGGGAGAGAGTAGCATTGGATATTTTAGGCCCCCTTCCTTACAGTGAAAAAGGAAACAGATACCTTTTAGTAGTACAAGATTATTTTTCTAAATGGGCAGATGCAATACCTATACGTGATGCTGAAGCAGCAACTATTGCTGAGAAGTTTATAGAAAGAATTGTCTCCATTTTTGGAGTGCCTATGTCTCTCCATACGGACCAAGGGTCCAACTTTGAATCCAATGTGTTCAAGGAAATGTGTCATATTTTGGGAATATATAAAACCCATACAACTCCATATCGACCGAAGTCGGATGGGATGGTTGAAAGGGCAAATTCTACAATAGAATCTATGTTATCCGCTTTTGTAAGCAAGCACCAGAAAGATTGGGATAAAGATATATATTTATTGATGCTAGCGTATAGGTCAGCAGAACATGAAAGTTTAGGAGTTTCACCATGTACTATGATTTTGGGGAAAGAGATTAATTTGCCCATGGATTTGGTATTAGGGATACCTGAAAGTAAAAATGAGGTACCAGTTCATAAGTCAGTGTATGCTTATGAATTAGAGAAAAGGTTGGACTCTATTCACCATTTTTCTAGAAACAAACTCAAACTGTCAAGTGACAGGATGAAAAGAAATTATGATTTGGGTACAAGGTTGCAGAAATTTGATGTTGGTTCAGCAGTATGGCTGCACAATCCTCAAAGAACAAAGGGTTTATGTCCTAAACTTCAAAGTAATTGGGAAGGTCCCTTTGTGGTAGTGGACAAGTTAAATGATGTGATATACAGAATACAGAGAAACCCTAAAAGCTGCCCAAAAGTGGTACACCAGGATCGACTGAAACCTTACCGAGGGGATAATCAACCCACTTGGTTTATAAGACAGCAATCTATCTAGCACAGGTTCTTAATTTTTTATGATGCTACCCATCCAATATAAATAAAAATTAATAAAATGTTTCTTTTATTAAAAGGTGACAATCTATACATGTGGAATATGCCATGACTTCAGTTTTGACCAGTCTATAACCTGCAAAAGACACATGGACGAGCAACATAGTGGCTTTGGTTTGAGATGCTCCGAGTGTAGGTCAGTGGTCAGTCGACAGGCAGCACATAGAAATTGCTCGGGAGTACTACAGAGGATAAACAGGTCAACGATGACCTTCACATCTGAAGAGGCTGATGCCTATGACCGCTTTCTCAGGAGTCGGGAAAGTAAGCTTATAGTAGAGAAAGTCTCCTTAGAGGATAAGTTAAGAAGAGTAAAGACAAACAAGGTCAAATCACATACAAAGAAGGATGGTGTGGACAAAAGGTCACCTTTGTCTGGCTTGTACCCTGATAACACCAGGGGATACAAGTCAGACAAATCAGAGGACAGGAAGAGGAAGAGAGAGCAGAGGGATACAGAGAAAGAAAGGAAGCGATCAAGAACATCGAAAGAGAATAACATCAGAAATGAAGCAGAAAGGAAGGAAAAATCTAAGAGTTCAGAAAAGGAGAAAACCAAGAAAGAGGAGGTAAAGGCAACCAAGTCAAGGGAAGAACTGAACGTAGAGAAGTTAAGGGAAGTAGCGAGGGATTTGGCCATCTCCTCTTGCGAGGAAGTATCCCTTCATGAAGATGGAAAATTTAGCGAGGATGAGGACATGGAGGCGGAGGTATTGGATAAGATTGTCACTGAACCAATAACACCACTAGAGTTGTCTGATGCGGAGGAAGAGGATGAGCCTGAGCTAGAGAAAGATAATCAGAGAGAGACACAGGTGGTAGTTGAAGAATCAACAGTGTCTGCTAGTGCTACATCAACAGCATCCACAATGGAAGAAGGGAACAGAGCAGCACAAATTATAGAAGGCCAGATGGACGGACCAGCTGAAGCAATATATGTTGCCACTCCAATCTTGGATTTGAAGCTTACCCAAATACAGGCGTCGCAACAAACACGCTTTATTTTAAATGTCGGTGGGGCAAGGTTTGAAACTTCAGCCCGGGTAATTAACAATGTGCCAGATTCTGTTATAGCAGCCATGATAAAAAATGACTCTATTGTACAACCATATAATGTAGAAGGAAGATCTTGTTACTTTTTGGATAGGGACCCGAGATATTTCGGATTAATCTTGAACTACTTAAGAAATGGTGCTCATTTAAATATTGAAATTTTACCTAGAGACATTAGACAATTGAGAGAATTACAAAGTGAAGCAAATTTTTATGGACTAACCCATTTGGAACTGAATGTTGTAAAAAGAATTCGAGATGTGCTGGAAGGATCTATATTTTGAACTTTGGGGGGTGGATTGTTAGTAGGACATTTGCAGAATCATGACTATTAGTGTGAACATTGGGGGGTGGACTTTATATATGTATCTATAATTATTCTACTTATTGCAGATGTTGAATCTTATTCTTAATTCAGCACAGCATTACCTAAGAGAAGACCTATGACGTCTTTAATGACTGATGATAATATTTAGCTCTTCTTCTCTCAGGTTTTGTTGTCCCGTATTGGCTTATTTATTCACATATAGTAGAAGGTGGCGTCTTGTATAAAGTGTGTCTTTTTCATGTTGAAGTACCAAAGATATTTTAATAATATTTATTCTCATAGTTGATATGTGAATACATAAGTTATCATGTTTGTTTATTTATGCTATAGTAATATATATGCATTTTATTGTTGGAGTTAACCAACCTGTATAAAGATTACCTCCCTTGCATTTGGGGACAAATGCTTTTAACTGGGAGGGGGGCAGTGTAACAATACAGCTATATATATATTAGTGACAACCCCATAATGAAATGAATGTATTAATATTGTCACTTAGAAACATCTTATTCAAGCGTTTAATATAATAAATGTCCACGATCGGCAAATTGTTGACATTTTCGGACATCGCTATGTTCGGTATTATTTTTACTAAATCCGTCATAAAATCGGTTGGTTGACTTATTTATTGTGAATGATATGATACATAATGTTGTTACCTTTCTATTTGTGTATTTATTAAACAGTTGTCATGCATAATTGTCCGTAACCATCCAAAAGTAGGCGTGGAAGTTGCAGCGGCAGCCATTGTTTACATGATGTGTTTATGTGTATTCAAATTTACCGGGAATGCACACACAATTTATTGTTCTCCGAGAGGCGTGATTTGATTGGCTGTTTCGCTGATGGACAGCCTATAAAAAGGGGGCTTGCGCCAACCTTCTTCAGATTTAATATCTCAATTCCTACAAGAGTGGGACTGATCTTGTGATCAAACTTCTTGATTTCAACCTTCGCTAAATAACCAGATCAACCACCATGAGGTGTGAAGAGAAATTTGGGTCCAGTATAAGTTTGGTAGGTTGGCTTATGTAAAGTAGCCATGTGACGTCTGCAGTCAACCTTCTCAAGTCCCGCCTCAACCTACGTCATTTCAACCTTCTACCGGAAATCAACCTTTATTTGTTTATCGGTTGTTAAGGACTTTTAGACGTTAAAAAGAATATTACTAGGGTTGATAGATCAACCTTGTATGATTTTTGAAATTAAAATTCAAGTTTCTTAGGTTGAAAGATCAACCTTTATCCCTTCCCGTAGGTCCAGTCAACCTTCATCAGTCAACCTTCGCCAGTCAACCTTCGTTCGTAATCAACCTTCGTACAATATCAGGGATGGTTACGGTTGTTTAACTATATATGCCTTGTATAAATTGTATATAGTATATTGTACAGAAATTTTAATATACATAAAAATATGTATTTTTATCCTGACTTTGTCTAATTCAACCTTCATACCAAAGCAAAGGCCCACTCCTAATTAAGTTTCGGTTGAGCTCTTTGTATTCAACTGTACATGCTAGTTGCCACTCGGATAGAAAGGGCGAAACCGTTACAATATTTATAAACACATTATCAAACAATAAATCAACAGGGTAAAGAGTTGGATAAAACCTGGAGTGTCAAAAGTATCGAACATTAGGTATGGCGAAGAATAAAGCCGGTTGTAGAGGCTACAATGTGACCACTCTTTGTTTTACATCTACAAAGGAATGTTTATCGAGCAAGGAGTGTGGCACTTTTAAACATGTTGCCCACTGTGGTACACGGTAAGGCTTTCCAGGGTCCGGAAAGTGACTTCGGAGAAATCTTCTCCGTCAAAAGGTGTCACGAAAAGAATCTTCATGTGTTTTGTAATTTTAGATTTAGAATCCATGAGTACGAACAATAAATGAACACGTTGAATACACCAATAAAATATAGACAGTAATCACGGAAATAAATGTAGACAGTGAACACGGACAATAAATGTAGACAGTGAACACGGACAATAAATATAAACAGTAAACACGGACAATAAAATATAGACAGTAAACACGGACAATACACGAAGACAGTAAACACGTACATTAAATGTAGAAAGAGAACACAGACATTAAATGTAGACAGTGAACACGGAGGTTAAATGTAGACAGTGAACACGGACAATAAATGTAGACAGTGAACACATAAATAAATGTAGACAGTGAACACGGAGGTTAAATATAGACAGTAGACACATACAATAAATGTAGACAGTGAACACGGACAATACACGTAGACAGTGAACACGGACTTTAAATGTAGACAGTGAACACGGACAATTAAATATAGACAGTAAACACGGACAATAAATGTAGAAAGAGAACACAGACATTAAATGTAGACAGTAAACACATACAATAAATGTAGACAGTGAACACGTACATTAAATGTAGAAAGAGAACACAGACATGAAATCTAGACAGTGAACACGGACAATAAAATATAGCTAGTAAACACGGACAATACACGTAGACAGTGAACACGGACATTAAATGTAGACAGTGAACACGGACAATTAAATATAGACAGTAAACACGGACAATTAAATATGGACAGTAAACACGGACAATAAATGTAGACAGTAAACACGGACAATAACATATGGACAGTTAACACATACAATAAATGTAGACAATGAACACGGACATTAAATGTAGAAAGAGAACACAGACATTAAATGTAGACAGTGAACATGGACAATTAAATATGGACAGTAAACACGGACAATAAATGTAGACAGTGAACACGGACAATAACATATGGACAGTTAACACATACAATAAATGTAGACAATGAACACGGACATTAAATGTAGAAAGAGAACACAGACATTAAATGTAGACAGTGAACATGGACAATAAAATACAGACAGTAAACACGGACAATAAATGTAGACAGTGAACACGTACATTAAATGTAGAAAGAGAACACAGACATTAAATATAGACAGTGAACACGGACAATAAAATATAGACAGTAAACACGGACAGTACGTAGACAGTGAACACGGACATAAAATGCAGACAGTGAACACGGACAATTAAATATAGGCAGTAAACACATACAATAAATGTAGACGGTGAACACGTACATTAAATGTAGAAAGAGAACACAGACATTAAATGTAGACAGTGAACACGGACAATTAAATATAGGCAGTAAACACAGACATTAAATGTAGACAGTGAACAAGGAGGTTAAATGTACACAGTGAACACGGACAATAATGTAGACAGTGAACACATACAATAAATGTAGGCAGTGAACACGGAGGTTAAATATAGACAGTAAACACATGCAATAAATGTAGACAGTGAACACGGACAGTTAAATATAGACAGTAAACACATACAATACATGTAGACCGTGAACACGAACAATTAAATATAGACAGTAATCACATACAATAAATGTGGACAGTGAACACGTACATTAAATGTAGAAAGAGAACACAGACATGAAATGTAGACAGTGAACACGGACAATAAAATATAGACAGTAAACACGGACAATAAAATATAGACAGTTAACACATACAATAAATGTAGACAATGAACACGGACATTAAATGTAGAAAGAGAACACAGACATTAAATGTAGACAGTGAACACGGACAATAAAATATAGACAGTAAACACGGACAATAAATGTAGACAGTGAACACGTACATTAAATGTAGAAAGAGAACACAGACATTAAATATAGACAGTGAACACGGACAATCAAATATAGACAGTAAACACGGACAATACGTAGACAATGAACACGGACATACAATGTAGACAGTGAACACGGACAATTAAATATAGGCAGTAAACACATACAATAAATGTAGACAGTGAACACGGACAATTAGATATAGACAGTAAACACAGACATTAAATGTAGACAGTGAACAAGGAGGTTAAATGTACACAGTGAACACGGACAATAATGTAGACAGTGAACACATACAATAAATGTAGACAGTGAACACGGAGGTTAAATATAGACAGTAAACACATACAATAAATGTAGACAGTGAACACGGACAGTAAAATATAGACAGTAAACACGGACAATACGTAGACAATGAACACGGACATACAATGTAGACAGTGAACACGGACAATTAAATATAGACAGTAAACACAGACATTAAATGTAGACAGTGAACAAGGAGGTTAAATGTACACAGTGAACACGGACAATAATGTAGACAGTGAACACATACAATAAATGTAGACAGTGAACACGGAGGTTAAATATAGACAGTAAACACATACAATAAATGTAGACAGTGAACACGAACAGTTAAATATAGACAGTAACACATACAATAAATGTGGACAGTGAACACGTACATTAAATGTAGAAAGAGAACACAGACATGAAATGTAGACAGTGAACACGGACAATAAAATATAGACAGTAAACACGGACAATACACATAGACAGTGAACACGGACATTAAATGTAAACAGTGAACACGGACAATTAAATATAGACAGTAAACACGGACGATTAAATATAGACAGTAAACACGGACAATAAATTATAGACAGTTAACCCATACAATAAATGTAGACAGTGAACACGTACATTAAATGTAGAAAGAGAACACAGACATTAAATGTAGACATTGAACACGGACAATAAAATATAGACAGTAAACACGGACAACAAATGTAGACAGTGAACACGTACATTAAATGTAGAAAGAGAACACAGACATTAAATGTAGACAGTGAACACGGACAATAAAATATAGACAGTAAACACGGACAATACACGTAGACAGTGAACACGGACATTAAATGTAGACAGTGAACACGGACAATTAAATATAGACAGTAAACACGGACAATAAATGTAGACAGTGAACACGGAGATTATATGTAGACAGTGAACACGGACAATAAATATAAACAGTGAACACGGACAATTAAATATATACAGTAAACACACACAATAAATATAGACAGTAAATACGGACAATAAATATAGACAGGGAACGCGGACAACAAATGTAGACAGTGAAAACGGACATATAGACAGTGCACATGGACATAAAATAACTCACTTTACTCACTTTACATTTACATCTTAACATCTTTCCTACTTTTTGTTTCTTTTGACCTTATTTTTCGTTTTGTAGTATATGTTTAAACTTAATTATGTGTGTACTTAATAGTAATTGCTGTCATCTTGATTATCATTATGTGTATTATTAGTGTATGGAAAAGGCCCTGTAAGTTGTTATAACTTGTACCCAATCCTTTTGTATATGGGTTTTTATCTCTTAAAAATAATGCTACATGTAAAACATGCGGTGTGACCTGTACAAATAATGTTACAAGTAAAACAGACGGTGTGCCCTGCAAAAATAATGCTACGAGTAAAACAGACGGTGTGCCCTGCAAGAATAATGCTAAAGGTAAAACAGACGGTGTGCCCTCCAAAAATAATGCTACGAGTAAAACAGACGGTGTGCCCTGCATGCAAAAATAATGCTACAAGTAAAACAGCGGTGTGGCCTGCATGCAAAAATAATGCTACAAGTAAAACGCGGTGTGGCATGCATGCAAAAATAATGCTACGAGTAAAACAGGCGATGTGGCCTGCGAAAATAATGCTACAAGTAAAACTGCGGTGTGCCCTCCCAAAATAATACTAAAGTAAAACAGCGGTGTGTGGCTTGCAAAACTTTTGCTACAAGTAAAGCAGACGTTGTGACCCGCAAAAACAATGCTACAAGTAAAACAGGCGGTGAATCCTGCAAAAATAATGCAACAAGTGAAACAGGCGGTGTATCCTGCAAAAATAATGCTACAAGTGAAACAGGCGGTGTATCCTGCAAAAATAATGCTACAAGTGAAACAGACGGTGTGCCCTGCAAAAATAATGCTACAAGTAAAACAGCGGTGTGGCCTGCAAAAATAATGTTACAAGTAAAACAGCGGTGTGGCCTGCAAAATAATGCTACAAGTAAAACAGACGGTGTGCCCTGCAAAAATAATGCTACAAGTGAAACAGGCGGTGTGGCCCGCAAAAATAATGCTATAAGTGAAACAGGCGGTGTAGCCTGCAAAAACAATACTACAAGTAAAACAGACGGTGTGGCCTGCAAAAATCATGCTACAAGTGAAACAGGCGGTGTATCCTGCAAAAACAATGCTACAAGTAAAACAGACGGTGTGCCCTGCAAAAATAATGCTACAAGTGAAACAGGCGGTGTGGCCCGCAAAAATAATGCTATAAGTGAAACAGGCGGTGTAGCCTGCAAAAACAATATTACAAGTAAAACCGACGGTGTGCCCTGCAAAAATAATGCTACAAGTGAAACAGGCGGTGTATCCTGCAAAAATAATACTACAAGTAAAACAGACGGTGTGGCCTGCAAAAATAATGCTATAAGTGAAACAGGCGGTGTAGCCTGCAAAAACAATACTACAAGTAAAACAGACGGTGTGGCCTGCAAAAATCATGCTACAAGTGAAACAGGCGGTGTATCCTGCAAAAACAATGCTACAAGTAAAAGAGACGGTGTGCCCTGCAAAAATAATGCTACAAGTGAAACAGGCGGTATGCCTTGCAAAAATATTGCTACAAGTAAAACAGCGGTGTGGCCTGCAAAAATAATGTTACAAGTAAAACAGCGGTGTGGCCTGCAAAATAATGCTACAAGTAAACTGCGTTGTGGCCTGCGAAAATAATGCTACAAGTAAAACTGCGGTGTGCCCTCCCAAAATAATGCTACAAGTAAAACAGGGGGTGTGGCTTGCAAAACTTATGCTACAAGTAAAGCAGACGTTGTGCCCCGCAAAAATAATGCTATAAGTGAAACAGGCGGTGTATCCTGCAAAAATAATGCAACAAGTAAAACAGGCTTTGTAGCCTGCAAAAACAATACCACAAGTAAAACAGACGGTGTGCACTGCATGCAAAAATAATGCTACAAGTAAAACAGGCGGTGTGGCCTGCGAAAATAATGCTACAAGTAAAACAGCGGTGTGCCCTCCCAAAATAATACTACAAGTAAAACAGGGGGTGTGGCTTGCAAAATAATGCTACAAGTAAAACAGACAGTGTGCCCTGCAAAAATAATGCTACAATTAAAACAGACGGTGTGCCCTGCAAAAATAATGCTACAAGTAAAACAGCGGTGTGGCCTGCAAAATATTGCTACAAGTAAAACAGACAGTGTGCCCTGCAAAAATAATGCTACAATTAAAACAGACGGTGTGCCCTGCATAAATAATGCTACAAGTAAAACAGCGGTGTGGCCTGCAAAATAATGCTAGAAGCAAAACTGCGGTGTGCTCTGCAAAAATACAGCTGCAAGTGAAACAGGTGGTGTGCCCTGCAAAAAAAATGCTACAATTAAAACAGACGGTGTGCCCTGCAAGAATAATGATACAAGTAAAACTGCGGTGTGCCCTCCGGAAATTATGCTACAATTAAAACTGCGGTGTGCCCTTCAAAAATAATGCTACAAGTAAAACGGCAGTGTGGCCTGCAAAAATAATGCTACAAGGTAAACCGCGGTGTGCCCTGCAAATATAATGCTACAAGTAAAACAGATGGTGTACCCTGCAAAAATAATGCTACAATTGAAACAGACGGTGTGCCCTGCAAGAATAATGCTAAAGGTAAAACAGACGGTGTGGCCTCCAAAAATAATGCTACAAGTACAACTTCGGTGTGCCGTCCAAAAATAATGCTATAGTGAAACAGGTGGTGTGCCCTGCAAAAATAATGCTACAAGTAAAACAGGCGATGTACCCTCAAAAATAATGCTACAAGTAAAACAGGCGGTGTGGCCTGCAAAAATCATGCTACAAGTGAAACAGGCGGTGTAGCCTGCAAAAACAATACTACAAGTAAAACAGACGGTGTGGCCTGCAAAAATCATGCTACAAGTGAAACAGGCGGTGTATCCTGCAAAAACAATGCTACAAGTAAAACAGACGGTGTGCCCTGCAAAAATAATGCTACAAGTGAAACAGGCGGTGTGGCCCGCAAAAATAATGCTATAAGTGAAACAGGCGGTGTAGCCTGCAAAAACAATACTACAAGTAAAACCGACGGTGTGCCCTGCAAAAATAATGCTATAAGTGAAACAGGCGGTGTAGCCTGCAAAAACAATACTACAAGTAAAACAGACGGTGTGGCCTGCAAAAATCATGCTACAAGTGAAACAGGCGGTGTATCCTGCAAAAACAATGCTACAAGTAAAAGAGACGGTGTGCCCTGCAAAAATAATGCTACAAGTGAAACAGGCGGTATGCCTTGCAAAAATATTGCTACAAGTAAAACAGCGGTGTGGCCTGCAAAAATAATGTTACAAGTAAAACAGCGGTGTGGCCTGCAAAATAATGCTACAAGTAAACTGCGTTGTGGCCTGCGAAAATAATGCTACAAGTAAAACTGCGGTGTGCCCTCCCAAAATAATGCTACAAGTAAAACAGGGGGTGTGGCTTGCAAAACTTATGCTACAAGTAAAGCAGACGTTGTGCCCCGCAAAAATAATGCTATAAGTGAAACAGGCGGTGTATCCTGCAAAAATAATGCAACAAGTAAAACAGGCTTTGTAGCCTGCAAAAACAATACCACAAGTAAAACAGACGGTGTGCACTGCAAAAATAATGCTACAAGTGAAACAGGCAGTGTGCCTTGCAAAAATAATGCTACAAGTAAAACAGCGGTGTGGCCTGCATGCAAAAATAATGCTACAAGTAAAACAGGCGGTGTGGCCTGCGAAAATAATGCTACAAGTAAAACAGCGGTGTGCCCTCCCAAAATAATACTACAAGTAAAACAGGGGGTGTGGCTTGCAAAATAATGCTACAAGTAAAACAGACAGTGTGCCCTGCAAAAATAATGCTACAATTAAAACAGACGGTGTGCCCTGCAAAAATAATGCTACAAGTAAAACAGCGGTGTGGCCTGCAAAATATTGCTACAAGTAAAACAGACAGTGTGCCCTGCAAAAATAATGCTACAATTAAAACAGACGGTGTGCCCTGCATAAATAATGCTACAAGTAAAACAGCGGTGTGGCCTGCAAAATAATGCTAGAAGCAAAACTGCGGTGTGCTCTGCAAAAATACAGCTGCAAGTGAAACAGGTGGTGTACCCTGCAAAAAAAATGCTACAATTAAAACAGACGGTGTGCCCTGCAAGAATAATGATACAAGTAAAACTGCGGTGTGCCCTCCGGAAATTATGCTACAATTAAAACTGCGGTGTGCCCTTCAAAAATAATGCTACAAGTAAAACGGCAGTGTGGCCTGCAAAAATAATGCTACAAGGTAAACCGCGGTGTGCCCTGCAAATATAATGCTACAAGTAAAACAGATGGTGTACCCTGCAAAAATAATGCTACAATTGAAACAGACGGTGTGCCCTGCAAGAATAATGCTAAAGGTAAAACAGACGGTGTGCCCTCCAAAAATAATGCTACAAGTACAACTTCGGTGTGCCGTCCAAAAATAATGCTATAGTGAAACAGGTGGTGTGCCCTGCAAAAATAATGCTACAAGTAAAACAGGCGATGTACCCTCAAAAATAATGCTACAAGTAAAACAGGCGGTGTGGCCTGCAAAAATCATGCTACAAGTGAAACAGGCGGTGTAGCCTGCAAAAACAATACTACAAGTAAAACAGACGGTGTGGCCTGCAAAAATCATGCTACAAGTGAAACAGGCGATGTATCCTGCAAAAACAATGCTACAAGTAAAACAGACGGTGTGCCCTGCAAAAATAATGCTACAAGTGAAACAGGCGGTGTGGCCCGCAAAAATAATGCTATAAGTGAAACAGGCGGTGTAGCCTGCAAAAACAATACTACAAGTAAAACCGACGGTGTGCCCTGCAAAAATAATGCTACAAGTGAAACAGGCGGTGTATCCTGCAAAAATAATACTACAAGTAAAACAGACGGTGTGGCCTGCAAAAATAATGCTATAAGTGAAACAGGCGGTGTAGCCTGCAAAAACAATACTACAGGTAAAACAGACGGTGTGGCCTGCAAAAATCATGCTACAAGTGAAACAGGCGGTGTATCCTGCAAAAACAATGCTACAAGTAAAAGAGACGGTGTGCCCTGCAAAAATAATGCTACAAGTGAAACAGGCGGTATGCCTTGCAAAAATATTGCTACAAGTAAAACAGCGGTGTGGCCTGCAAAAATAATGTTACAAGTAAAACAGCGGTGTGGCCTGCAAAATAATGCTACAAGTAAACTGCGTTGTGGCCTGCGAAAATAATGCTACAAGTAAAACTGCGGTGTGCCCTCCCAAAATAATGCTACAAGTAAAACAGGGGGTGTGGCTTGCAAAACTTATGCTACAAGTAAAGCAGACGTTGTGCCCCGCAAAAATAATGCTATAAGTGAAACAGGCGGTGTATCCTGCAAAAATAATGCAACAAGTAAAACAGGCTTTGTAGCCTGCAAAAACAATACCACAAGTAAAACAGACGGTGTGCACTGCAAAAATAATGCTACAAGTGAAACAGGCAGTGTGCCTTGCAAAAATAATGCTACAAGTAAAACAGCGGTGTGGCCTGCATGCAAAAATAATGCTACAAGTAAAACAGGCGGTGTGGCCTGCGAAAATAATGCTACAAGTAAAACAGCGGTGTGCCCTCCCAAAATAATACTACAAGTAAAACAGGGGGTGTGGCTTGCAAAATAATGCTACAAGTAAAACAGACAGTGTGCCCTGCAAAAATAATGCTACAATTAAAACAGACGGTGTGCCCTGCAAAAATAATGCTACAAGTAAAACAGCGGTGTGGCCTGCAAAATATTGCTACAAGTAAAACAGACAGTGTGCCCTGCAAAAATAATGCTACAATTAAAACAGACGGTGTGCCCTGCATAAATAATGCTACAAGTAAAACAGCGGTGTGGCCTGCAAAATAATGCTAGAAGCAAAACTGCGGTGTGCTCTGCAAAAATACAGCTGCAAGTGAAACAGGTGGTGTGCCCTGCAAAAAAAATGCTACAATTAAAACAGACGGTGTGCCCTGCAAGAATAATGATACAAGTAAAACTGCGGTGTGCCCTCCGGAAATTATGCTACAATTAAAACTGCGGTGTGCCCTTCAAAAATAATGCTACAAGTAAAACGGCAGTGTGGCCTGCAAAAATAATGCTACAAGGTAAACCGCGGTGTGCCCTGCAAATATAATGCTACAAGTAAAACAGATGGTGTACCCTGCAAAAATAATGCTACAATTGAAACAGACGGTGTGCCCTGCAAGAATAATGCTAAAGGTAAAACAGACGGTGTGCCCTCCAAAAATAATGCTACAAGTACAACTTCGGTGTGCCGTCCAAAAATAATGCTATAGTGAAACAGGTGGTGTGCCCTGCAAAAATAATGCTACAAGTAAAACAGGCGATGTACCCTCAAAAATAATGCTACAAGTAAAACAGGCGATGTACCCTCTAAATATTGCTACAAGTAAAACAGGCGATGTACCCTCAAAAATAATGCTACAAGTAAAACAGGCGATGTACCCTGCAAAAATAATGCTACAAGTAAAACAGGCGATGTACCCTGCAAAAATAATGCTACAAGTAAAACAGGCGATGTACCCTTCAAAAATAATGCTACAAGTAAAACAGGCGATGTACCCGCAAAAATAATGCTACAAGTAAAACAGGCGATGCACCCTGCAAAAATAATGCTACAAGTAAAACAGGCGATGTACCCTGCAAAAATAATGCTGCAAGTAAAAGAGGCGATGCACCCTGCAAAAATAATGCTACAAGTAAAACAGGCGATGTACCCTGCAAAAAAAATGCTACAAGTAAAACAGGCGATGTACCCTGCAAAAATAATGCTACAAGTAAAATAGGCGATGTACCCTGCAAAAATAATGCTACAAGTAAAACAGGCGATGTACCCTGCAAAAATAATGCTACAAGTAAAACAGGCGATGTACCCTGCAAAAATAATGCTACAAGTAAAACAGGCGATGTACCCTGCAAAAAAAAATACTACAAGTAAAACAGGCGATGTACCCTGCAAAAATAATGCTACAAGTAAAACAGGCGATGTACCCTCCAAAATAAGGCAATGTATTATGTTTTTACGGGTAGAAATAACCTTTAAATATAGCCAACAAAAGGAAATATACAAATTACAATTTAATTATTTATTAATTATAGTTAATTACACTTTCTTAATTAATTAATTAATTACAACAATAATGTAAATTGTTACCTTAACTGTCTTCCAAAGTTCCAATTGGTATCCAAAGTGAAATGTCCAATCAATAAACAAACTTCAAAATGTTGTATCCAGAATAAGTTGAATTTCTAAAACAGTCCGTAAAATATAAGTCCACTGGTATGAAATATTATGTCCAATATTAATCGAGTATCCAATATGAATTTCCAGCAAAATGCTATTAATAATCTCTATACAAATAAAAGTCCAAAAATAAATCTGTCTATATCCAGTAACACGGATGAAAGTCAATCCATTAACGATTGAACGAATAAGCAATACTTCTCCTTTATTCAGGAGATCCAGTTAACAAGTCTATTAAGTTAATAAGTTATCAAGGTAACAAACCCAGCACGGTAATTTGAGAACGTTAACTCATACAAAAACACATAGTACGAAACAGTTTCAGACACAACCAAAATCAGCAAACATATCTGGAACGTTTTCAAATTAAGTTTAAAAAACATTATTAAAAATTACACCGTACTTGATTGTTTGTTTGTTTGAAGATTAATGGCCACTTTCTACAATATGATGTCCAGTTAATGGGTATTACATGTACGACACAGTGGGTTACTCAGTAAAAACCACCTAGTCTCGAAAGTTAAAACTGACAAGCTTTGTCTATTAAGCAGAAGTCGGGCTCGCATTCACAAACTCGGTATTGACACTACGGTGATCCATTGTAGTTGACTAGCTCCCTTAACCTGACCTTATATAATCACGTGTTTGTCACATTGTATATGGAATAATATACTAGTATGGCCTTTTCCCATTTTTCCTGTTATCATCCTGAATTTACTAAACAGATTATGCACAGCCGCAGACATAATTTCAGGAATATAAAATTTCTGATATTGAATGTAAGAGGAGGATTTATGGAATGTCTTGCCAGTCTAAACGCTCACATGTAAATGACCACGGAACTGTGGATAGGTGTTTGTCACATTATAATGACTGAACTGTATATGGAATAATATACTAGTATTGCCTTCTCCATATTTTTCCTGTTATCATCCTGAATTTACTAAACAGATTATGCACAGCCGCAGACATAATTTCAGGAATATAAAATTTTTGATATTGAATTTAAGAGGAGGATTTATGGAATGTCTTGCCAGTCTAAACGCTCACATGTAAATGACCACGGAACTGTGGATAGGTGTGTCGCACGTAAGTTACAGTTTGATGTCGTACCTGGTTTCCTTCGGTAAAACCATTTTATTCCATATTAATTTTAACTGAACTAACAGAAAAAAATTAGCAATATTTTCGCAACCAACATTTTCTTCTTGGACAGAGAAACCAGACAGAACGTCGATCATGAGCAGATAACTGATAAACTTTAACACTCCACACTGCGAGACTAGTTTTTTTCCTATATTGCTGAGTAAAATTTCACTCTAAAGCGATGAGGTAGAACAAAATGAAAACAAAACACTTCGTACGACTGCCCAGATGCTGATGCCGAAGCAATCTTACATTCCTATTTTATTTTAATACATCGCTATGAAATAACCTGATATAAAGGTCCAGTCCGTGTGGAAATAAGTACAACTCCATACTCCCCTCACAATGAGTCAAGTCAGTATTCAGGATTTATAGAACGGGTTAATTTCGTTAGTTTCTTCATGGTGACGCTCAATGGGGTAACATAATTTTGTGTTTTTACTTTAAATTCTAAACTGTTAATTTCTAAAAGTGACTTGCATTGTTAGGTCTCTCTCAATGATTTATAACCAATAATGGCGTGAGCCTCGGTGGCCGAGTGGTAAAGGTAGTTCGTCTACTATGGATTACATGGTCTGTACACTCGACTCCAATTTTAATTAACAAGGATTGCCAGTTTTCTTACCGAAAGTCTAGTGTTTTCTCCGGACATTCAAACAAGCAAATGTATATTAAGTATTGTCAAGCTCGACCATACCCGGTAAGCAGTTTTTACTTGTCAGTCAAAAAACCTCCACCAAATTACACTGACATTGACTATAAGCTGTCAATATTCAGCATAGCAGCGTCTTTCCACTAGTTGTATTACAAACGATCCTTTTAATTCGACTAATTCTAGTTATAAACGATAGTTTTAAATCCTCATAACGATATTTAATAAAGGGGCGTCAGTTGAGTATAACAATTATAACCGTAAAAATAAATGTGACTTTACTCCGAAGTTTAACTCTAACTCCGAAGTTTTACTCTAACTCCGAAGTTTAACTCTAACTCCGAAGTTTTACTCTAACTCCGAAGTTTTACTCTAACTCTGAAGTTTAACCCGAACTCCTACTCTAACTCGAGGTCAAAATCGAGGTTTAACTCGGATGATCAACGTTAAATTTAACTCAAACTGGAAGCTCTACTATAACTCTAATTCGATTCGATGATCAACTATAATTCGCACAATTGAAGATACATACATTTTCTTTCATTCTGGAATTACCAATTTAATTTAAAGAAAAACGAAATAGCAGATTGGATCAAATATCTTGTTCAACACATCCTGATCCTGTCTATTTAATTTAAAGATTCGTAATTTTGTACAGAAGCAGAGTAATAATTTCGTTGATAGATTGATTGATTGGTTGATTGACGTCCAGATATGCAATATTTCAGCTACATTTAGGATGAGAACAAGTTAGCAAATAGAGTAATAATTTCAAACAATAAACGTACGAAAAAAAAACGATGCAGGATGGACCAACAGGAACAATATTTCAACTAAATCAAATGTGCAGTAATTGGTAGAGACGGAAAATTAGTAGAGCTACAATGAACCTTCTTTGTTTCCCGATCTCCAAACGGGGTATACATACAGTCTGGACGGAGTGTGGCATTCTCGAAGCACGGCAAAAACTATAACCCAATCAAGAAGGCCTCTTCTATCTGCAAGCTGTAAACGCGCTGGGTAGCTATGTGGGTCGAGCACTAAGAACCCTCCGAGTATTGTCACACACTAATAATTTGCTGTTAATCTGAAAAAAAATATGTACATAATGTCTAGATATTGCAAAATTCGAAATTAAAAGTAAAAAAATCAAACTTATGTTTCTCAAGAAATTGTTAAGAAAATAATGGCAAATTAACGAGACATGCACATTTCACGCGACAATGGGGGGGGGAGGAGGGGGTGTGTAAGGAATCAGCCTTGTGTATAGCACCAAGGTATATATGTGTTCTTGTGTACACTAAGACAGCTGTTGTTATTGTTTGGCCTTGTTTCAAATACTGTTTCGCATAAGATACAACAAAAAGAGTCAGGTTAACGACACTTGTTAGATGCTGTTAAGCCTTTGACAAAAATACGCATGCGTTGAAGGTTGATATATCGGGGAATTTGTGAGTTTACTATAATTGGATGGGGTGAAATAGATCATAAAGTTTGAGTTCGAGTTCAAAGTTTAACTATAATGATTAATTCGAAGCGTAACTCGAACTTGAACTTGAAAGAAAACTAGAAATCTTACTGGACGTTTAATTCAAATTCAAGGTTCAACTTTAACTAATAACTGTGATACTAAGGGCTGCATCATGTACTGGATTCGATTGTCTTTGATGTGTTTTAATGCCGTTTTCAGCTATATTTAAACGATCTAGAAATTATATTTCGGAAGACTCAACCTACCATATAAACAAACAAACAGACAGACAAACAAACAAACAAACCATAATTGGTCAAATCAAGTGCTCTGTGAAAAACTGTTCATGAAGGTACATTTGATAGGCCGAGTCATTATGATGCCTAGTTTGATAGCCCACATGCGTGTAAAGCTGTGTTTAGCGGGATTTTTAGCGAGTCTCCAAGATAACACGTATCGTTAAAGTACCGAAAGTCTAAACAAGCTACAGAGCCGCCACTCATCGATTACTTAGCAAATGAAAAGACGGTGAAGCTCGACGTCTTATAGTTTGCGCGGCCATTTTCCTCGTCATGTTTTGGCAAGCAAAGCATTTCCACAAAGAAAATTGGGAAAATTGCAGAGTTAAATAGGATGGAAAGAATAAACCGTTGCTATCGAGAGGCCCTTATAGCAAAAATCCAGATAAGGAATAGATCACGACCCGAAATGGGATCAACACAAATTTATTACATAAATGTATCAAGGGCGATAAATCGCAATGCATTTTTCATATAACGTGAAAGCCGATTGTTTAGCAAAAAAAAAATATATTGCATGTAGTACAAATAAACATTTGTCAGATTTACTAAGACCGATAAATCTCTAAGAATATAATTAATTTTCTAACACAATAAGGTGGTCTCGCTGGCCGAATATCTAAGGTAGTTAGCCATGTAATAAAGTTCTCCGATGTGTTTAACACTGGGAATGTGAGTTCAAGCCGGCCGTCCTGTCGATGGTTAAGGGGTTATCAGCAAGTATTCCGTCTTTCTCTCTTTTTTCAAAAATGAAGTCATAATATAGCTGAAAAAGCTGAAAGCCACATTAGAAATATACACAAAACACGTCATAATTATTTGAAAGGTTGCTCCTTTTACGACGACCTTCGTTTATACAAGTTTTACACCTTGACTTTGCTGATAATATCAAACTGTACCTAAAACCAAATTCAACAAACAAACAAAACACTAGAACAAACCAAGGCATTGGTACTCTAATTACAAAGCGCGTGTTGACAAGAGTGAGAAAGGGTGAGTTCGTTAATTGGACCAACACTGAATGATAGAGAAAGCAAACACAGTCTCTGTAATAAGTCTACAGACTAAAATATGTGATTTGTTGCATTTTTACCTATATATAAGAGTGTATATTTCCTTCATTAAGTGTCATAGTGTAACATTCACTAATTCACTTAGTTTTACGTTATATTGTCATATTTGCACTAGATCAATATGATTTATTGCTAAATTTACGACCGATTTCATTGTGCGCCGATTAATACATGTATTAAACGTTCACTTTCCTCCTATCGACGATACTAATGATTTCAGATTTTTCAGTTTCTTCGGGTACGGCTAATTCCCTTGATTAAAGATAGGAAATGTACATGAAAATCATCGTTCGGAACCCACCTGTATATGTTTCACTGAATTTACAAATAGATCCATAGAAGGAGTAAAATATAAGAATAAATTGCTTAATTTTTCTAAATGACCTAAATGGATTTCATAGGAATAAACTTATTATTGATAGGTTATCGCTATTTTGCAGTATTTTCCTTTGATCTTTGTGTGCGATATTATTCCATCTCACTCTACTAGCTTGAGATGGGCCCATCTCAGTTCGCTGTCAAGACGTCGTTAAGTAAACACTGTGACGTCACAATGTTACAAAACAGCGATAAACAGATTATTTACGTTTTATGAAACTCGATGCATTTTCTCGTCATCTCATCTCAGGGCTGTCGCCCTTCGATGAGATATGGACGAGAAAACGCGTCTCGTTTCAAAAAACGTAAATAATCTGTTTATCGCTATAAGTATGTAGAACAGTGCCCTCGTCATTTAAATCCTATTTGTAACCCTCACTATACATGGCAGTCAAGCTGGTATAGATCGACTGACGAATGGCCAAGACCGGATTTCGAGTGGTTAAGTAGAACGTTGTCTTTTGGGTAAGTCGTCAGCAAAACGTTTAACTTTCAACAGATCATTATTGCACCTCTTTTTCTTTAATTAAATATGTAGTCCTCTGCATCATTTGATTTAATTAGTTTTGGTTACTGCTTAAATTGACAGCACACTAGAACGCCAGAAACAATCCATTGTTGACTGTGTCTAGTAAAGGTTAGATGTCTAATGGAAAACGGCAACCGCTATAGACGACTTTGAAATTTAACAGGAAGGGAACGAAATTAAAAAAAAACCACTCCAGCGATATCTGATAGTTTCAGGAGTCCTTCATTTGATTAGTCTCAATCACCCATACCCATATATACACTTGGCTATAAGTGAGGGACCACGATGATTTTAGCGAAGGTGAATTTTTAAAACCAAAATTTTAATCAATATATAATGATCCATTGTTCATTTAACGTTTCGTTTAAAATGTATAGAAAAGACCAACACGATGTCTTTTGTATATATAGGAATCAAGTCTATGATTTGGTTATATTACATGTATATGTTACAGGGAATGTGTGTAATTAGGGCTGATTTTTTTTCTTCATCATGGAGTTGGTGGGACAGGTATAAATGTGCAAATGATGTTAGTTCATAGGTTGGTGATATATATGTATACAGTTTCTTGAAGATTTCATTAACTCTCTCCTTAGTGGTCCGCTGCCGAGTCCAGCTTATTGTAAGAGGCGACTATCGGGCTTTAGAATCTGATGGCGGTGCCCAGACAACGGATCAATTAAGGCGTGTAGTGAAGTTGTCTTAATAGGTTGATCTTCGTTCTCTGTAAAATTACTGTTCCTTTGTTTTTCTATTCCATCCTCATATTTCTCATCATTCCACGTTCATTGGCCGAATTTCTGGATTGTGAATGTCGGGCGATCGCGGAAAATATTTTCGTAACAGTATTCTCAGCAACAGCTATCAAGGCCTCTTGATATTTGGAATGCAGCATCAAAGTGGAGTCCTATACCGTGGGATTTGAATTCAGGTCTACTTCCTGTTCCTTGACTTGGACAGAATTGTATGCCCACGCGACGACATATAGTTTGACCCATGTCCGTGCGTTCGTCCGTCCGCCATTCCTTACAAATTTCCGTCAAGCTTTTCTCAGCGCGTAATAATCGTACATGAGAGAATGACCTAAAACCTGGGATGGATCAGTTTGACGAACTGTACGTCCTAAGCGACTTTCAGACCTGAATGACTTCTACTTCCTGTTAGGGGCCAACGGAGGCATCCGTGTCCAATAAATACATTCCTTCTTCATTAAATTTTTAAACGTTTTTCAGGGCGTACAAGACCAACTTACACACCCGCTAAACCTGAACGTAAATTAAATATGAAACAAACGTACGGACGGATAAACAGACCCATACACTATATATACATATATTCCGGTACGTAGGTGGAGCATAGAAATACCAGTAATATATATTTATAATCATCGATTTTGGTCCGACATTATATGTGATAATTTGTTAAACTCTTGTGGGTGTCGGACTGTTGGGCTGCCGGACTATTGGGTTGTCGAACTATTGGGATGTCGGACCAATGGGTTGTCGGACTATCTGGTTGTCGGACCATTCAGCTGTCGAACTATTGTGCTGTCGGACTACAGACATGTAACCATAAAAACAACTTTCGGGTCACGATAATCGCAACAGTACTAAAATTACATAAAAACATGAATAAACCGGCTTGAGTTAGTAGTTACCAGGTCGGTATTGGATTCCGCTTTGCTATTAACTATAAATTTCTGTTTTAGTGGTCATGGGATTTGATTATTTGTTATTATCAAATATACTGTTAAAATGTAAGAATACAATTGTAGATTTATTTATACTCTTCTCAATATCTGAAATGTAAGGAAACCGAATTTCAGGATTATCAGCAAATTGATATCAAAAGGTAGTATAACAAACTTTAAGGGTAACCAGCATACCAACAATTACAAAATGTTAGCATTCTTTGTTTTTCTGAATAAGGAAGATTGTGATTGTATTAGTGTAATAAAATAATTATTTGCTTTGATTTAATGTCGATATCAGGTTTTATCAGCCAGAGAAAATGTAATATTCACCGAGCCTCTAGGCATTAATTGTATAATAAAAGTGCTACCCGGTTAATAACTTTATTATTCTTTCGGCTTGTAAGGCAATTAAAAAAGTCATATTTCGGTCTTCCGAATAATTAATCTACTTCTTGCCTGCTCCAGATCGGTGATGAGACTTTCATGGCATTTCAAGTATATTGAAATGGATAGTCTGACTTGTCATACAGACCAGCCATTCAGACTGTTTGAATTATTTAATAAAATCGTTAAGAACTGGCTGATTGGCATTGGCCTTGTATTGATTCTCGGTCTACGGATCTCGGGATTTCAAATCAATAACAGGGTCAACACAGAATCATCAAGTTAGTAACACACTATTATATAGGGTATATTTCTAGCGCGCCTTTTTTTAATAGTGTAACGCGAACTCGACATCATAACGAGGGAAGAATAGGAAATAAAAGACGACGAGGTAAACAAACAGAGTGAAAACTGAAAACATTCGTTTTTACGGAATAACTAAAAACAATATTGACGCGATGTAACTGCATTAAACGATCAGATGAAATCATGTTATTCCAGCACAGTGAAACTAACATAAAGGTAATGCGTTAGCGGTGCCCTCCGATCTATGTAAGCAATAGATCATTGAGATTATTGGATGTTTTATTTCCGAGATCAAACTTGTTCATCGAGTAGTATGCGTCGAGGTGTATACAGAGATAGATGAAGTAAAACAAAAATTTATCTTTTTATCGCTGTTTTGTAACATTGTGACAAATGCCATTAACGATAATTATTTATATCACGCTGGAAGAGAGAGATGGAATTTTAAACAGATTTCATGGTCAAAGGAAAATTGAACCATATAGCGATAATCTTAAATAATTTGAATGGCAAGACATAAAACCCTGTCTTTACTAATGGCTTGTTTGTTTGTTTTTTAATGTTTTGTTTAAATTGTGTTTAACACCACTTTAAGCAAATTTTCAGACATATTATGACGTCCAGGCTTATTTGGAGAGGAATCCGGAGTACGTGGATTAAATCCCCGACCTTGACGACTATATCATGACGTCCAGGCTTATTTGGAGAGGAATCCGGAGAACGTGGTTTAAATCCCCGACCTTGACGATTATATTATGACGTCCAGGCTTATTTGGAGAGGAATCCGGAGTACGTGGATTAAATCCCCGACCTTGATGATTATATCATGGCGTCCAGGCTTATTTGGAGAGGAATCCGGAGTACGTGGTTTAAATCCCCGACCTTGTCGATTATTTCATGGCGTCCAGTCTTATTTTGAGAGGAATCCGGAGAATGTAGTTTAAATCCTCGACCTTGACGATTATATCTTGGCGTCCAGGCTTATTTTGGAGAGGAATCCGGAGTACGTGGATTTAATCCCCGACCTTGTCGATTATATTATGACGTCCAGGCTTAATTGGAGAGGAATCCGGAGTACGTGGTTTAAATCCCCGACCTTGTCGATTATATCATGACGTCCAGGCTTAATTGGAGAGGAATCCGGAGTACGTGGTTTAAATCCCCGACCTTGACGATTATATCATGACGTCCAGGCTTATTTGAAGAGTTATCCGGAGTACGTGGATTAAATCCCCGACCTTGACGATTATATCATGGCTTCCAGGCTTATTTGGAGAGTAATCCGGAGTACGTGGATTAAATCCCCGACCTTGACGACTATATCATGACGTCCAGGCTTATTTGGAGAGGAATCCGGAGAACGTGGTTTAAATCCCCGACCTTGACGATTATATTATGACGTCCAGGCTTATTTGGAGAGGAATCCGGAGTACGTGGATTAAATCCCCGACCTTGATGATTATATCATGGCGTCCAGGCTTATTTGGAGAGGAATCCGGAGTACGTGGTTTAAATCCCCGACCTTGTCGATTATTTCATGGCGTCCAGTCTTATTTTGAGAGGAATCCGGAGAATGTAGTTTAAATCCTCGACCTTGACGATTATATCTTGGCGTCCAGGCTTATTTTGGAGAGGAATCCGGAGTACGTGGATTTAATCCCCGACCTTGTCGATTATATTATGACGTCCAGGCTTAATTGGAGAGGAATCCGGAGTACGTGGTTTAAATCCCCGACCTTGTCGATTATATCATGACGTCCAGGCTTAATTGGAGAGGAATCCGGAGTACGTGGTTTAAATCCCCGACCTTGACGATTATATCATGACGTCCAGGCTTATTTGAAGAGTTATCCGGAGTACGTGGATTAAATCCCCGACCTTGTCGATTATATCATGGCGTCCAGGCTTATTTGGAGAGTAATCCGGAGTACGTGGATTAAATCCCCGACCTTGACGATTTTATCATGGCGTCCAGGCTTTTTTGCAGAGTAATCCGGAGTACGTGGATTAAATCCCCGACCTTGTCGATTATATCATGGCGTCCAGGCTTATTTGGAGAGGAATCCGGAGTACGTGGTTTAAATCCCCGACCTTGACGATTATATCATGGCGTCCAAGCTTATTTGGAGAGTAATCAGGAGTACGTGGTTTAAATCCCCGACCTTGTCGGTTATATCATGGTGTCCAGACTTATTTGGAGAGGAATCCGGAGTACGTGGATTAAATCCCCGACCTTGTCAATTATATCATGGTGTCCAGACTTATTTGGAGAGGAATCCGGAGTACGTGGATTAAATCCCCGACATTTCGATTATATCATGACGTCCAGGCTTATTTGGAGAGTAATCCGGAGTACGTGGTTTAAATCGCCGACCTTGACGATTATATTATGGCGTCCAGGCTTATTTGGAGAGGAACCCGTAGTACGTGGTTTAAATCCCCGACCTTGTCGATTATATCATGGCGTCCAGGCTTATTTCGAGAGGAATCCGGAGTACGTGGTTTAAATCCCCGACCTTAACGATTATATCATGGCGTCCAAACTTATTTGGAGAGGAATCCGGAGTACGTTGTTTAAATCCCTGCCCTTGACGATTATATCATGGCGTCCAGGCTTATTTGGAGAGGAATCCGGAGTACGTGGATTAAATCCCCGACCTTGTCGATTATATCATGGCGTCCAGGCTTATTTGCCATTTAAATCCCCGACCTTGTCGATTATTTCATGGCGTCTAGGCTTAATTGGAGAGGAATCCGGAGTACGTGGTTTAAATCCCCGACCTTGACGATTATATCATGGCGTCCAGGCTTATTTAAAGAGTAATCCGGAGTACGTGGATTAAATCCCCGACCTTGTCGATTATATCATGGCGTCCAGGCTTATTTGGAGAGGAATCCGGAGTACGTGGTTTAAATCCCCGACCTTGACGATTATATCATGGCGTCCAGGCTTATTTGAAGAGTAATCCGGAGTACGTGGATTAAATCCACGACCTTGTCGATTATATCATGACGTCCAGGCTTATTTGGAGAGTAATCCGGAGTACGTGGATTAAATCCCCGACCTTGACGATTATATCATGGCGTCCATGCATATTTGGAGAGTAATCCGGAGTACGTGGATTAAATCCCCTACCTTGTCGATTATATCATGGCGTTCAGGCTTATTTGGAGAGTAATCCGGAGTACGTGGATTAAATCCCCGACCTTGTCGATTATATCATGGCGTCCAGGCTTATTTGGAGAGTAATCCGGAGTACGTGGATTAAATCCCCGACCTTGTCGATTATATCATGGCGTCCAGGCTTATTTGGAGAGGAATCCGGAGTACGTGGTTTAAATCCCCGACCTTGACGATTATATCATGGCGTCCAGGCTTATTTGGAGAGTAATCCGGAGTACGTGGATTAAATCGCCGACCTTGTCGATTATATCATGACGTCCAGGCTTAATTGGAGAGGAATCCGGAGTACGTGGTTTAAATCCCCGACATTGACGATTATATCATGGCGTCCAGGCTTATTTGGAGAGTAATCCGGAGTACGTGAATTAAATACCCGACCTTGGCGATTATATCATGGCGTCCAGGCTTATTTGGAGAGGAATCCGGAGTACGTGGTTTAAATCCCCGACCTGGTCGATTATATCATGCATGCACTAAGACTATACCACGGAATCAACATTAAATTCTTACTACCTTAACAACTTGCCACCGCTGCCCCAATCTGACGTAATATAAATGGATGATCTACATCAGACAGCGCATACAATTTACACCAAGTGTTGATACTTGTGTGCTAAAGTTGTGAAATTTAAATTATTTATGCAGTCTATAATAAAAATAGCATTTCTGTAACTGATTATTTAGCAGTTCGATATTCAAATTTGACACTGTTGGGTTCCCTTACATACCAAACCTTTCCAGATGTATAAAATTGCCCTAGGTAGTATGTATAGCAATACTATACATCTTTTTATCTTGTATTTGATAAAGTGTATTTATTAATATCAAATATCGAACCCACTGCTAGCAGCAAGTTCGATATTAGAATGTCGAATATCGAACCCACTGCTAGCAGCGAGTTCGATATTCGGATGTCGAATATTGAATATCGAACCCACTGCTAACTTCACACCCGTACGATATTCCAGCATTGAGCCTGTATCTAGTAGACCAGTCTGTGACTGATAATTTTATAACAGTGTGACTGGTACTGTAATACTAGTAAATGTTACTGGTTAATGGATACCTGTATTTTATCTGTACTGGTATGCCCAATGTGCCTGCTGTAGCAGTATATATCATGATACTGGTTTACTAGTATGATAGGTATTTACGACTCATCTATTATTTATCCCGTGCCTCTCAACGGTTCGAGCCTCAATATGGACAGGATGTGATCGATACCAATCTTAATTGATAGGGATTGCCAGCCGTAAATTGATGGTTTTCACTTTATTTTCTGGCTTTTTCTACCAACAATTCACACCACAATATATATGATTCATTAAGTTGCATTAATCTCCAAATAGGTCCAGTTACTGGTATACTAACTACCATCACCATTCTGCCACCGAGAGACCTACACTGGCATGAGTCTGTTTGAAGGCCTCTTCGTTTCATTGTTGCTTTGTTTGTGTGTTTCGTGTTGTTTTTGTTTTGTTTATTGTTTTTTTTTGTGTGTTTTTAATTTTTGTATTAGGATTATAAATATATAACAACAATGTGCACCAATAGTTAAATTTTAATATCAGAGATAAATACAAATTTGATATTTGAACTACAAAAATGTTTTTTTTCATCTATCAAGTGCAACCTTGAAATTGTACAACTGAATCTAACAGTTTAAGATATTTATACGGGCTTTTGTTAGATTTAAAATGAAGTTTTATCTGGTGAGAACAAACAAAATCCCCACTTGTATTTGCCTCCCTGTCGAACCAAATGTTAAATGTAAACACAATAATGGTAATCGCAGTAGAAACAACGAACCAAACTGATTCTACCAGTAATAGTGTTGTATCCACATTTGCTAAACAATGTGAAGAACCAAACAATTATGAATATCTTTCAGTTAGAGTCAAGATACTAAAATCTTGAAATTTACAATCATGACCAGAATTCTCAACAAGACGTCCGCACCGAATAAAAAGCGGAAACATTTTAATAGCCGACTAATAAAAAACTAATTATCCATTATAGTGTTGTCTAAATAAAATGTAGACCGCTTAATGCTTCAATTAAATATAAACTATATGTAGAGCTGAAAGATTGATGAATGTTGTCAAATTTCCCGAACAGCTATTGAGTTGTTATGCTATGGTGACAAGTAGTTATCGCGGCAATAGCCGGGGCGGCTAACTAAGAGCTATCTAGTGCGACTTCCTTCACTTGTTTTCGCCAGCTCCTAGACCACTAGCCATCCGCGACCTTTGAGGCACTAGGAAATTCGTTTTCTATCGATAGATATATATTTTTTAATAAACTCTAACATATTTAAATAAATTTATAAGGGGTGGCGATCCAAATCTAGTAACTCCGGCTTTGTCCAATTACGCATCACAGCAGAAAATCAGAAAATCTAAAAAACACAGTAAATGCATTTTTCTTCATTTTAATTATAAAGAAAGTTCATAGCAATTGAATTCGACTATATGCAATAACTACAAAAAATACATTTATTTCCATTTTTTTGGTTGATAATCCCAAAAAAAAATGGCTGTCTGGTCTGTATACATCGTTTTCTTTAATGTAGATATATCGTCGTGTCGTCACATTCGCAAACGTATAGTCTATTACCTAAATTATATCCAAAATTAAAAATTGTCATAGGAAATAAACATGCAGATACATTACAACTAATCACTACTAGTCACGTATTACGAACAAGAAAAGACGAAAACCGACTTTTTATTATCGTTTGACACAAACAAATTGCGATAATTTCTACTAAATGACAGACCACGAGGCTTACTAATTTTATTTTCACGGTCCAATATGACATCAATGACGTTCCCGTCTGCCGAAAGTCGATGTATGTTATCAGAGTTCAGACAAGCAACGTACAGGTTACCTCCCCTGTCAGTAGTCATAGCTTTACGTTCACTGAAGTTCTCTGGTTTACATGTAAAACGTACTTCTCCACTGAGTCTGACACATCTTACTGTGTTATTGGTAGAGTCAGTATAGTAGACACTATCCTGGGGACCCGGATGTAGGTAGTAAATCCATCCCTCACCAGGTATAGTTATTGTAGTTATTGTCTTTCCTTGTTTACTGAGGATGTAAATCTTCCCACCATCACCACCAACACAGATCTTATCACCGACAACAGCTATACCCCAACCATCACCAGGTACAGAATGTGTACCACCGGACTTCATTGATTTTATGTCAACAAACTGTATTGACCTCTGGTCAGGTAGGGATACTACAGCTTTATCTTCACCTGGCATAATAGCAATACCCCATGGTTGAGCAGATAACGTACAATCCTGTAGGTAATCACCACGGTCACTGTATACCAGTAACTTGGTACTATTGAAGTTACAGAGTAGTAGACGGTTGTCGTCTGTCACAGCCATACTGGCTATACAGACATTACCGGTAGACTTAATATCAAATTTTATGTCGAACTTTGTTGGCATATCTGAATTGTTGTCGGTAAAACCTGAGCTTGATTTGACTTGGATGGTTTATACTTGATCGGACATGGTGTAGACTCAATTTGTACTGACCCCAAAGATCCGATGTGGAGTTGTTGCTGTTGAGATTTTATTAACGAAATTTTACAGGTCAACATCGATGCTATTATTTTTTGTACTTTAATATCATAGTCGGAAATTTTCCATTTATACGAGTTTAATAAAATAAATAGCTGGTTTTCTGATCCGTGTTTTGACACAAGCTCTAATTTACTGGTAACCTCGTCTAGAGATTCCATCAGTGTAGATAATGTTTCTTTGTCAGACTGTATTTGCTTCTCGCATTTCGTCTTAGCTGATTTAATTTCAGATATCACTTTCTTTTCGAGTTCATCTAGGCGTTCCAAAAGTTTGGATTTAATTAGCGAAACATTTCTCAGCACATCTGATTCTTCATCATTTAGACTCTTTAAATTATCTTTGCGGTTGCTTATAAGCGTTTTCAAAGTTCCACGTAAGCTAGATACGGTGCTAGATACATCTTCTAACATAAGTGATCTTCGAACTCCTTTGGAAGCAACGTTTGTTTGTTTGTTTGAATGGTGTTTTAACGCCACTTTCAGCAATTTTTCAGCTATTTCATGGCGTCCAGTTTTTATTGGGGGAGGAAGCCGGAGTACCCGGAGAGAACCCCCGACCTACGGTAGGAAAACTGGCAATCCTTGTCAATTAAGATTGGAGTCGAGTACACCCTGCCTGCAGTGAGAATCGACCCGCAATCTCAGTGTTGACAGACCACGTGATCAATAGTAGACGAACTACCTTGACCACTCGGCCACCGAGGCCCCTTGGAAGCAACGTCTACAGGAACACATTTTTGACATGTCCGGTGCGTTTCTGCCATACAAGAACGGCAGCATAGACAATCATGTTCCACGCAGAAAAAATCAAGTGCCATTTCGTCGTGGTTTTATACAACCACTTTGTACAGATAATTTTTCCTTGGGTAACGATCCAGGATCTATTAAATGATGAGAGGCTCATGCTTTGAATGAACTATGAGCGTTCAGACAGACCGTACATAGATTTTCCTCACCAGTATAGTACTTTATGGCCACTACGGGTGACAGTTCCTTACGTGAGTATGGATCGCAAATGGGTTTGGACGATGCCATTCTTTTCTGAAAAAAAAATTATGAATAAATTATAATCTTTTAATGGAAAATGAAAATATGTACTTACAATAATGTCGTTTGGTTGTTAATGTTTAACGCCAATGTCAGGTATTTTTCTGCTATATCGTGGTGCCCAGTTTTGTATTATAATATTTTGTATTATTTTGTAATACTCTGGGAAATACTTCATGAGAAAAACTGGAAATTAGGAGATAACTGTATTGTATTTGAAGATTTGCTGGCATCAATTATTGATTTGATGGTCGGAAATTGAGTTTATTGGCGACGCGTAAGCGGAGCCTGTAAACGGATATTTCCGACCATCAAATACCAAATTTATGCCGGCAAATTTATCTCCATTCTAATGCTACTGCAAAAAAATAATTAATTAACTGATTAGAATTGGAATTTTTTATTTGCCGGAAATAACGTCTGCGTTTGCGTTAAAATCTGACGGCATCAATAGTGGAATTGATGCCATGAAATTATTCACGTTATACAATCAGAATTGACGTTACATCAAGAACTGCATTAGAATCCTTGTTAGTTAGGATTTAAGTCTAGCACACCCTTCCCGCAGTGAGACTGCATGGAACCTACAAAGTCTATGTTGACAGGCACGTAATCCATAGCAGACTACCTTGACCACTCGGCCACCGAGACCTCGCTAAAATAATGTATCTTGATCTTTACGGGCAGTATTAGAAAATATTATATGTAACGGGTGCATTTAATTTTATTACTTTTAATGTAAATAATTATTACTTGTTACTGTGTTTTCGTCATAATAGCTCACACCCTAAAAATTTATAACGTACGCATCACATGAGCAGAGTAGCATAAGAAGAGGATAGTACTATATACATTATAGAAGTCAGCAGAGCAGCACAAGTACAGGATAGTACTACATATGACAGAAATCATCAGAGCAGTACAAGTAGAGGATAGTACTACACATTATAGAAATCATCAGAGTAGCACAAGTAGAGGATAGTACTATACATTATAGAAGTCAGCAGAGCAGCACAAGTAGAGGATAGTACTACACATTATAGAAATCATCAGAGTAGCACAAGTAGAGGATAGTACTATACATTATAGAAGTCAGCAGAGCAGCACAAGTAGAGGATAGTACTACACATTATAAAAATCAGCAGAGTAGCACAAGTAGAGCATAGTACTACACATTATAGAAATCATCAGAGTAGCACAAGTAGAGGATAGTACTATACATTATAGAAGTCAGCAGAGCAGCACAAGTAGAGGATAGTACTACACATTATAGAAATCATCAGAGTAGCACAAGTAGAGGATAGTACTATACATTATAGAAGTCAGCAGAGCAGCACAAGTAGAGGATAGTACTACATATTATAGAAATCATCAGAGTAGCACAAGTAAAGGATAGTACTACACATTATAGAAATCATCAGAGTAGCACAAGTAGAGGATAGTACTATACATTATAGAAGTCAGCAGAGCAGCACAAGTAGAGGATAGTACTACATATTATATAAATTAGCAGAGTAGGACAAGTAGAGGATAGTACAGCAAATTATAGAAATCAGCAGAGTAGCACAAGTAGAGGATAGTACTACACAGTATAGAAATCAGCAGAGTAGCACAAGTAGAGGATAGTACTATACATTATAGAAGTCAGCAGAGCAGCACAAGTAGAGGATAGTACTACACATTATAGAAATCAGCAGAGTAGCACAGGTAGAGGATAGTACTACACATTACAGAAACCATCAGAGTAGCACAAGTAAAGGATGGTACTACACATTATAGAAATCAGCAGAGTAGCACAAGTAGAGGATAGTACTACACATTATAGAAATAAGCAGAATAACACAAGTGGAGGATAGTACTTCACATTATAGAAATCAGCAGAGTAGCACAAGTAGAGGATAGTACTACACATTACAGAAACCAGCAGAGTAGCACAAGTAGAGGATAGTACTATACATTATAGAAGTCAGCAGAGCAGCACAAGTAGAGGATAGTACTACACATTATAGAAATCAGCAGAGTAGCACAAGTAGAGGATAGTACTACACATTATAGAAATCAGCAGAATAACACAAGTAGAGGATAGTACTACACATTATAGAAATCTGCAGAGTAGCACAAGTAGAGGATAGTACTACATATCATAGAAATCAGCAGAGCAGCACAAGTAGATGATAGTACTACACATTATAGAAATCAGCAGAATAACACAAGTAGAGGACAGTACTACACATCATAGAAATCAGCAGAGCAGCACAAGTAGAGGATAGTACTACACATCATAGAAATCAGCAGAGCAGCACAAGTAGAGGATAGTACTACACATTATAGAAATCAGCAGAGTAACACAAGTAGAGGATAGTACTACACATTACAGAAATCACCAGAATAATACAAGTAGAGGATAGTACTACGCATTATAGAAATCAGCAGAGTAGGACAAGTAGAGAATAGTACTACACATTATAGAAATCAGCAGAGTAACACAGGTAGAGGATAGTACTACACATTACAGAAATCAGCAGAGTAACACAAGTAGAGGATAGTACTACACATTATAGAAATCAGCAGAGTAACACAAGTAGAGGATAGTACTACACATTATAGAAATCAGTAGAGTAGCACAAGTAGAGGATAGTACTACACATTATAGAAATCAGCAGAGTAACACAGGTAGAGGATAGTACTACACATTACAGAAATCAGCTGAGTAGCACAAGTAGATGATAGTACTACACATTATAGAAATCAGCAGAGTAACACAGGTAGAGGATAGTACTACACATTACAGAAATCAGCTGAGTAGCACAAGTAGAGGATAGTACTACACATTATAGAAATCAGCAGAGTAACACAGGTAGAGGATAGTTCTACACATTACAGAAATCAGCTGAGTAGCACAAGTAGAGGATAGTACTACACATTACAGAAATCAGCAGAGTAACACAAGTAGAGGATAGTACTACACATTATAGAAATCAGCAGAATAGCACAAGTAGAGGATAGTACTACACATTATAGAAATCAGCAGAGTAGCACAAGCAGAGGGTAGTACTACACATTATAGAAACCAGCAGAATAGCACATGTTGAGGATAGTACAACACATTATTGAAACCAGCAGAATAACACAAGTAGAGGATAGTACTACACATTATAGAAATCAGTAAAATCAAGTTAATCCATGTTTCTTAGGCAGTGCCATCTCTAGGATTTAGAAGTAGCCAGCAATCTCTAGGATTTAGGAGTAGGCAGCCATCTCTAGCATTAAGGAGTGACACACACAGAATTCAATTGAATTAAAGCAGTTCTACAATGTTACAATTATTTTTGAACAGCGTTTTGTTTTGTTCACAAAAGATTAATTAAACACATTAGCAGCCATGTTGAATGTACCTAAAGTACCTCGATACATTAAAAAAAAATATCAACCCAGGACATTTTTAAGTTGAGAAAAAGCTATCGTTAAGTATGATTGCAGCGGTATTATTTTTAATCAAAAAGCTTGATAATTAATGTGGTCCTACGATGCTCGACAAAGGCACGATAAATGCCGATCTTAACTCTCCCGACACACTTTAATCCTGACTATAGGATTTAATGGACATTAAATTAAATGTGCTGAAATTTCAACCCCTGTCTTTAATTACGGCACGTGAATAACTGTACTTGAACCGTATGGACGTAACCACTGCGTCGGCCCATTAGACCCCTTGAGATTTATCGATTATACTATAAAATAATGACAGACTTCATATTAACGGGTTCTTGATTATATATCGATCATGAGTCTTTCTTTCTTGGTAACTGAAAAATGCACCCATTATAACCTTATATATATAGAAATGGCACCCCACTTTTAGCTTTACAAAACGAAAGTAGTTTTTGTAAATACACAAATAATTGCAGTTAGTAAAGGAATATGTTGTCAAAATATTTGTTATATGTTCAATTAGCAATTAACAATGTGAATTACAATTGATTAATGATTTTAAATCCTCAATTAAATTAATTCTTAATTTGTTTACTTGGCTTGTGTCGGAGTAAACGGTGTGTCCCAAATGTACGACAACGGGAAAACCTATTTTGACGTGTGTGAAACCCGGATGTCGTTATGTCTCCGATAACATTAAGTTGTGACCATTTTGCAGAGCAGTTTATCAATTTTATTTAAATTTGATTGGAATCTCAGCAAATTATTTCTCAGTTTAATGCAAACATTAACATTATTTAAAAAATGGCGATTGGAAGTACCTGTTGTGGAATCAAATAGGGATAAAACAAACAAATAAATAAAACAAAACAAAACTAGAAAAACTTGAAGCAAATTGATACCCCCCCCCCCCCGCTTCCCTTATGTGAATTACAAAGTCTGTCCATATTTTTCTATGGGAAACCAAATTATCGTCTGACCAAATGTAAAATATCGGGTGTACAATGACCCTAGCATGTGACAAATATTCCATGTAAGTTTCATCAAATTCCATTCAGTATCATGGAAGGAGTTGCGCATAAGATAATGTGTAACCGACACCCCATCACTATATATACCCCTGGTATGAAGGGGGAGACAAAACAAACAAAGAAAAAAACAAAAATAAAGAACCCCCTATAGGTTAAAATACACATGTACCTATCATTATATTTACAACAGTTTTATTCTAGACTTTGCTCCGCTACAGTCACAAACTTAACGTTAACACGAAGGAGAATGCAGTAAATTCTAATTCAGACAAAATATCAAAACAATTCTCGTTGTTAAAAACCAAAAGTGAAGTTGCTACACGTAATTCAGACACTTCAAGCTAATTCCCATCATCTCTGGCCAAGTTTTATGATCTGGTTCCCTCTCTATTCAAGAGAAGGAGGACCAGATCGCAAGTTGGCTAGCGAAAATGGCGAATATCTATAGTTCAAACTGGAATCAAAGAAACCTATTTGCTGACATGTGTAAAAAAAAATACCGACTCCAATTTGACGTTTGGTCCAGTGAGCAATATTTCAGCCAGATTAGATTTTTGCGTTTTACATCCAGCGGGGAGTATTTCAGTCATATTTTATGTAGACTTGGCGCCTGGCCCACATTATTTCAGCTTTGTGTATGCTCAATGTGAGTTCAAAGAGCATTATTCGGCTATATTAAATATTTGCTTCACGTCCAGCGAACAGTTTGTCAGCTATATTAAATGTTTGTGTGTGTCCTGCTAGCAGTATTTCAGCTATTCTGAATAATTGCTTGACGTCAAACCAGCAGTATTTCAGCTATACTGGACGCATGCTTGACGAATAGTGAACATTATTTCAGCTATACTGGATGTTTGCTTTACGTAAAGCGAACACTATTGCAGCTATATTTGATGTATGTTTGAAGCCCATCAAGCGTTGTGTCTGCTATATTGGATGTTTGAATTATGTCGAGCATAATTATATATTACGTGTATGGGTGACGTCTATTGAGCAGTATTTTAGCTTAATTGGATGTTGCTTGACGTCATGCGAGCAGTAAATCTGCTATATTGGATTTTGTTTTAGCTTTATTGGATATTTTTTACGACTATCGAAAAGTTCTCTTGCTTCATTGCGTAAATGTTTTACGCACATCAAGCAGCATTACGGCTATAATGGGTGTCGAGCAGTATTTCAGCTATATTGGATGTTTTAGTTACGTAAAGGGAGCAGTAGTTGATCTATTTTGGATTTAATTTTACGTTCTGCGAGCAGAATGTCAGCTGTATTGGATGATTTTGTGAGTCTTTTGAGCAGTATTTTAGCTATTATGGATGTCTGTTTGACGTAGTGCGAGCAGTATTAGATCATGATTGCAGTATTTCAGCTATATTGCATGTATCCATGACGTCCAGTCAGCATGTGCCAGCTATAGTAAATGTATAATTTACATTAATCGAGTAGTATTTCAGCAATATTCGATGTTTGCTTTACGTACAAATAGTAGTATTTCATCTATTTTTGGGTTATGTCAAGCGCGCAGAATTACAATTTTATTGTATGTTGGCATATCGAGCAGTATTTCAGCCTCAGCTATACGGCTTTTTACTAACGTCAGGGGGCGGGGCAGTATTTCAACTGTATTGCCTGTTTGATTTACAACCATTGAACTCATTAAATGTTTTCTTTGCGTCGAGCGATCAGTAGTCTAACTATATTTAATGTTTATTTTACGTTTATTTTATTTAAGCGAGCAGTATTTGAACTATAATTGGATGTTTTCTTTATTATGTCGAGTTACGTTCCGTCTAGCTAGACACTTTTAGCTATATCGTGATGTCCAGTTAAATTTGTGGAGGAAACAGGTTATCCGGTAAACACCTCCAACCATAATTTGAATTCGAGCATACCAGTCTGTGCTAGTTGTTGATTTTCAGGATTGAAATAAATTCATATTCGTAGGGAAAATTTTGAATCTTTCGAGAATATCACAGTATATATAAAACCCAATGTATTCATTGAAACAAACAAATGTTTTGTTGATGTTTTTGTCATTTAAATCCATTCAGTGGAAGGTATAATACACGTTTATTGGAAATTGGCAAAGTTTTTATAATTTGCACCTCGATTCTATTGACTTGCGATTGTTATTTAGAATAGACAAACTATATACGCTGCAACTCCTAAATAATTTAAATATGTGTAACCTCGTAACTTCGTTTACAAAATTCCTGCTTATTGCCGAATGGAAAGTTTTGTTTCCGAATATATGTACTTGCCTTAATGCCGCTTTCAGCACAATATCAGCAATATCGAACAATGAATATTAACTGTATGGACACTATAAACAGGACAACAAAAATGGTACATAATACCAGTAATGTTTGTTATTTGAATGGAGTTTACCGCTAATTTTCAGCATTCACAGGCTGGAGTACCCCGTGAAAACCGAGCCATTTGGCGGGAAAACTTAAAATCCTTGTGAATTAGAATTGGAGTCGAGAGCACCATGTCACTAGTAAGGCTGAAACCTTCAGTGTTGACGATACACTATAAATCTTAACTATTCAGCCACCGAGGCTCTACATATACCATAACCATGTCGTATGTAGAAATGAAAGTCAGAATATCTGCTAAAATACTGTTATATTATATGTTTACTACATATTTACTACAATGTTAGAAGTAGAACATTTTTTACGTTTTTATAAATTAGAAAATTCTAAATCCTCCATCTGACACTAATAATCTCCTGCGCTTAGATATATTGACTAATCGGGTGTGATCATGTGACATCTACTTGAAATGATTTGACGTTTATTTACAGCAGGGCATAGACATTTTTTCCATATAAAACATTAACACACTTTTGGCCGATCGCAATTTTAATATAGTATTTGTTGCCTCTGTCATGTTAATTATAACAAATATACCATATGATTGTTTAGTGTACAAGAACATTTTCTCACCGTACTGTATATGTTATATTGCCCTACGCCATTTTTGCATATAAAGTGAAATAAATATTAATTGAATTATTAATTATTAAATAAAGAGAAATTACAGTGTATCTTACAGCATATTGTTACATTCTACATTACATTTTACATACATGTACATTACACCAGTTTTCCTACATTACATTTTACATACATGTACATTACACCAGTTTTCCTACATTACATTTTACATACATGTACATTACACCAGTTTTCCTACATTACATTTTACATTCATGTACATTACACCAGTTTTCCTACATTACATTTTACATACATGTACATTACACCAGTTTTCCTACCGCAGGTCGGGGGTTTTCTCCGGGTACTCCGGCTTTCTCCCCCAATAAAAAATGGACGCCATGATATAGCTGAAAAATTGCTGAAAGTGGCGTTAAACACCATCAAACAAACAAACAAAACATTCTGAAATTTGCACTGTTAAACTTTATCTATCTTTCTTTTCCAATGAATTATTCAATTTAGATTTTTTATGTTTGCCTGAAATAGATTGACGTCATTCTAAGCAATTGTTCATATATTCCATGGCATTATGTTTTTTTTAGGGTGAACAGTAAGCACCAAACGAAAAGCATCTTCTTTGCTCAGGAAAACAATCTTTGTTTATATAAAGATGGTGTCGAGCAAATATGTATTACTAAATTATCTTTAAAATGTAGACCAGAAAGAACATCATAATAAAATTTAAAATTTAACGCAACATAATTAAATTATAAAAATGACTGCAATTAAAAATGGAAATAAACGTTTGAGGCATTATGACGTATTTAAGTAGCAAGATATAACACAACTATTATAGAAAGTTGTAGCGGTTATAAAGGCATGCCCTTCAGTCGGTGAGAATGATTATACAAAGATTGTGTGTGTATTGTTATTTACTATTGGTAAATACACAACTTTAAGCACGAAATATGTTTTGTTTGGAGTCGAGCACACCCTGTCTGCAGTCAATCTCAAACACGCACCATCTATTTTGACATACCAGTTCCTAATTGTATATTATGTACATGTACCTCGGATATCAAAGGCCACTACAGCTGCATGTATATGCGTATAAATATAAATAATAAAAGCATATTGTTTGTGTAAAGACAAAGACAAATTTTATGAAAATTATACATCTAAGGCTTTAGAAAGATAAAAGTTCGTATATGAATGGAAACTAAGAGGCAAGATATTTCCACCGAGCATTATTGGTCAAAATTGGATTCAGTCATAATGATGGGGAAGTGCAATCTATTCGCCAAACCACCTAAGGAATTCTTGTCAAATGCAAAATTGTTTATAACTATCGAAGTGATCACATGAATTCATCATAAATACTGCTGACCATAATTACCAGCAATATTGAGTCATTGCGGCATGCAACGTGCGAGCGCTAATATACAATTTTGTACATCTCAATTATGCCCTTCTTATAGAAAAAAATTTTTTTCGTCGTATTACATACACACATACATGTACACATAACCGGCATTAGATGCTATCCTTAATTAACAGCACTAGCTATAACGCGCCGTATTACATATATATGGCATACATGTACACATAACCGGCATTATATGTTATCCTTAATTAACAGCACTAGCTATAACGCGCCGTATTACATACATATGACATACATGTACACATAACCGGCATTATATGTTATCCTTAATTAACAGCACTAGCTATAACGCGCCGTGTTACATACATATGGCATACATGTACACATAAGCGGCAATATATGTTATCCTTAATTAACAGCACTAGCTATAACGCGCCGTGTTACATACATATGGCATACATGTACACATAACCGGCATTATATGTTATCCTTAATTAACAGTACTAACTGTAACGCGCCGTATTACATACATATGGTATACATGTACACATAACCGGCATTATATGTTATCCTTAATTAACAGCACTAGCTGTAACGCGCCGTATTACATACATACGGCATACATGTACACATAACCGGCATTATAGGTTATCCTTAATTAACAGCACTAGCTATAACGCGCCGTATTACATACATACGGCATACATGTACACATAACCGGCATTATATGTTATCCTTAATTAACAGCACTAGCTATAACGCGCCGTATTACATACACTGCATGAAACAATAACTTTTAGGAGAGTCAAAAGGTATCCAGAAGTCCCAATTTTGACTACATTTTGTTGTCTTTTTAACACATTTTTAAAAAATACAAAAGATCTAAAAGATCACCTTTCTGTATACCTTTTTGACTTCAAAAGTCAGTCGAAATGGCCCACTTTTGATTTGACAAAAGGTGTTGAAAAGTTTACCTTTCCAAGTCTAAAATATGTTCAAAAGGTGAACAACAAAATATGACCTTTTTTTCCAAAATATAATCTGTTGTAGACAAAAGATAATAAAAAGGTCAAATATCCACACAAGAAAAGGTGATGAAAGGTAGGCCACAGATGGTATTTTCAAAACCAAAAGACCAACCACATATGGTATTTTAACCAAATTAAAATCCAAAAGGTCTGCTTTTGTGTTGATGACATTACAAACAAATGCATAAAAGGTTACTTGTTATAATCTTAAATATGGTCCAAAGGTTCTGAAAGTCCATATTTTGCATGGACAACATTACAAAATGGACATTTAGGTTAGGGGAAAGATGATATGATGAAAAAAAGCTACAGTTAGGCTGACATGGATTTGGTTTTTTTCAACCTGTCCGCAGTCAGCATTCCAAAAATGTCCACCTTGACCTCTCATTTTGTAAACTAGTGAGCATCATTGCTGACTTACATTTATCAATAATACTAGTCTTGTGATAAAAGAACATGTCTAGTCCAATGAAAAGGTTGGGCAAGTTTTACGCTAGAAATATTGACACTGTGCTCACTTAAGCTCTAATATTGGACTGTTGAATTTGTATCAATAGGATGACCACTAACTTGAACAATGGTCAAGGAAATTCTAGATGGCACATAATTCAGAAAGTAGAGTTAAAGTATACCAGCTAATACAATTGCCTATAATCACTGAGCTGATAAGGCTTGTCTAATGGCAATTAATCCCAAAGTTGTAAATTCTATTAACCTTGGTATCTTTGATGACATTTTATTTCTTACAATTTTCTCATTTTCAAATGGATAAATATTGAATAAAAGAATTAAACAATTCAACGATTTATTGAATAAATGCTAATTATGTCAGTATGTACATTTTTCAATCTGTTTTACAATCCAAGATGAAGGTGTTTTAGTTCATTTCTGGTGGCTCATTTTCTGTCCTTTCTGCTTTTGGTTGAACAAATGTCAATAAATTTACAGTCTAATTTTATCTTTTATTCTTTAAATTTATCCAACTTCGAAGATGTCTAGTATGTAATAAATCCATCTTGACATTCCTCATATGAGGGCATATATAGGCTATAAACACAGGTCTTATCTTCTTGATATCACTGATCTCCATATTGTCTAGTGCAGTTATGATCCACTTGGTTTTCTGAAAAATATATATATACAGTGTATGTGTGTGTTACAGATCTAGAAATAACTAAAATGATAAGGGGCACAGTATGTAATAATAATAAATGTTGACATTTTGTATAAAATATCCATAAAACTGAACGTTTGGGAGGGGCTGGAAGGGGTCCATTAACAGGGTAACAATTTTTAAATTTTTCCCAAAACAGATAACAGTACATTTAAAATAATGATAACACTAACAGATAACAGCAATTTACATTAGAAAACAGTGAGTTCATAAATCGAAAAAACAGATAACAGCAGAATCTCATCAAAGGGCGATACAGTGAAAAAATGCATTAATCAGTGTTTCCATAGAAACTAGTATGTGATCTTATGTATATCCCTCCCTTCATAGGGAGACTTAATTACATTGAAATAAGTGGTGATTAAAATGAATTAACAGATAACAGAGAAAAATCTGTAAAACAGTTAACATTGTTCTGATTATTATTATTAAACGTACAGCAAACATGGCTTTTATTTTCATTATATCAGGTAACAACAATTTAAAAAAAAAACCAGGTAACAGACGGGACATGTAAAATGCCCAAAACATGTTAACAGTAAAGATATTGCCCCCCCCCCCCCTTTGCTGATATGGCTTTCTACTGTTTCGAAAATTGTCATTTAGAACACTCCATATTAAATGAAGAAGCATTTGTTCATCATTGAAGGTTGTATTTAATGTGACCTTGTCTGTTTTGATGGATTTGCTGTCAGATGTTTATTCTTATCTTCTTTTTATTTATACACTCAAAAAAATTCTAGACTGAAAAAGTATTATCGTAACATACTTCTTTTTTCTGTTCTAGTGATCCTTTCTTCTTTTTCTAGACATCTAGCTTGTCGTTATGCATAGCAGTGTTTTCGTGCTTCTTTGTCAGGCGTACTATCTACGTGTATCTGTTAATAGCATCTGAAAAAAATATTCATTTGCAAGTACTCTAAGGGACATTTAACTTGAAGGGGGTGGCCTTGGTTTTTTGTTTTGTTTTTTGAAGGCGTCACGACAGAATATTTTTTTTCATTAGCATAATATTTTATATAGCAGAAATCCTTCTTCAGAATATTTTTTTTCTTACCCTCTGCTTCCAAAATTTTTGTTTCATCAAAAAGTATTTCCCCCTCCCCCCCCCCAAAAAAAAACCACACACAAGCAAGTATAATTCTAAGTACAATATTTAAATTAAAATAATATTTCTTGCAGTATAGGTTAAAAACATAATACATGCAATATAATTCATGTATTTCATGAATAAAATATGTTTAAATTAAATCAATATAAATCATTAAAATAATGTGAAATATATTCAGACAATAAATATATATTTGTGTATAATTATCTCCCCTTTCAATTTGCAATATGGCGGATATGTGTTCTGTTCGGTGCGATTTTCGATTTTCCATTGCTTGAAAGCCGTGGAAAAACTCAAAGATAAAACAGATTTAGATATTCTTGGATATATATACCTGATATGAAGTACTAACATCGTCGGAGTCAACACTTTGCTCATAAAAAGACACAATGTGGCAGTCGATGTGCGTCAGCGGTCAATCTCAATCTTGACATTCTTGATTACCAGTAAACCTACTGACAGTGCTGAATCCTCAAGAATTTCATCGTCTGAGATATCAAATACTACACTAGCCATAATAATTGTTCGAACATGGAAGTTCACAGGAAAGAAAGCGCAATCTTGACTTTTCCACTAAAAGGTGAGCACCGTCTTCGAAAATAGGCGCCGAGGGCTGGCACTCATGTAGATAAGAAAATTGAGATGCTGATTGGATGTTGTTAATGATGTCCGGCACACGCGCAAACAAAGACTAAGCCATGTGCACTGCGGCCATGCATCTGCTTATTTTATGTAAGTAGAATCTGTAGTATCTTAATATAATTGTATGTTTTATAGTTATGAAATTTAGTTTTGGTAAGTGTACAGTGTAAAAATTACATACTTTTTCATTATATTATAAATTATAATTATAATAAATAAAATTGTATTTATAGATGTTACCACAAATTTTCCCTGCAGGTTCACAATGATGCTGTCAACACTGTCCATTTTTAATTAAAAATATTTCAATTGCTGTATAAAAATGTGCAAGTCAACATCCTTTCAAGGTACATTGTAAATACTTAATAACTAGCCCTCTTTATTACATATTTCTATGTTTTATAGAAACAGAGCGCATTTTGTTTATTTGACACATGTACATGTAATTACTAGTCTACTATACTCTCAGAAAAAAAGTAAATTTAATTTGAAAATGGAGTTAAACCAATTTTTATTTTCCATCATAGACAAATTATAAGTCGCATATATACATGTAAATACCCCTTTTAAGCCATTTGGCGGGGGAGTGAGTTATTTCACCCTGATATAACATTAAAAATAAAGTAATCAACACATATTACAAGTTTTGAAGTTATTTAGAAAAATTTCAATTTGAACCACTAGGTACAATATAATGTAACATCGTCATATGTAAAGTATTATATTTTTTACTGTGGGAAAACAACCCAGAGCGAACAGGTACATGTATCTGGTTGAAACATAAGTCTGGGACTATCTGACTCGATACCGCCTTAAGGTACTAAAATTGTGATATCATACATAGGTACAAATCTGCCAAAGGTCATCATTTTATTCATAAATACATGATAATTTACATTCTTTTGCCTTGATATAAATTAATACTCTGTATAGGACAAAATATAAAGTAATCAAAGAAATGGACCAACATCTGCTTATTAATTTATTAAAATTAATGACCACATAAATACAATGAAAATGCCTAGTGTTATGATATAATTTTATGTATCATTCATTTGGACTGCTTCTCATTATTGACGAATTTAGTTCTTCAATAAAAACCGTTTATTTCTTTGAATATTTTTTATACATGTATATTGCGTTTTTTGTAGGTAAATATTGCTAACCTTAGCAGATTTTCATATGAAAGTACACAATCATCAAGTACATGTATAACTGAACCATTGAAGCTCAGTTATGGAGATGTCTAATTACATGAAGATTCCTGAAGGAATGGTAAGCCACAATAAATTATCAGCTTATTAAAAATAATAACTTCTGGCCATGATGAGTCTTACAAACGTTATTATCCCTGTGTTAAACATGTTTGACTCCTACTGAGTTATTGATGCAAGAGCATTCATATGATGAGATTTGCAAAGGGGAGGTAGGAGGGGGAGGATGTTGTAATAAAACTAATAAAAGCTGTGTTATGTTTTGTAACATAATTTGCATAATTTCATAATTACTAAATATTATACTACGGTTAAAAACCAGCCTTCTCCTATGTATTTAAATGGGAAATTTTATCATGCGACAAACCATGGTCGAACATTCAACATTAATCCATAAAAATATCAAAAGATGTTACAACATATACTAAATTACTAAGAGGTTGTAGAGAAAAATTTGGGCGTAGATATTCAAGTTTAATGGTGAATATTTATATTTGGCATTTAAAAAAAAACTTTTTTACAATGTTATTATATTATGGGAGTGGAATGCTCTGTATTTCACAAATTCCTTATTATGTGTTTAGAGTCAATATGTTACATACTAAACTTATGTTTGGACTAATCTTCTTTAAAATTAAAAGTGGTAGTTTGGTGGTTTTATTGTATGTATACCTTTCAATGTCTTCCAATACGAATCATGTATGGAGTTATTTTATGACCCCCAATTTTCATTGGGGGAGGAAGCTGGAGTACCTGGAGAAACCTCCAACCTTCAGTAGGAAACTGGCAATTAAGATTAAGTCAAGTACACCCTACCCGCAGTTTGACTCGAACCAGCAACCTTGGTGTTGACAGACCACATGATCAATAGTAGACAAACTACCTTAACCACTCGGCCTCCGAGGCCTCTGATACCTGAATGGGGGTAAATGCATCCTGCTTTCATGCCAGACACAGCTGTTCATAGGATATGTTGCTTAGTTTAGTTTTAGTGTTTACTTTCATAAGTACTTATTTTAATTGTTACATTTTATTTTACAAAGGAGTTTACAAGGATAAGGAAAGAAATGGTTAAAGCAAGAAGAGGAAAGGGGACAAAAGCAAAGAATCAAAGGTACATGTGTAGGTAAAATTTTACTTGAATTTACATGTATGTTCTATTTCCTCTATTAGAATGTTTCTGCCCTAAATTACAGGGTAGATACATGTAGGTAGATACATGTATAAAGATCAAAATTTTGAATTGTGTGGGGGTTTTTTCATATCCCAAAATCTAGTAACAGAATAAATAATGGCAACCTGTAGCAGAACTTAGAATACATCTGATGAATTAGAGAAATGAAACAACAGCAGTGATTCTGTGCCGGTCATTGGGACCATCACATGGTATACAAATATCGGACCTAACCATATTTTGGCAGACCGTACAGAGGATTTTCGCTGACTCGGGAATGACACTGTCACTTGGAAATTTTGCTGTTTCAATTTTGACATGTCAAACTTGTTTACTAGGTTTTAGTCAATTTTTATACAAATTTTACTTGTACGGTATACTTCTAAATATTTGCCATCAAAAATCATTTTCTTGACCAACCTTAAACACATTATAATATCATCTTTCTGTTGGCTGTAGTTATATAATACTTTGATTATTTCAATTTTGCATTTCATTTCAGGTACAGAAAAACAAATCATACTTGGACTTGAACTGGTTACCAAGAGTATATAGAAACTTTTAGAGAAGAAACAGTTGTTCCTAGTAAAAACAGAGTGAAAATAATCAATATCTTTAAAAAGAGACTTTGTTTTCAAACATGGTAAAATACCAGAGAAGTGAAATATTCATCTTGCAAAGGAAAAATAAGAAAATTAATGATTGAATTTTTAAAGTTTGTAGTCACTGAATTGAATTTTTTAGAATAGTCAAAATATAATTATCAGATAAATATTAAACAATAGTTGATTAGTTTGGAGGTAATCTATTCTTTCTGATGCTCGTGTTCTTACTGCAAACAGGAAGTTACAATGACATGCTTAATTTATTGGTGAATGAGCTGTGATATCTAGGAGAAAGCGTGCACACTAAACATGGAGCTTCCTTTCCTTAATTGGAGTGTGCACACAAATCAGTCAAGCCGCTGCCATTGGGAGAAAGTGTGCACACAAACAAGTGAAGCCGCTACTCCTTTCATTGGGAGAAAGCGTGCACACGAACCAGTGAAGCCGCTACTCCTTGCATTGGGAGAAAGCGTGCACACGAATCAGTGAAGCCGCTACTCCTTGAATTGGGAGAAAAGGTGCACACAAACTAGTGATGCTTCTTTTCTTAGATTAAACAGTTTACACACCAAGCAAATCTTAGCAAGCCATTGTGTTAGATATAAATACATAGATGGTATTTAGAATGCAACAAATAAAATGAAAAAGTCATCTCTGACATACATGTCTGTAAGCATTTATTAGAATGCAATGTAAGAGTTTGCGACATTAATTTATTAACTTGTATGATGCTACATTACAAGTAGTTGCATAGTTAAAATAAAATGACATTAGTTTTCAAAAAACCAAAATTTTATTTTGGTCATATGAGAAAATTGTTTTCATTTTCCATCAAATTTGTATAACAGTTTAGAAGGTACTGAAGCCTGTTTTGAGCAAATTCAGGTTAGGATGACTTAAATGAAGACAACATTAACAAACATTAGAATTTGAGTAAGAAATAGGGAAGCAATCATACTGGTTTTGTGGCATTATGGCAGTATATTTAATATATTTCTGATGTTGCTGTGACCTTATTTTTGAAAATTTTATAGGCATTTTTCAAGTGTCTGTCTTGTAAATCGAGTGTGTATTCCAAAGATGAGAGGAATTACTCTGCACATATACCATTTATCAAAACTTTTAAAGAGGAATGCTAGAATTCAAGCAATACATAGTTTGTATTAGATGTTAAGTTTTGTATGAATTTGGTGATTGTTTTCGTGTAGTTAAAGGTTCAATTTCATAACCATTTTCTTTCTAATCTTGGACAAATTTGTGATCAACCCCTTCTAAAGCAAATTAATAACGAGTCCTACATTTTCTTTTTTCATATACATGTTAGATTTATTTTTATAAATGGTAATATTTAAGCTCTTTGCTGATTCTTAGATCAATTGAAGTTACAATAGTATAGTGCTGTATATTTTTAGTATGCAGAGATATTTGCTGCTTTAAATTTGTTAAATATAATTTAATACTGCATTGTGGTATGTTTGTAAGGAAGTATTTTCTCATGAATGTCAAGTGTACACAAATAAAATTTATGTGGCAAGGAAAGAAAAGAAATGCAAAAGAAGAAATATATAGTGACAACTAACTTCTGAACTATCTTTGTTCACACTTAAAATAGTATAATAGTATGTGATGTTTTTGTTGTATATTTTTAAATACTTACATATATAGTGTAATGTTTTTATTGCGAATGCTTCTTATTAATAACTGTTAACTTAAATTATCTGTTGGTTTTTATCATTCTTTAGGTAGATATTTAAGGTCAATTTTAAATGTGTTTAATCACAGGAGCGTTTTTAAGATCAAAAGTATACTGCTGAAATTCATGACATTACTCAATATTGTATGACACTGAATTTCTCATTAGTTTAACATTACACCTATTGTTTGCAGATTTTGGAATTGAGATCAACATTGATTCAAGACTGTACCACTACTAGGAAAGATAAAAATATCATAGTTTTGTAATATTTATTTCATATTGCAGCAAAATGTCATTAAAATGTCAACACCGTCAATATAACAAATTCTTGACATTTTTAATTAATATGATCAAATGTCACAGATGACTATTCATCCAACTTCATTATAAACAAAACGTCCATGTAACATGTCGTTGAAGATGATTTGTGGTGGACTTGTTGAAATGTCATTGGTGACCTTTCATCCACCTGCCAGTATCAACAAAATTTCTGAGATAACATATCGTTCCTCTTTTATAAGGAAAAAATGTCGCAGACGACCTGTTGTCCACCTGTCATTGTACACAAAATGTCCCAGTAAATATATCGTTCACCTTGCAGTTTGAACGAAATGTCAAAGATGACCTGTCATTCATCTTTTAATTTTAATGAAAGATCAAATATTGTCTGTCGTTCACATTTCTAAAATACAAAAGGTCAAAGGTTGCCTTTTCTACCACAAAATTTAACAAAATATGGACTTTGGATATAGGTAGACTTTTGATAATATTTTGGGCTTGACGAAATGTGAACAAAAGACGATTTTTCGTGCAGTGATACATACGGCATACATGTACACATAACTGGCATTATATGTTATCCTTAATTAACAGCACTAGCTATAACGCGCCGTATTACATACATACGGCATACATGTACACATAACTGGCATTATATGTTATCCTTAATTAACAGTACTAGCTATAACGCGCCGTATTACATACATATGGCATACATGTACACATAACCGGCATTAGATGCTATCCTTAATTAACAGCACTAGCTATAACGCGCCGTATTACATACATACGGCATACATGTACACATAACCGGCATTATATGTTATCCTTAATTAACAGCACTAGCTATAACGCACCGTATTACATACATACGGCATACATGTACACATAACCGGCATTAGATGTTATCCTTAATTAACAGCACTAGCTATATCGCGCCGTATTACATACATACGGCATACATGTACACATAACCGGTATTAGATGTTATCCTTAATTAACAATTAACAGCACTAGCTATAACGCGCCGTATTACATACATACGGCATACATGTACACATAACCGGCATTAGATGTTATCCTGAATTAACAGCACTAGCTATAACGCGCCGTATTACATACAAACGGCATACATGTACACATAACCGGCATTAGATGTTATCCTTAATTAACAGCACTAGCTATAACGCGCCGTATTACATACATACGGCATACATGTACACATAACAGGCATTATATGTTATCCTTAATTAACAGCACTAGCTATGACGCGCCGTATTACATACATATGGCATACATGTACACATAACCGGTATTCGATGTTATCCTTAATTAACAGCACTAGCTATAACGCGCCGTATTACATACATATGGCATACATGTACACATAACCGGCATTATATGTAATCCTTAATTAACAGTACTAGCTATAACGCGCCGTATTACATACATACGGCATACATGTACACATAACCGGCATTAGATGTTATCCTTAATTAACAGCACTAGCTATAACGCGCCGTATTACATACATACGGCATACATGTACACATAACCGGCATTAGATGTTATCCTTAATTAACAGCACTAGCTATAACGCGCCGTATTACATAGATATGGCATACATGTACACATAACCGGCATTAGATGTTATCCTTAATTAACAGCACGGGATATATTTAAATATTTGTTTTGTGATTTGAACAACAAACATTTATGTATCATTTATAGATATTGTACATGCAGTAAGCATAGATCGAAACTATGCAGTATATATTAATGTGTTGACTGGACATATCAACAAGATAAGAATAAGCCATATAAGAGGCGAGGACGAGTTTCCTTCTGAGTCCTTTTTTATTGTTTTTGTCAAGTCACCACACAAGTTTATAAAACGTTTATCCTGTAAACCAAAACGAGCACACCCTGTCGACAGTAAAAACGAACCTCTGTGTTGACAGGCATGTGATCAAATGTAGATTAGTTTGCCTTTTTTTATTTCGACTTAAACGACTTCAAAAATGTGGACCTATACATGTATCGGATATATAGCATTTGTATTATGAAGATATTACTTCTTATCTATAGCGTTGAAATGAATTTCAGCGAAATCAACCATGATATCAAATTGTGACGTCAGAGTTTCTAATTATTGGGCATTGGCTGTATATCACATATAAAAGATTGTAGAAACATTGTATTACAAAAATTGTGGTACGACGTCGAAAAATTAAAAACTTCTAGAGTGTAGCAAACAAACGGCAGGTCATGAAATCATTATCAATCAAGGTTGGTCGAGCACACACTGTCCGCAGTAAGACTTGAATCTATGTCTTGACATTCACGTAATCAGTAGTAGATAATTAGCAACCGTAGCCAATAAGCCACCCACCAAGGACATGGACATGACGTAGATAGCTATAACAAAATAAGAACAAAATGTTTGTATAATAGTACATGGTGCGTCTAGTCAGGGGTTGTTTTCTCGAATACAAAAAAGTTAATGCGTGGTTTTATTAGAACTATGTCTTTTTTTCCTGTCAAAGTTCAGTGTATGTTACCATGTAAACCGGCTCTCCCTTTTGTATTACATGATGTTGTAATATAGCTAAAATATTGCTGAACATAAACATATTTTGAACATACACTATTGCCAAATATAAAAATACGTTCAATGCACCGATAGCCGGACTCGACAGTTAGACAGCCGAGCTATAGCTTTCTGTTTTTTTAATATGTATTTATAATTAAAAACCTAAAACTGAAAAATAATATTATATAATGGCTGGAGAAAACAGAGTATGTTTTCATTTTCATCATATTGTTTGCCAACATTCGAGTAGTTCAGTAATAAATGTTTAAGAAATAGTTTTCATGGATATTTTGTGTATTTACGCGAAACTTTTGCGGTTTTATAGTCATGTGTGACCCTGTGCTTGGTGATTTTTGAATAAGATAATCTGGAAAGATGATATTTTACTTAAGTTTTTTTTCATTTGTTGGCTTGAATAGTTTTAACGCCGCCCTCGACCGTCGGTGGGAAAACTGGCAATCTTTGCCAATTAAGTTAAAAGTCATGCACACACTTCCCAGAATGAACATAGCTCTTTTAGGAGACTTGACTTGATTTCATCTAGTCTTGCGTTACAGGAAAAGCTTATGTTTTCGCGACATTAAATGAGTCAGTCTGTGAATTATGTCAAACATATGTGATTTTATATCTTTCATATTGTCTTTTTTCTGTATTTTGGGTATATGTTATTTAGATACTAAATAATTAAACTATCCTAAAACGGGAAATTTTACATTGTAAGAATTCATATTTAGAAAATCCTGATGGTGACTTCCTTAATTTTTGTTGTTTTTATGTCGAGTGTAGGAAAATGATGTAAACAGATCACTACAAACGAGGATGTTTTTAATTTTTAAAAGTTCTACTATACCTTACCACTTTTCACCCTTTATGTTCTTTGTTTGTTTTTGAAATAAACTAATTAAATTTTACGCGTTGTATTAGTTCTTTTAGTCAGTAACGTTAATCAACTGGTCAAACTATATCTTTCAAAATGGTGTGCTACTATCAGTCACTGTTTGATTGTGTTGGTGTTACAGCAATATTTCAGATTTCAGCTGTTTGATGGTGTCCAGTTTTTATTGTGGAAGACGATGGAGTACGGATTGTGTTTTTTGGATCATCCTGAATAATGCTGAAATACTGTTAAACTTTAAACAATTATTTAATTAATTAATTTTTAACGGTTTTTTTTCTTCTGGAAAACACGGAAAACTGAAGAAAGAGTAACAAACTATGTTTAGTAATCTAACATTCTCTACAAGTTCATAGTTCGTATGTGACACTTATCGTGTAAATTAATGTAACCGTATGTAAAGTCCTGTCGATGGATAACGAGATATAAACATATACTGAGTAATTTATAAGACACGTCGAGATTAGCTTTTTCATGATGGCGAAATCAAATTTGTCTAGTTCGTAAATATGAGTAACCAAAAATTTGATTGATTGATTGAATGATTAATGGTGTTTAACGCCCGAGCAGCAATATTTCAGCTATATTCAGGCAATGAATATGAAATGGATGATAAAATGAACATGAAATGATGATGAATGAAAATGGGATGGGACACAAGGAAAAATAGGGGTAACGGGTTTTAGATTGCCACTGGCAAATGGGAGGATGGATAGTTCGGGCAATTCAGCCTCCTGTAGCGGGATCGAAATCCCTACTCATAGCGAATACTGCAGCAGCGTTGTTTTACGTGCGCGGAACGCGGCATTTTTCTCCAACACTGTGCACTAATATAGTTTGCGGTCAGGTTTTCCGTATTATGGCCTAACAACCCATGCTTGCCAGGGGAAGCCCATTCAACCACCTGGGGCACACATCTCAGTCGGTCTTTAGGCAAACCGACGTGACACTCCGGTCAGGGTACTGGGCGCTATTTAGTCGCCTTTTACGACCAGCTAGCTCGACCGCGGTCTATTCTTTTAGCCACCCGGATCCCGCACGGGGCCCAAAAATTTGGGCAAGTCAGTGACGACACACGTTTATTCTGGAGGCAAGCTTTAAGCTCGAAATAAAACATGCATTATGTTTGATCTTTTTATCTCTCTTGCAAAATCATGATACAAAATTATATCACTTGAAATAAACTGCTGTAATAGTGTAGAAAAGTTTAGGCGAATGATAAATATATGACATACATTCCTCAGTGTAAAAAGATGAACAGAAGAAAGAGTTTGAAGGTTCAAATATTTTACATGTTTTAATTTAATCAGATTAATCGGAAATATACACCAAAAGAATGTTCAAGCACAGTATGCTTCAGTTTGGCACAATGGTTTCATACCAAACGATAAAATGTGAGTATTTAATGGACATATGCATATACCATTGGTAATTAAAACAAAGAGATAACAATAGCTTACATGGACAATAACCCCCGATCTTAGGTAGGAATACAAATTAAGATTGGAGTCGAGCACAACCTACCCGCATCGAGAATTGATCCCGCAACCTCAGAGTATACAGTCGCGTGAATAATAGTAGATAATTAACTACTTTAGCCACTCATTTATATCTGTCCTTTTGTCTTGTATTTTTGTAATTTTGTGTATTTTGGTTGATGTTATTTACATTTAAAATAATAAAACAATACCAACAAGGAAATATCTCATCATAAAAATTCGCATTTAGAAAACCCTGATGCTGACTTCCTTATTTGTTTTGGCTTATGTCCACTGAAGGAAAAAGATGTAAGCACGACCACTTCAAACAAGGATATTTTTATATTCAAAAGTGCTATTATACCTATCCACTTTTCAGTCTTTATCCTCATTTCTCGTTTTTCACATAAACTAAATAAACTTTACGCGTCTTTTTAGTACTTTTAGTCAGTAAATTTAATCAACTCATTGACCGCTCTATGATGGTTTTTCTTTTAGACGCATAAGGAATTCACATTGTACTGTTAAGTTTTAAACCACATATTAAACAATTAATTATGTTTTAACGGTCACTTTCTTCTGGAACAAACACAGAAAATTGATTAAAGACTAGCGAAAACTGTTAGGTAAACTGACTTTCTCTACAAATTTAGACAGTTCATAATTCGTATGCGATATCGCATAACTTAATGCAACCGCCAAAGCCATGTGCTACCGATAGATAACGAGATGCAAACATATACTGGGTAATTTATAAGACAACACTAGATTAGCCTATTCATGATGGCGACTTATCATCTGAAAACCAATCATTACAGTTCATTTGTGTAAACACTTAATTGGTTAGCAGTATAACTATAGCATAAAAATTTTAAATCAAACTATTCTAGTTCGTAAATATGAAGAAACGAGACATTTCGGCAAGTCGGTGACCATACACGTTTATTCTGGTGGCAAGCTTTACGACAATTAAACTACTAATTTAAAAGGCACTTTCACGAAGCGAGTTAAGTTTTAAATACTAAGTGCAAAGTTCTTTTCGAATATTTTTATCCATAGGAAAAAGTATATAGCCCACAACGTAGTTTCATTTTAGTTCATTTACATCTTGTTATTTTGAATTATTTCCTGGTTCAACTTTAGATTTTGTAGGTTTCATTTACATGTTTGTGAATTTGTGAGTTAGAAATGATCTGACATGAGTAAAATTTGGCCAAAGTAAGTTACATATTAATATGTGCCATGTTCATGTAGAATAAATCTTACAATCTACGACGTAGTTACATTTTAGTTTATTCACATAATGTTTTTTAAATATTTTCCGGTGTTACCACAAACAAAACTTTATTCATGAGATTGATCAGCTTGGGTCCGTAAGTATTATTTAATTTTTTTAGTTAGTAATGATTCAACATATTGAATATGCAAAGTTCAATAAAAGTTAGTTACACATCACCTGACAGGAATGGCCTCCGTTACATGCAAAATTATTGTCGTAAGTTACAACAGTAAAAATAATTAGACTATATTTAAAAGTAGCGTTTAAACTATCCTAATGTCAGTTTGAAAACTAAATGAGGCTAATCTTGTTTAAGAAACATAAAGAGAACAATATAGACTTGTAAAAACAAAAGAAGCTATATTTTTAGTTTATTTTACGAATCTTATTAACATAAGTGAAACACAATCTAGTTCAAAGTAAACCGTTTATTGATTCCATCAGCTTTTCATTGTAGTTGCTTAACGCAGTTCCGTTCAAGTCACATTCTAGTGTCATTTGTTTAAACACACATGCTAAGTTAATAAAAGTTAAGACATTAAGCGAACCAATCAAATTGCAGCTCTTAGTATTTTACCTTTATATAGTACGGCACATCTGTGGCGCATAGAGTTGATCAGAATTATTATAAACGCCACTAGAATACGTGCCCATAACTATTAAAACGCTAGAAAAATTCAGCTGCATTTGTAGGGGTTCGCTGCCCTACTCTAACTGTCTTCAAATTTGTCCTTAAGGTGCTCACTTTTGTTCATGTCTGAACTCAAAGCCAGCAAATCCTTTACATTGACATGTTTCTGATGTTGTATGTTCACGTGCGTTGTCATGCTGAAATTGAAGACGTGCGACATGTGGAAAGACTTGTTCGATGTCACGCTATGCTGTTACACCATTGCTTCTTCTTCTGCATGATAATTAGAATACATTTTATCTAATTTCAACATAAACCATTATTTTTCTACCACCCTATCGTCCTTGTCCAGGATAAAATGTCTTCAAATGTTCTTCCCGCCTTTTCTGCACTCTTCTTCTAGAATCTGCTATAGTATGAAGTAACGGCTTTCTTCAGAAAAGATGATGTCACGCTCGCGGCAAAACCAATTGTCGGTGTCATGATGCTAAAGCATATTCTCTGGCGGGAAGACAGTAACTGGCGTTTTTAATAGCTTACCAACGACGAACTGCATCAGCACTAATCGGTCGTAGGTGTGTTCCAACAAGGTTCCGTCCATTCTCAGTAGCCGGATTGTACCGATTCATCTGAATGTATCAGACAATGCCTCTTTGTTCTCGAAATGTGGTCTACCATTCTGCGATTAATCAGGTGTGCTATTTGTGGTATTGACACGTATCCACACGTTCCATAGTTTTGGTAACCCATATTAAGTCGTTGGATATAACTAGTGGATTATCCAGCATACAGCATACTAATGTTCCCTGTGTTGTTGACTGATCACTGACAATTCTTTAATTTGTTACAGCTTTTATACACAAACCAAGCAAAATTATAAATATTTAATTTTTCCAAATTTTACCGCCAAGTATTCCTTAGAGAGGCTTAAGGTACACACGCTCTGTATGATCAATCGAAAAGTTAATTTCAATGTCACCTTGTGTTGCATCGAAACTTTTTTTTTCAATTTTCTAAAATGCGATTTTTGAGGTTCAGTATATAAACGTGGTCATCCAGGTTTACGCAATTTTATGGTCATACTCTTTTCACAATCAAACATTTGAAACGTACTTTACTGGCCTCGATTCCAAATGAATAATTAAATGAAAATCCCATTTCATATAATGTCATCACAAACTTTAACTACTGCATTTATTTTAACATAATCAAAACAATTTTGTCACAGATATTTTCTAAAAGTCAGACAAAATTATGGGACAGCATAATTTACAATTAGTGATTCTTCCAAGTTAATTTGATTGGGAACTCAGATATCTCCGTAGCTGTTTTGTACACTATGAATCCACTATGACAAATTTAGATACTCGTTAAAATTTTTAATAAAGAAATTATTCAGTGGGGCATTAATATATACTGATTTTGCCACGGGTAATTTCTTTACGGCTTATTATAGTTTTTACACGACCCCAGTGGACTTATATTATTCCTTCACCGAATGAAAAAATACTTAAGCATTTAGAGTTAAACGCCACTGATGAGTCTTAAGTAGACGAAACGCGCGTCTGGCGTAAAGAATTTGTCACCTTGGTAATTTTGATTACATCTTGTTGGAATATTTGAGCAAAGCCAAGTAACAGCACGGACTAAGGCCATTCGATGGTCACTCTTTGTCTAAATTTTTGACAAGAAACACCGTCGTTTGTATCGTTCCATAATCGTCTAGACTTGTATATTATTTTTTGTTTATGCTGTATCGTCATGTTTTTCGATCCGATACTTAATAAGCTTACTGGTTAGTACATTCTTTAGACTTGTTATATAATATTTTGAACTACCTGTATTGTGTATCTACACGATCCCAGTAGACTTATATTATTCCATTTCCAAATGAAAAAAATACTTTAAGCAAAGCCAAGTAACAGCACGGCACGTATGCGGTAGGCGGACTGGGAAGCGACTATTTTGGGTTAGGTTGAAGTGAGAAAGTTTAAGATTAATATGTTATGACTTGTTTACGTCATTTATATATATTGACATTCAATTACTAAGGCCATTCGTTGGTCAGTCTTTGTCTAAATTTTTGACAAGAAACGCCCTCATTTGTATCGTTGCATAATCTTCTAGACTTGTATATTATTTTTTGTTTATGCTGTATCGTCATGTTTGTCGATCCGACACTTAATAGGCTTACTGGTTGGTACATTCTTTAGAAATCTTTATATAATATTTTGAACTATCTGTATTGTGTATCTACACGATCCCAGTGGACTTATATTATTCCATCGACAAATGAAAAAATACTTTAAGCATTTATAGTTAAACGCCATGCCACTGTTGATTCTTAAGTAGACGATTCGCGCGTCTGGCGTAATGAATTTGTCACCTTGATAATTTTCATTACATCTTGTTGGAATATTTCAGCATCAGAACATTTTTTGTATAAAGTGCACAAATTTTTTCTATCATTTTTAATTTTGATTCAGTCAACGCCTGATGAAGCTATTTGGTAGAGCGAAATATTGCGTTAGTTATATATTATTTGTACATAGTAGTGTTTTTATAATTATTTTCATTAGGCAACTATATTATTTTTATTGGTAATTGTATCAGCCTGCATCTGGCCATTTAGGGCACAAAATTGATTGTGACGTCGTTAAAATATGTAAAAAAATCTTATTATGACGTCGCCATAAAGAGTGAATATGACGTTGATAAGAAGTAGATATTAATCGCTTTACCTCAAGTTTGGAATCCAAGCAAGCGTGTTATGTACGTTACATTGGACCAACTAATTCGTTAAAAACGATTCGAATTCCTGAAAGTCACTATTTGGTTCGTCCTTAAGGCCATGTGATCTTCACGTGGTAAAAGTAGAAGAAAGTAGAAAACAAGTGAAAATTTTAGTTTTAGATTAGAATTAACATAAATATAAATTGATAGCGTTCTGTTCATTGGCGCACATGCTGATTATAAAAAAAACTCATAAATAAACGCTAAATATATAATGAAGAAATGTCTTGGTAAGTTATTTTCCCATGGTTTATTTGTAGACTTGAATTTGCCGCTGTGCAAACGTATGACGATAGGGCTATTTTTGCGGATTAATCACTCGTTTTAAAATGAAGATTTTATTGTGGCTGTTAATGTGTACCACATTACAAATAGGTAATTAAAACAAAATATAATGTTATAGATTTTGAGCGCGATAGACTCACACATGTGTACGTTACATGTTGATGGTCTTTACACAAGTTTTGTACAGTTACAATTGTGTTTATGTTGTTATTATTTACTTTTATATTTTATTTATTGTATGTCGTTTCTTCCGTCATTATAGGATTAAACACTGGGTTTTATGAAATTATCAATGTGTAAACTCTGGCGACTCACTCACAAACTAAATAAAGTCCGAAGGACTTTATCTCAAGTTTGTGAGGGAGTCGCCGGAGTTTACACATTGATAATTTCCTAAAACACAGTGTTTAATCCTTATAATTCTGTGAAATAATCGCTGCGATTCCTAAAACAGCAAAACCAGTTACAGAAACCCATCTAGACCTCAAAACGTACCTAGGCCGGAAAGCGTAGGGATATGCAAAACATAGTACCAAAGGAATCGCGGTTCTGTAGAATATTTATAGGAAAAAAACAAAATGAAACGCTAAATTGTATTTATATTATATTTTATTTGAAATCTCAATCGATTTAATTGAAAATCATTGGGGCAGAGAAACATTGCCCCCCTCTCCCTGACGATACGCTAGGAGGACGCCATCTTGTTAACATTGGATACTGAAAGAAGTCCGCTCAGAGGAATTATCGATATATAAATTATCTGAGAAGACGCCATTTAAGTGTTTTTATCCAATCAAAGCACTTAATATAAATAAATTACAGCATGAATAGAATTATATTTATATAATTACTTGTAGATTGCATAATACATACATGTGAAGTGCATATCAAAGACCCCCTTTTACTCCAAATGCAGTTTAGTCACGTTTTTGTTATTTATTTTCAGTTGTTCAAAATATGTACTCCAATAAAACAGAAATACATGTTCGTATATTAGATGCTGCTGTTATGCAATGTAGATTAAGTCCCAAAGTAACAACTTATAGGTGGCAACGAAATAAAAATAATAACAAAATAAAAATTGCAACACGTACTAACCTCACTTCAGAGTTTAATAACAGTAGATTTCACATAACAGATGACGACAAAGAAGTTTCTAATTTAATAATATTGAATGTAACAAATGAGGATTTGGGAGAATATATGTGTGAAACACAAGTTGGAAACGGTATAAATACTTCATTCTATACACTGAATCTTACAGGTTTGTATCTTTAAATATATCTACATATTATTTTTGTTAACTTCGTGGTCACAACTAAAAATGAATAACCACGTGTTTCAATAAATTAATTGTAAATATAAAATTGATAGCTGGATTGATTGAATGGTTGTTCTACGCCCATTTAGCTTTATTCCAGCTACATACAGGCTGAGTACAAGTTACCAAACAATAATTCAAATGAAGACATGTAATGGTTCTATGAAAAAATAGTCTGACTGCCAGTCGACAACATATGCCGTGCTCGGTTATGGACGAACAATTTAGCCTTTTTAGCACCTTAAATAAACCAACGTTTCGCCAAAAATGATGTCATACCATGTAGCATGGTATTTTTAAAATATGGCAACTAATACGTCTGCGTCCATATTTTTGTGTTGTAAACTTAACATTCTCCAAAACCAATTGGTGTTAATTATCTGCCAATTAAGGACACGAAAACAGCTTGAGGTTTCGAACACTCGAAACCTTTCCCAATACCCGTTTCTACAGATTGGTTGAAAAGATATATTGATCTATTTCAAAACGGCATCACAATTACAGAAAGTAATTATATAAGACATTTTAAAAATTTCTTAGTGTAACCTGTAAAACTGAAAGTAAAAGAAGTTTTGTCGGAAATCAAACCACATACATTATAGTTTACAGACATTTTACCTGTGAACAAAAGACTGACCGATTCGTTGCGGCTTGATCGAATTTAGTAAAATAAAGAAAACCATATACTCTTAAAAACGCATTGTGGGTTTTTATATATTTAAATAAACGACATTCAAATCAAAATATTAAAATCAGGAGTACGATATACTCTTAAAATGTTTGTTGTATGCAAAGTAAGTCATTCCCTGTACAAATCACAAATTACAATCAATTAATAACAGTTCAAAGTCACTTCCGTGAACTGCAAGTTACATGTAGTAACATGTTTGACCACCGCAAGAAGCCAGCACTCCTCTACATCTACTCGGCATTGAAGCAATCAGAACATTATTGCGAGGTATTCTTAGCCGTTCCTCTTGTAACATCTGTCAAAGGTGATTTAGGGCCTGCGGTGGTGGTTGGCGCTGACACACACATGTGTCCAGTTGTTCCCATAGGTTTTCGAGAGGATTCAAACCTGGCGATTTTTAAGGCCACGGCAAAACATTAATGTTATTCCACTTAAGAAACTCTCTGGTTAGTATTGTCCTGCTGGAATAACTTTCTCTGGAGGTCTATAAATGGAAGAAAAGTAACGGAAGTAGATAAAGGATGTTGTCTCTGTACTCATGATCAGTTAAGTTGTGGTTTTATGTACCCAAGCTCTGATTTTCTGTCATCAAATATCGCCCCCATATTGACGCTACCTCCTATCCACTTCCTGGACACATGACTGCGCAAATTGGTCATTTCTTTGGCGATAAACACGTGTAATAACACCAGGCTTCTATAGAAGGACCCGCGACTTGTCATTAAAGTAGATTCTGCACCAGATCTGGAATGTCCAGAACTTAAACCTGTTTCATCACCTGTTTCCGGTCGATTTAACGCGGTCAAAACTGCTACAAAATTCTGTATCCCGGGTCTTATTCCATGTTGTCGTAGCGCTGTAGCAATGGAAGCGGGAGGTTGGCATGCCACAAAAAATGGTTTAAAGTGTCTATACCAATTAAGCACCATTTCTGTAGTTGCTGTATTTTTTTTAAATTTTTTGCTTTTGTTCTGTTGTTTGCGGTTTTGGGGCTTTGATTTGTGCATTGTCTTTTTGAATGACTCCTGTGCTCGGCATATTGTTATTCCCTTCATTTAACAGTTTTTATTTGAAATAGCATGGCATCTGTTTTCTTTAATTCCATGAAAACACTCTTTGGGTTATGCTCAAAAGCGCGATATTAATAACACAATTAATCGGTGGTAATTTATCCGAGAGCAGGGATTGGTATGGACCAATAACAAAAAAAAACTTTTATAACTAACATATGGGATTAGATGGTTACAGGTAATAACTTTAACATCCCATCGAATGTTGGTGATGTTTACTATTTTCAGTTTTTGTGTTTTTTTGCTTTTTGTTTCCTGCTGAATATGTTTGTCTGAATCCAAATTTGTCAAATATCTAAAGGAATCCTTTCGATTTTCAATGTTGCACGTTTTCATAGATCTTATTACTTTATTTTAAAAATATCTGAAGGTATTCAACTATTTAACTATGTGTAAAAGTAAGAAGTTTTACACGCTTTTCATTCCGTTTGATTTTTTTTTATGCTTCGTCGGGGCATTGTTTTTGAAAACTTACCGTACGTCTTGTTTTTGTTATGGCAAACTTTGCACATGGAACCGTTGATCCTTGTTCATATAAATTCCTTTCTTACTTGTCAGAAGACCTGCACATGCTCTCTGTAGGTAATGTTAATTCAATCTTTCATTTACATAAAAATATCCTTCTTGCAGTGTTAATGAACAATTCCATTTAATTAAGTTTAGATTTTCAAATGCAAATTCAAGTGTGAAAATATTTGATTAATATGCGTTGGGGATATAGGAAAGATTACTATCCGTTCAATCTGTAATCCCTGACAATAATGATGAAAGTTATGGTTTCGTTTTCACAGTAAGGTACCTTGAATTGTTCCTTTTATTACTTGCATAAGCAATAATGAGTAAGTAAACAGAGCTTGGTTTCATAAAACATCTCAAATCTAAGTATTGTATCAATTTCTTCTTTCATCATCTATTGACCAATCAGATTGCTGAAAAATATGAATTTGAGGAAACTTTCAGTTTAAGCAGGTTTATAAAACTGGCGCCAGGTAATTGCCAATAAGAAAATATAACTAGATAAATTAATAAACACGCATATAAGCATGTTTTAATGTCTTCGAAAAAAGATCTATGCGTTTATGTTTTCTAAATGAAATTATACCTGCTTTGGTCATAATCATTGAGGGGCCTCGGTGGCCGAGTGGTCAAGGTAGTTCGTCTACTATTGATCACGTGGTCTGTCAACACTAAGATTGCGGGTTCGATTCTCACTGCAGGCAGGGGTACTCGACTCCAATCTTAATTGACAAGGATTGCCAGTTTTCCAACTGCAGGTCCAGGGTTTTCTCCGGGTACTCCGGCTTCCTCCCCCAATAAAAACTGGACGCCATGATATAGCTGAAAAATTGCTGAAATTGGCGTTAAACACCACCAAACAAACAAAAAAACATAATCATTGAATCTTAGTTTAATTATTACTACCTTTTTATTTGTTTTTACAGCTAAGTAAAGTTCGAAATATTTTTTTCTGAAATATAGAAATATAAAAGAAAATTAATAAAATTAACGTTTACTATGTTTCGTATTGAAACAAAGGAATCATGGCTTTTATATAATGCTGCAGGACTTGTTGTCAACTTTATACTAAGTGATTAGCCATGTTGTGTATATGAGGTGATACAAAAAGGTTGGATGTTTATTGTTTAAAAAAAAAATGTATATTAAGAATGCGATCGAGGAAGATTTGGTCAACAGTGTCAGTTTGGATGCAATTGTTTAAATGGATCTAGTTGTAATCCTGTTCACGGACTTTGCCCCCGTGGTCATTGTGCAGCTGGATGGCAACTAAATAACTGTTCCAAAGGTAAATATATTTTACTAGATTTCGATGTCAAATGTTGTTTCTTAAACTGGAAATAAATTGAAACAGATTAATGTGTGAATCCACCAACAGTGTTTGAAAATAATAACTCATTAAACAAAAATAATGACACCGTAAAGCTTCTGTCATTAACCGCTTGACTATAAAATTGGGGCTGGCAGAATTTGTATTTAATAATGCTTATTTACTACTTTTTTGACATTAGAGTATAATATTACATTAATACTATATGATATTCGGATTTCTTGCTTATCCACTCCTATTAGTGTAAGATTCTATATTAATCAGGAAATCGACAAAGAATACTTAATACGAATATTACCTTCACTATTTCATAATTATATTTGTTTTTTGTTTTTATTTAAAACACTATATTTCAAGTATATGATTACAGAACATGTACAAAGTTGTTTCAGTTAAAACTGTTACGTGTATTGCTCAAACTGTACGACGGTTGATTTTTCTGCGGATGACAAAGATTTTATAATATTTAATATTACATTTATCATCCTCAAGCATAATTAGACAATTTGCAGTATGTTCAAATCGGCACTGATTGTTGCCACCTGAAAACACTCGGTATCTGCTTATGTTGATATTCGCAGCGTGATATTCATAAAACAATAAACCAATTGCAATGCCTCGTAAAAGAGGGTAATGTTATGGAACATTGATCAAGAAACCTTTAGTATCAGCAAATCGGTAAAATGATTACAGGTTATAACTTTAACGTTTCATCCAATCAAGGGGTTGCGATGTTTGGTTACTTTAAGTTTTTGTGGTAAATTGCATAAAAGATAATTTACATATATCATGTTTACATCGATTAAATGCTCTGGTGGTTTCAAGGTGACATTTTACCTGCTTTTGCTGTTATCATTTAATCTTGGTTTCTTTTAATTATATGTAAATAATAATACTGTTGAAAACTTTATGACGTTGACATTTACAATGTTTTTATAAGAACATAGTAATCATCGCTTTAATTAAATGATGTAGAAAGATTGAACTTGATATCTGATTTGACATCTATTCAAAAATGCTTCGTGATTTTACATATCTTATGAAAGATTCATCAAGGAACAATTGGATATGTAACGTAAATCAATAAATAATTGATATTCAGAATGCGATCATGGAAGTTTTGGTCAGAATTGTCAGTTTAAATGCAATTGTTTAAATGGCGCTGGTTGTGATCATGATGACGGAAGCTGTCCCCACGGATATTGTGCTGCTGGATGGCAACTGAATAACTGCTCCAAAGGTAGACATATATAACTAGATAACGATTACATTTTTTTCCTAATACTTGATATACAGCAACTAATGTTGTAAAATGTTACAATTTTTCACTGAGCAGTACAAAGTATCGGATATTTTCTAATGTTTACGTAATATTCAAACCGCTAGACAAGTGAAAAAAACACATTTCTCGTAATTACTGAACATGCGTTCTTTTCTGTTAATTGGTTGATAAAAAACACATAAACAAAATGTAATTAAGTCACAAGCAAAATACTTCCATTTACCCCGTGACCACAAAATGGGGATTGAGAGTTGTACTTAATTTCGAGTATTTACTACTTATAAAATTAGAGAAGGACAATCTTACATTAATGCTAAATGATAATTGGATTTTCTGATATTGTTAGTTAAGCAATTAAATTTTAAATCATTTCTAAGGCTCTGTCTAAAATTCCATAATTTATTTGTCAAAATTTGAGAAATCTAATAGTCCGCTAACACAAATGTAAGATTCTTAACATAACATTAAATTCATGAACAATGATTGTGAATATTTCATAACTGCTCAAATTGCCCCCAGAAACAATCCAATTTGCTGAACGGAATACCGGGTAGATGGAACTGCGGATTGAAAACGATGTTTTACATTTACCACACTCGCGCATTGTTAGAAAATTTGTAATTTGCAATCTGTTCAAATCGGCTTTAATAATCGCCACCTAAAAATACTTGGCATCTGTTGATGTTTTGCAACATTTTTGGGGTTTTATTCAGAACTAGATTTTCATTAAACTATAAATCAGTTGCAATGTATCACATCCCACTAAGTCAAAGGTTGATGATGTTTAATCACATTTTTTTCAGTTTTTGTGTTACTTTAAATTAAACAAATAATTAACGTTCATCCTGTTTACATTTTCAATGTTTTCAAACAAAGACCCGTGCGTTTTGGTTTCAATGTGACCTTTCACCTGCTTTTGTCATTATAGTTGATATTACAGTTTGTTTTAAATCTGTAGAAATTTACTATTAAAGTCGAAAACCTCTATGAAATCAACTTTCACAAATTTTCGTAAAATCATCATAGCTTTCATTTAATGATGCAAGAACTATGACACCTTGATATCTGACTTAACCATATTAAAATATGCTTTGTGATTAGCCATATCATGTAAATAATTTGATTAAGGAACAGTTCACTATCTATTGTGCATAAATATAAAAAAAATTTTAGAGTGTGCTCATGGAAGGTTTGGTCAGAATTGCCAGTTTAAATGTAATTGTTTAAATGGAACTGGCTGTAGTCCTATTAACGGAAGTTGTCCTCATGTACATTGTGATGCTGGATGGGAGCTTAATAATTGTTCAATAGGTAGGTATATATTACTTTATTTCTATTTCTCTTTTGAATTGTTTTTGATTGAACCATAATGTTGTGATATCCTACAATTTAGTATTATGAGCATTTATGTATCCGATATAACATATTCCACGAACATTACTTATGAATATTTTATACAGTAGTTAATGTTTATATTTCATTCATTTAAAACAATACATCGTAATAATATGATCACAAAATGTACACAAAACAATTTCGGAAATAATTGCAAAAGGACTTGCTCATTGTGTCTTCAAAGGCATTGCAACTCGGTGAACAGACTTGCTCATAGTGTCGTAGAAGCACTTTAATTCAGTGATAAGATAATACATTGCAGAGAGAAAATGTACAGTAGAATGGATTATATTACGGTTTGACACAGAGCATTACTAACCAATTTTACTTTTAACATCTATAACCATCTTATTTATTATTTGTGATAAATTTGAATCGGCATCTATAATTGTCACCTGTAATTAACAGACATGACAACCCAAGGTTAATTTTTCTCAGCCATAATGCAGAGAAGGGAAAATATAAATGCCAGGGTCCGTCCGTCTGGCTTGTAAGCGCTCTCAAGCTTGCATTTCATGTCATTTTTATATTTAATAAATTGTGTGTTTTAATAATCTCTTCAACATGTTTAGTAACCCATACCTTTCGATGATTTCTGGTCGAGGGGGAACTATAGCCATATAAATTGAAAAAAATAAGGAAATATGTCTTGTACACGTTAGTGCTGTCGTGTTGACTTTTATTAAATTTTAAAGAAACATATTTTAATTTACAATATCTTGAACAAGAGACTGGTTGTTTTTAAGTTAATATTATGGTCTTTGTAAATAAAATTTATTTTGAAAATTGTCTTGTTAGCACTACCATGAATGCACATCTTGACTGATTTTGATGAAATTCCAAGTGATGCATCTTAGAATCATTAATTATAAGAAATTGTGTCTTGTATGCGCTTTTTCGTTTACATTTCTACATACTCAATTATGAAACATATTTCAAATGTTGATATAAAAAAAATCTTGGCTACGTTTTAAAATCAGCAACAATCTATCATTTTGTGGAATTTAACTACATCGATTTTAATGAAAGATTTATATTTACAATATAGAAGGAATTAGGTGATTTCACATGCATAGTTATGTGGAGCCCTGTCGTTCTATTTATTTATGTGCAATTTCAAGCAAACAATATTTTGGTTATAATAAGAGCACTAACAAAACAAGAAAGTACCCAAACCATTGAGTAAGGTATAGTTTTGTTATTGTGTATTTTGAATGTCAGGAAATGATTCAGCTTTAAGATGAAAAAACATTAGGGTCACATCCAATCAGATATAGTTGATATGTTAACGCTGTACGTCTGCCAGCAATAACAGTTAAGGTCAATCAACTTTAACAAAATACTATCTCAAGTGCGTTTTATGTTTGTATTATAAACATAAAACATCTGTTGCAAAAACATAAATTTTGTCGTAATATAATCATAGGTAATCATCGTGGCAATCAAACATCGTGGTGAAAATTACAACGAAATAATCCACCTCAGTCTTCAAATCTTATGCAAAGTTTAAAAACAAATATATTTCAAGATCCTTCCAAACAAGTCAAACAAAAAATACATATATTTGTTTTTTAAATCAGTGTTGAAAGGAACACTAACACAGAAGAATGTTGATGAAGCTTTCACGGGAACATACATGTATTTATTTGAATTTAAACTCTCTGCTAACACCATAGAGTTGTGCTTATTTAAATGCATTGCATTTCAATACATTTTTTTGGGATAAGCCGTTATACTGATTTTGGCAGATAAAGGTCAATCTGATGCCTCAACCTTTTTTTCAAGTAGGTAAAGTAAGTAGCTAATAAACAAAATAGTTAAAAGTTATAATAACTTGCGTAACTACAAGTTTGTTTGTATTAAGCACCATTTTGATAATTTATTAGCTTTCCAGTTTCTATCGGGGAATGAGGAGTACCCGGTAAAAAGCCCCAACTTTCGCCAGAAAATCTGGGCATTCTTGTCAATTAAGGTTGGAATCAAGCACATGTTTGCGGCAGTACGTCTGGAACCCGCAACTTAAGTGTTAGCAGGCCACATGGTCAATAGTAAATAACCTCTTGGCCATCTGACTATATGTGAATGAGACAGGCAATAATATAGTTGATACAATTGGTGATTGCAAATTGCCTTTTTCCGTTTTTTCATAGTGCAAGTTCTTTGTTTACACAATTATTCAATTTTAAACCTGACACTTATTCCCGGTCCCTTTTTAATCTACATGATACTGTTTATCGTTTATCCATTAGTTTATCGTTTCCATTTGTGTTAGCGTTCATCGTATGGGTTTATTGGCAATTTGATGTACGTGAATGTGTACAACGTTTTACAAAGTGCAATAGTGGATTTAAACAAAATTTATTCATGTATAATCAGTTTGATTGAAAATATTGTACAGTAATTAATACGTTTTAATTTAATTAACTTTATGAACCGTTGACTTAGAGAAAGTTGCCCTAATGTTATAAATAATTATTAAAAAGATTAGTCGTTTGTGTTTATATAATATTTGTATAGTTTATGTTTTCATCCATCAAAATAGTATCAACAATAAAGAATAATCGATTATAATGTTGCTTTAGTATGGCACAGGGACTGGGTGTGTTAGTATAGATCAATGCATTTATAAGATACACATATCTATAGCACACTATACGTACAAAAATCAGCAAATACTGCAACATGGGTGTGTACATGTGAATGCACTGGACATTCTTATTCAACATTAAATCGTTTTACACCGGTGTATGTGGTGGTGTTATTTGATGTGATAAGTACGTATATATATACATATACCAGTTTATTAGCCGATGTGAGCGCGTAGTAAGTGCTTTCATCCTCAGATCGAACTTACCTTAATGCATTTGTTTAGTTTGAATCGTTGCTTTACTTAAACAATATTCATTTTTCCGAATAACGAAACTTGTAGGAACGTTAAACCATGCAAAATTTTTGCATTAATTTTTCGACTTTCAAATCGCGGTTTGTTTCCTTTTCTGCCAATAATTAATTTTCATATAAACTGATACTGCAATTGGCAATATCTAAAAAGAAAGCATATGTATAACTTGTCTATAATTTTTGAAGTTCTAATTTAATTAAAAACAAGCAAGCGAGCTTTAAATATGACTATTTCATACAATTCATTATCAGTTTCAAAAATTATTACAAATGAACACGATTATTCTTTCGTCTGTGGTTATTGTAATAAATATTAGCAATCATACGCTACTTATCTAGTTTACCTCGGAACCGACTAATCTACATGCATATTAAATTCTTAAATATATTTGACCTTTCCGTAATTTGAAGTCATTACTTAGCTTTCCGTCCTATGTTAGAGAAGCAACAGGTAACACCCAGTTTATAATCTCCTGAGCTGTGCGACAATAGTCATTCTTTATTTCGGCAAATTGTACACGTTGGGAATGTCGAAATTCTTTTTTTTATCTGTGAATATGTTTAGTGCCCTGTTTAAAGCAATGATACGCTGTTAAGAATTGTAAAATTGTTGACATCTTCGACTGTGTACTTCTTACTGACGTTTGAAATATGTTTTGATTTAGACGACGTTGTGGGAGCTCATTTATATATGTTCTGGTTCATTTATGCGGGATACAGACGCATTGTTCACATTTAATAAGATATTTCAAATCTTGTTTGAGATTTAAGTTCATTTATATTTTGTGCAACCATGTTTTTATTGAAAGGTTTGATTGTAAGCACGTTTTTATCTTTACCTTTACGATGTTTTACCGGTTGAATATGAATATGATTGAAATTTAAACATGTGCTAAAAATATTCATAAAATATCATCTCAGATACAAAGGTTAATAGCATTTACTATGCTAGATGCGCGTTTCTAACTCATCAGTTGCGCTCAAACCCAATCCACATTTAAACTGCTGAGGAGCATTGATCACCAAAAGTGTTATTAAGATTACAAAAAGATGAACGTGGAAAGACTATAGCTATTGCAAACCTACATGTAGTATGTCTTCTTAATGTGTGACACGATATAGCACGACAGCGGCCTTGGTCGTTCTATTAAGGGTACAGTGGGACAAAAACTAGTAGGAAAGAAAAGCTGTAAAACATACTTATAGCATATTAGGTCTGCTAAAATGACTAGACCGAATAATCATAGATTTTGCAGATATTGAATGGTTGAAATCTCAAATGATACTTCAATGGTTCATCATATTTCTTCTTCAACACGCCTGTATTTCAACGTTTTTTTTTAAATACATTTCAATATTAAAAAATAAAAATGGAGTTTTTATTTATTATTGTATAGTTTTTAATAAAAAATAAAAAGATAAGCAAGAGACGCGTGATGCACTCTTAAGGTAGTCTAAAATACGAAACGTAGTTTTATTGTAATGATTGTTACTATGTATAAAATTTGTTCTTTAATTTATGTATACGGGTCATTTACGTGTTGCTCCCTGGGGTGCAAAGGTGCACTAGTAAGAGACGTTAATTTGTAATATTTTAATTGCAATCACCACAGGTAATAGAGCATAACGTGTCCTTTTGAAGTGATTTTATTACAGTGTAATTATAACAACTTGATTATCTTTTAATTCTTATTTTGAAGTAACGATGTCATACGGCCAGCATCATATTTTGTTGATGAAAAGGTCTAGATTCTTTTTTCAGATATACCATAAACTATCTGTTAGTGAAGACAAAGAAAAACATTTTTATTGCCGGTATTTATATTTCACCGTTTTTAATAAAGGGTTATTAGAAATACGAGTAAATATTGTGGATAAATGTTTTAATTTTAAATCAATTCGGATGCAAACCATCCTAGTTCAAATAAAAACATCAAGTTTTCGTTTACTTAAAACTAACATAGGTAGTTATGAAAAAAAATCCTGAATTTTTTAACAAACATAATAAACTAGTCCCGCTTGTTACATGCGTATGGAAAACCCACGTTCCTGCATATATTTACATGTACAAAAACTCATTCATTAGACAGATAAAAATCAAATATTCATTATAAAAAATGTATAAAATCAATTCGAAACAGGGTTGTCTCGTACAAACAATTACTAGGCATCTCGTATATACAATTAGGCACAAAAGCTACATTTATGTAACTCCTTTAAACATTGTTTCATCTCGGCGGAGCTGCATCACTGTAGCTATTGTACAGTACTTGAGGTTGAAAACTCAACACTTTTATCAATCCGTCAGCGATCCGTCAGTGTTCCAAAATCCGTCACCAATCAGTTATCAATCAGTCAGATCATTCAAATCGTTCCCAATCCGTCAGATCGTTCCCAGTCCGTCCATCCGTCAATTGACGGATTTGGAACGATTTGACTGATCTGACGGATTGATTTGGACTGATCGCTCCAATCCGTCCATTCAACTTCCGGTTAGTAAAATTAATATTTCGAAATGTGAAAATTCGTTTCACTCGCGAATATTAGAAGTATAAAAATGTCAACTGTTATGTTCTCATTGATGGATCGTTTTTCCTAATAATAAGGCTAAAACTGGTCTAAAGTTATTAATAAAAAAATAGAAATTTCCCCAATCTATTACTAATGCATCTGTGACGAAATATAAACATTACATAGTGTAATTTTATTAACAAAATAATTAAACAAAGTAAATTTAAAAACGCACACACACAATGACTTTAAAAAAGCATCTCGCGTGCCAAGGCGCACGTCTGTATTTTGAAAGCGGAAAACGTCTAGTCTAAAGTTATAAATGATAAATGGAAATTCCCCCCCCCCCCCAATCCCCCGAAAAAAAATTTATCACTAATGCATCTTTGACGGAATATAAACGTCACATATTGTCATTTTATTAAAATATAATTAAAAGAAGAAATGAAAAAAACCACACACACAATAAATTCAAAAATTATTTGACCTCGCATGCCAAGGCGTACATCTCGTATTTGTCTTCGAAAAGTTTTAAAGCAGAAAAAGCGAGAAACACGAAAAACGTGAAGGAGAAATCGTAACATTTTTCCACTTCGCCTTTTCGCGTTAGCATTGTATGTATGTTTGAAGTTTTGACAGGAAAACTGGTGCTCTTTGCAAATTTATAGGGATGAGTCGAGCACACCATCTCGCTGTAAGGATCGAACAGACAACTTGGCGATCAATAATAGGTTACTGCTACCTTTACCTCCGAGGTCGAGGTTTTTTTTATTGTAAACGCTTAAAAAGATCATTTGTCGTGGTTTGATCAGTTTGTTTTCTTTGCCACAGTTCCTATGAATTCCGGTGTATAATACTGAATAAGATTTACGACAAAGGCGAAAACATCTATTTATATATTTTATTTAACTACCCCATAGTGTCACATGAATGTACACAGAATTAAATAAAGAATAAACTACTGTGCCACATTCCTAAGAATTCCGCTGTATAATACTGAATAAGATTCACGACAAAAGCGAAAATATCTATTTATATACTTTATTCACTATATATCTCATTGTGTCACATGAATTTACAGAGAATAAAATCTTAAATAAAGACAAAACTACTGTGCCACATTCTTAAGAATTCCGCTGTATAATACTGAATAAGATTTACGACAAAAGCGAAAACATCTATTTATATATTTTATTCACTATCTCATTGTGTCACATGAATTTACACAAAATTAAATCTCAAATGAAGATTAAACTACTAACCGCGTTTGTATATCGAAGCTTATAAGTTAAATATGCGAACATGTAGGCGTTATACGAAAATCAATTCTGCTTTCGCATTTTAGCCGTCGCATTTTGTTTATTTTACGATGTCTGTTAAAGTCATTCCACAGTTAAAGGGCAAGTTTTGAAAAGGTTCTGTTTCATCGATATGACACTGTAATGACAATGTTAAAACCTAAAGAATTTATGACGTTTTGTTAAAAAAAAATACTATTTCGCACTGAAACAACTGTCTAACTGTAACACACTTTTACGGTTAACTTCAGTATTCGCTGATTGGTTAGTCATCTACTAGTTAACACATGCCTGCCAACAGGTTGCGGATTTTCGAACAACTGCAGATAGGGTGCGCCCGACTCCACTTTAATTGACAAAAGACTGTCGATATTAACCTGTACTCCGGCTTCCTCCCACCCCACCCCCAATAAAAAATGGACGCCATAAACAAGTGGAACAATCCAGCGTAATTGCATGTATACTTTTTTAAACAACTTTTATTGCCTGTCCAATAAAACTTGCGACAAGAATCGTTGTATATTTTACAATACAACTTTTTGTTTAGTAAACAATGCGTTTCGATTGACAATGATTGTTTAACAGTTCAACAATTGTTATACATAACAGTTTGATAATTGTATTAAAAATTGTGAAGACTTAATAAAAACACGCAGACATACATTTAAGTAACTAATAATGATGTCAAAAAGAGGCCGCGTTCTTTCCTAAATGTGAAATAAATCTGTTACTGAATGGGGGAGTCCGGTCGGCTTAATATATGACAAAAGATATAAATGTAACAGGTCGCAAAAAGTAAGACAGGCTGAAATCACGAGTCGCGAGAATAAAAAAAAGAATCAATAATGGATTACGAAAAAAACCCATTTCCTCGTCGCTACTGATGTGCCTTAAATATAAGTTTTTTGAAGGTTTACAGGACTCGGTTTGCAGATATGTCCTGCTTTAAAGAAATGTGCTTAATTATATAATATAAAGAAATTTTTTTCTTTAAATAGGTTTATTTATTCATTTAGAACGAGACATTGTATTAACAATTCTTTCAAAAACATGTTTTTATTTTATTATAAAAATGGTATAATAAATGCATATATTACATACAAATGACGCAGAATCCGTTTTATCTTTAAATTATTAATTTATACGAAACTAACCGATTTATGCATATAATTAAATGACGGATTCTGGATCGCACTGATTGGACTGATCGCACTGATCGCTGACGGTTACCAAGGTAATGACGGATTCATAATTTTGGACGGATGTAGTCATCATCAATCAGTCAGCGATCCGTCAGCGTTCCGAAATCCGTCAGCAATCAGTTATCACTCAGTCAGTCAAAGTGTTGCGTTTACGGGTGCAAGTACTGTACACAAGTGTAGCAGATACTGTTTTGTATCTATAGCATCTGCTATAAATGTTATATTCATGATTTATCAATGCATCTATTTAATAAAAAAACGATATCATATCTCCTGTTAAGTGTACTTGTTTATTACTTGTATCATTTAAGTGCATATATACACTACAAATAAATGGACATGTTCCCTGCGACAATGTCGGTTAAACAGGTAATGAGATAGCTAGAGTTCTTTTCTTTTTAACCAAATCGATTTTAAATAAAACTTTTCTGTATGTTCCGATATATTCGTATCGACTTAAAATAATATGTATTTATTTATTTACGATACGATGTACGATAAACCATTCGATGTACAATAAACCATACGATATACGTTAAATATAATCGAAAACACTACGATGAACGATAGAACATACGATTCACCATACGATGCACGCGGGAGAAAACGATGCACGATACACTATACGTTATACATTACCATATACGAACGATATACGCACGATGTAGGAACGATATACGGACGTTGTTCGAACGATAAACACACGATGTACAAACGATAAAGTCGTTAACTTATACGTTCCTGGGACTGTACACAGGTGCTTCGAACGTCAAAGCAGTGTCTGCCTCTAATTAGGTACCTACTATGGTACTCATAGTCATGTCGATGAATTTGTTAAATTCAGGAATAGAAAAACAATTACATATCAAAAAAGTCGCATTTTGGATAACGATCATCTAAATCGTCATGACGGCCACAGAACAAAAAATGGCAAATTGAAGACATCACACTTGTCGTAGAATAAGGTTGAAAGTTTTCATTTAGTTTTTTTCGAGACGGCCAAATTTTAAAAGGACTATTTAATCAAACTTTTAGAGTCATTTGTATATAGCTAATGATTCACCAAACTAAGATAATTCAGCGAAGAGACATCAGAAATAAATAATAAGATGGAACGTTTAATTTAATTGCCCCATCTAAATCCACGTAAACCTCTTTTTGAACTGCTAGCTCTTGCGATTGTTAACGTGCTTGTATTGGGTATCTTTCTGACCCACGCAGGGCTGCTTAGCGTGTCCCAATCTCCTCAGACCGTCACTTGAGCAATGGTGTCACGTTATAATACAAAAAACTGCTTTTAAAAATACACGAGATAGTATATATATAATTTAGTTATGTCCTTTTGATACGGGTTACATAAATATAATACGTGTGTACTCGATGCGTATGCGCCATGAGATGTATCTCTTATAGCGTCAACCAAGATGTGGCAGAGGTCATTGTGAATGACGTAGGATACCTTTGCGTGGAGATTAAAGACAATTAGTAAATTTTCTATAAGTACCATTTTTGGTTGAAATGTTTCGTTTACTTGGCGTCTCCATAAAATTGCCAAAATTAAAATCAAATAAATCGCTCACAAATTTCTGACCAAGATAGAAGAGTCTAAAATTCGACAAATTACACAGCTTATATCAATTGTTTATCGAATGCGAATAATTCGTCCCCATTGACGGGATCTAGAGACGAGAATAAAATTGTTTGTCACATACAGAAATATTTTGTGGATCTAGAAACAGAAGGAATCATTAAGCGAATTTTTATTAATGAGGCTAAGTTGGGGCAATAACACTAATTATATCTTATTTACCCTTTTATGAATAGAAAACCAAAATAGAGTAATCAAGGCAAAAATAATGACAGCAAATAAAATTTAAAACAATTTAAAACATAAAAAAACTACAGCCACGGAGCTTAAACGCCTGGCACATGTCAAAACACAACTTCTAGCAGCAGTTTTGTAAGCAACATTGTAGTTACAGTTTTGAAAGTAGGACAATCGGTTATAATGTCCAAATTTGACGGGAGGAAATATATTTATCATCGTTTAAAATGATAATATGGTAATAATGGTAAAATCTATCATTGTTCGTGTAAACTATTAATGAAAGATTATTCTGATCATATGCAGAAATTGTATATATGGCTTCTCGTAAAATTCGAGTCCTACTTGAAACATACAAATTCATCTCAAGCAACGGTATGGCTGCAGAAAATCTTTTAACGTTTCTGATGGCTGACTAATTGGGTTCTAGAATTTGACTGAATAAATCGAGACAAACGATACTTGACAGAAGAAACTAACACATTGTTGTGCATGTAGCAGTCAAATTTTAAGACGCAAAATGGTGTCCGTGATAGACACAAAACGACAGCAGCAGGACAAATTAGTGTGTAACACACATAAAAATTTCGTCAAAGATATACCAAGATTAATATAATTTACTACGCCAAACTCAAGACTCATCAGTTGCTCTAAAGCCAAAACAATATATATAATCCAGATGATAGAGGTGTTGTAGAGCTTTTATCACCAAAATTCCAAAACGTTTTACCAATTCCGGTAAAGGCTATCTACATCTTGAAAACAGAAAAACCTTAGAATACGAATAATTTCAAAATTTTAGGGCAGTAAATTTAGACAATGACTATATCACAGAAAGAATCATCAAATATACCTGTCATCACCGATGTGTGACTACTAAATTCTAAACGAATGTAATTACTATTTACAGTAATTTTTATAGCCATTAGTTCTTCTCCATTAGATTTAGATTAACGATGGCTGGATTTAATGTGTTAAAAATATCATTCTTTAGCAAAAAGCTCCTATCTTCTACAACTAACATGGCTTAATATTATGTGTTTTTAACGATTGTCATAATTCATTAGTTACAAATACTATAATTCGCATAAAGAGGCGAAATTCACTGTTTAAATTACTCCTGAAAAGTATCCCGGTCTTTCCTATTGTTGTTTGTTTGATGGAATTTAACGCCAATTTCAGCAATTTTTCAGCTATGTCATGGCGTCCAGTTTTTATTGGGGAGGAAGCCGAAGTACCTGGAGAAAACCCCGGACCTGCGGTAGGAAAACTGGCAATCCTTGTCAATTAAGAGGGGAGTCGAGAACAACCTGCCCGCACTGAGAATCGAACCCGCAATCTAAGTGTTGACAGACCACGTGATCAATAGTAGACGAACTACCTTGACAACTCGGCCACCGAGGCCCCCTCTTTGCTATTGAAATGTTGTCGTAAGGTTAATGCAATGATATGTGAACAAGAGTCATTAATTCAGTTAATCTGATTTTGTCACAATACTTCTAGTATGACTGAATAACAACCTAACACAGACATTTTTTTTTTCAAATATAATGTATGACACAATGATTATTCTTTTAGTTTCACAACAGGAATGTCTAACAGGAGTTTCATTTGAGGTATTTAGTATTTGTATATCTGCTGTAATAATACTTGCTGCCCTGACAGTCATGACAGTCTGCTGCTACTTCAGGCAAGTTTCCAACATTTATAATGATATTTGTTTTTTTTTATTATTTCCTTTAAAGACCCTTTTACAGTATTGCATCATTGTTGTTGCAAGATACTATTATATTATGTCTCCTGCAAGTATCAGCTTCTTGGACTGACTGATTTTCCATACACAGTGAGAAGATTTTATACATTATCAGTAGGTAAGAGTTAGCGCTCTTGACCTCACTAAAAGACCACGTGTAAAAATGATTTGATTGAATATCGATGTATTTTGACAGGTTATATTTGTTGCACAGACATATTAACCCAATACTAGATATACTCATTAAGTACAATTAATCATGGGACTCTTTTTCTCCCTATAATTTTTGCTGTGTATATCTAGTATGAGGCCAGCAACTACCGATGTAACTAATGTTACAGGTTTCTTAATTATATATATTTATGATTCACTGGTTTGTTTGAATGTTGTTTGTGCCGCAATCAACAATGATCTACAATATGAAGGCGTCCATCGCCTTTTTAATATTCCACATTGTCTTAGATGTTATCTATTTCATGTTATATGGAAGCAGTGATAATATTACAGCACATATTGTTCGTCGCAGCCGATACAAAAGACAACATATATTGTTAGAAACTGCAGCGTGTCTATCTAAATGTAAAGAGTATAGATAGCACAAACTAACATCTTATTTGGTGTCCTCCTTTCAGGAGAAAGATAAACCAATCAAGTAGACTTTATGAAGATATTAGAGTTAATGCAGGTACGGTTTACAGTCGTTAAGTTTTTCATTAAAACTAATTAATATGCAATAAATAATTGATTGAAAACGCATATACGTCATTTTCTTTTTAACTGCAGAATATTATGCGTAAGTTATTTTAGGTCATTTTATGCCGTTAAGCTAATTCGTTTTGTTAAAACAAATTTAACGAACAAAATAAAATAGCAATGTGTGCATTAATTAACGGAATACCTTTTTATACGACCGCAAACTATTTAATTGCGTACTATGTTATGCGTTATTCGGCGTTTTCTGTTGTTCTGTGGATAGCTTATTTTACGGGTTCTACATTTATATCTAGTTAACTGACGCTTTTACTTGTTTATCGATGTGGCAATTTGGTTATCTTGGTTAATCTTCTTTCGTATGAAGTACATCGTTTTCTTATTTTCTCTGCATTTCTGCAATTCTTGCATGAAGATTTTTATCCCACATGTTATCATAAACATTGGGTAGTTTGTTATCAAATTTTTAATATATTTTACTGATAGTCATATTATTATACACTTATCGACATAGACAAAGCTCCATATTTTGTTACCGTGATCAAAAAATATATTATCTACACTAGTCTAAACAATACGTCAACATCACTTCATTTTATCTCAAGATCTGTATAACTTAGCGAAAGCAGTAGTAGAGTAAATTGTATGATATGAAGTTACTAATTAAAAACATTTTTCTATATTTAATTACCATATGCATTAATTAAAAGTTTCCTGTATTTATACAATAGGCCAAACAACAAATGAAGATCCAGTGTATAGTGAACTAGAAGGACAAGCTTCATGTTGATGATGCACACAATCACATGGACATTCACTATTTTACACGGAATTGTCACAATAACAATCTTTAGGTTCTTAGATTTATTTAAGAGGATTATGCATTTATTTAAGAAACTAATTGCTGCTTGTCAAATTTAGTCGCTAAATGACCGTTTTATTCAAACCTAAATGAAAGTAATTTCGTGCATGGTAAAGAGCAGACCATACATAAACATATGTAATTAAAGTATGGTTAATTCATTAAACTTAACAATGGGATGATAACATAATTATACATAAACATGTAACAATGTAGCAACGGTGTAAATTATCGTTATTTTAAATAGATTTTTTATTTTATTATTTACATTACCCACATCCAATATACAAAGTTTGCTGGCGTTTTGATACTATTTGTTGGTAGATTACATCGCGCTGTTTTGTGTTCCTTTTCAGGACCTTGCAATCATTTTTGCTTATATTTTCCTTGTTACTCTTAATGTGTATTGTCATGGTGTAAATTTAACAACAACAGAATAACTTCAAGATTAATAAATTGTGTTACCATTTGCATTTATTTTCTGGGATAGTTGGTTGTCCAACATTAATCCTGTTTTGATAATTATTAGACATTCATCCGTAAATTGAACAATTGTCCGTTTACTCGGATCAAACAGGAACATTCCGGACAACATGACAACTGACATTAATCCATTAATTGAACAATTGTCCGTCTACTCAGATCAAACAGGAATCGTGACAACTGACATTAATCCGTTTAATTATTTTAATTGTAACATTGTATTGTGCTATTTGGTTTTAATTATGTTTCCATGTTTTATGTATAAATAGCTCTTTGTAAAAATTATACAGGCAGTCTCGGAGTTACCTTTCTATAGGTAACACTTCCGACCGAAAATAAAAGTTCGAAACCAGAGTATATTCTTATATTTTAAAGCCATATTCTAAGGGCGTAATTGGAGCAGAAAATTCCGTTACGAAAATTGGTGCAGATAACCGGGCAGTATTCACTTTTTAGCTGGATACACGATCTGACAGTACCTCTCGGAACTACAGACCTGAAAGCGAGCTCTACCAAACGGTTTTTATTTCGGAAATGAACTTTTACGGTTATGATGTTTTAAGAGGAGAACTTTCCCCAGATTACAGAAATCTTCGTTGGAACACACCTCGGCAACAATGCTATAAATGTGGACTTTTCCATGAAGAATATCGTTGTAATGCAAAAAGCGCTGAATGTTTTAATTGCGGGCTATTTGGACATTTTTCAAGGGTTTGTTTTAAGAAATTAATTTCAACACAAGCGAATCGTAACCCGAACCAAATGCAAAAACAGAAATCAGAGAAAAGAAAGCAACGCGACAGACAAAGATACGAAGATTTTATGAGGAAAAGGTCAGTAATGCGTGAACTTCCGTTTGCTGATGTAACTGTTTCATCATTTAATAACTGTCTGAACAGAGACAGTCACTTAAAATCGGAAATCAGTGCGTTAAGAAAATCAATTAAAAAGATGGAGACACGGGAATACAACCTTATTTTAACATTAAACGAAAGAAATTTGGATCTCAATGATTATAAATTCAAACTTGCGGAGGAACAGAACCAACATCTTGAAACACGGAATCAACTCGATAATGTGCGCGAACAGCTAAACAGAGAAAAACAGGGAAGTAGGTCAGTTTTTCAGATGAGTGGTTTCAAAAATCGTAATAAACCACCAGAAGCTGTGATTAAAAACAAAGACAAGGAAATCAAACGTTTACGCGAGCTAAATTCGAAACTTAAAACAGAAATTGATAGTCTAACAGGAACTAAACAACTTTACGCCGACAAGTTTGAGGAATGTCGACACCTCTTACGCAAAGTTAGATATCTGTATGACGAGCAAGTGATCGAGTCGGAACACTGGAGAGATATTTTTTATAAACTTTTGGAGCGACATCACAATGGTTGTGACAAATTACACCAGACATTAGTTAAAGAATGGGAATTACAGAATCCAGAAAAATCAGTTAAAAATAAAAAGGTTCCGGACTGGTTCCACCATAACTTTCGGAGTCTGGGTCAGACTTCAGTTGGGCCAGGGGGGAGTTGTCGTGGTGTAAATTTAACAACAACAAAATAACTTCAAGATTAATAAATTGTGTTACCATTTGCATTTATTTTCTGGGATAGTTGGTTGTCCAAAATTAATCCTGTTTTGATAATTATTAGACATTCATCCGTAAATTGAACAATTGTCCGTCTACTCAGATCAAACAGGAATCGTGACAACTGACATTAATCCGTTTAATTATTTTAATTGTAACATTGTATTGTGCTATTTGGTTTTAATTATGTTTCCATGTTTTATGTATAAATAGCTCTTTGTAAAAATTATACAGGCAGTCTCGGAGTTACCTTTCTATAGGTAACACTTCCGACCGAAAATAAAAGTTCGAAACCAGAGTATATTCTTATATTTTAAAGCCATATTCTAAGGGCGTAATTGGAGCAGAAAATTCCGTTACGAAAGTATTAGCTTTGAGATTTTTTTTTATTCACTACTAGAATCTCTACTGCAAAGTACTGCTTGTTTTAAAAGATTGCTGTAATTTACGGAAAAACGTTGATTCTGTGTATAACTTTGTGCGGGAGGTGGAATTGTGCGGAAGATCGAGAGTAATAAGTGTGAAAGAGAAATGATATTACCTCCCATTGTAGTTACAATCTGTACTCTGTGTCTTGATTGTGTATTTTCTGGCTTTGAAATTGTTACATTTATGTCAAACATCATATATTCTTTCCCACATAGTGCAACCAATTGCAATTCTATTAGCAAAGCTTTAATAGTGCAATACTAACTTTTGCTGTATAATTAAGGCATACGAATAGATTGTTGATTGATATGTCTGGTATAAAAGTTACTTCTACAGTTACCATCGTCCTAAAATGTTATCATATATCGTAGATTATTGTTGTCAAATACCTACGATATGTGTTCGTGAGGTTCGAACAACAAAGCTGTCTATGGCCGTGTTTCGAATAAGAAATACCGGGTTGTCGGGATCCGGATAGCAAAGCCACAGAATGACGAGCGCTCAGAAGAAAAGTCGCGTTTTGGTAGTAGATTTTCCTTAACGATCATAGAAGTCTTGATGACGGCCATAGAAATTCTGAAGGGATGCCAAGTCACAGCTTAGTTCAACTTTAAATCAGCTGTTATCAAGCTTTTTGATTAAAACTAATACAGCTGTAATCATACTTAAGGATAGCTTTTTCTCAACTTCAAAATGTCCAGGGACGAATAATGATGTTCGGGTCTATATGAACAGGAACCGATAAATCAATTGATATCATATTGTACTAGATACTGTCGTTTTCGTTTAATCGTGTTCCATTCTCCTGGCTGATGACGAAATCGTACCTATTTAACTAAAGACTAAGTGAGTATCCAATGACGTTAGTTATACTATACTCAGTCAAAAACGAGACGCAACATACAAAAAATGGGAATTCCACCTTATATATTATTTTAACAATTTAATGTCATATATCTATTTTTCTGTGACTGTGTACTTTGTAGTTAGTCAGAAATAAATGAAGGGAATAACAAACTACCGAATAAAAGGAACTCCAAAAAGACAATCCACTAATCAAACAATTTCCGAAACAGGGGTCATATATCTTCCTAAGTCAGAATTAACCTCTACCACGCAAATAACTAATGTTTAATTGTTTGAATGGTGTTTTAACGCCACTTTCAGCAATTTTTCAGCTATATCATGGCGTCCAATTTTTATTGGGGAGGAAGCCGGAGTACACGGAGAGAACCCCGGACCTGCGGTAGGAAAACTGGCAATCCTTGTCAATTAAGGTTGGGGTCAAGTGCACCCTGCCTGCAGTGAGAATCGAACCCGCAATCTCAGTGTTGACAGACCGCATGATCAATAGTAGACGAGCTTCCTTAACCACTCGGCCACCGCGGTCCCCGCAAGGAATTGAGACATGCCCATATTAGTTGATTTATTAACCTCTATAAAATATAATTAAACAAAACATACTAAAAATTTCAGATGTTAAATAGTCTGTCATTCTTATTGAATACACGGATAAAGGTTGACCAAAATGATTTAAATTATAAACATAGACAATCGTTTTCATGGCTGCCGAATAATTTTCTATCAACGTTTAAATGTGAAAAATGTATGGTATGACGACAAACCTTTACGAAAGACGAAACTACTTGGACAAAGAAGAGTAATATAACGTTCTACGATAAAATTCAACATTCTCGCCGATTCAAAATTGAAAGCCGTCCGTCGAATTCAAGGATAACCAGACGACAAGATATAATCTTTTTTAAAGCGTCAAATTAAGCTACACTTTCGCTAAACCGCGAAGGATATTAATATAGAGGAGAGTATTATTGAGGAGATACTTTGTAAAACTGGGCGATGGCCCATTTTATTGTGAAATGGTCTGATTCTTTAAGGCAAAACGGTTATTATAGTCAATAATGAAAAGTCGCCGTTTCAAAGGAGGACCCCCCCCCCCCACGAAAAATTAGACAAATCTGTTGTTCATATTGAAGAAGAGAAAAAGAAACAAGTAGTCATAACATTATTTTACTCAGGAAAATCTAAATCAGGACTTGTGCAAGGTCATTTAACAGGAGATTGGGTAAATGAAGAATTCCCAGTGATAAATGACGTGGTGAAAAGTATTTTACTTCGGGTATCTTATTTTTATGGGTCATATTTATGATTGCTATGTTGCAAAATGTATAGATGTAAGGTAGCTGGTATTTCATGGGTAATAGTTTTATTTATCTTTAATATAATCTATCGAGTAGCTTGCTTTTCAAGGATTATATTTCTTATTCCTCTAATATACAATGCAGAAATATCAGGTATCTTATTTTAATGGGTTATCTTTCTGCTTCCTCTTTTGTACAATGTATAGATGTAAGGTAACTGATTTTTCATGGGTAATAGTTTTATGTTTAATATAATTTATAGGGTAAGGTTGCCTTTTTAAAGATAATAGTTTTATACCTTTATCATACAATACATGGATATAAGGTATCTTAATTTCATGGGTCATCTTTCTGATTCTTCTATTGTACAATGTATAGATTTAAGGCAGCTGATATTTCATGGGCAATAGTTTTATACACCGCGATTATATAATCTTAAGGGTAAGCTTGCTTTTTTTCAACGATTTTAGTTCTTATTCCTCTATCATACACTACAGAAATTTCAGGTATCATACAGTAAAGAATTTGCATGTCTCTTTTTTCATTGGTCATCTTTCTGATCCCTCTTTTGTGCAATGTATAGATGTAAGGTAGTCCATTGTTCATGGGTTTAATATAATCTACAGGGTAAGTTTGTTTTTTTACGGATAATAGTTTTATACCTCTATCATACAATATATAGATATAAGGTACCTTATTTTCATGGGTAATCTTTCTGATTACTCACTTTTTTGTAATGCATAGATGAAATGTTGCCGATTTTTCATAGGTAATAGTTTTAAAGATGCTTATAAAAATCTACAGGGTAAGGTTATTTTTATTCGAGGATTATAATTCTTATTAACCCATCATGCAATACATAGCTGTAAGGTATCATATTTTAATGGGTCATATTTCTGACATTTGTCATGCAGAAATATACCAGTTTATTGTTAGGTAAATAATAACAATAAAGGTGACAGTGAAGTCATAGGAGAAAGTGAAAGGTAGCAAAAGTAAGAAAAGAGAATGTAAAGCAGAACCATGGAATAAATAAATAAACTAATGAAATAATCAATCTATTACTTTCACCTTGACTTCACCTTCTTGAGGGCAATAATCAAATTTCTAAACCCGAACCCGATGCAAACAACTTCAACGAGATAAGTTTACAAATATGAATGTCTCCCTCAATAAGAGAGGGTCGTACTTGTTTTATTATATTGTTTGTTTGTTTGTTTGATTGTGTTTAACACCACTTTCAGCAATTTTTCAGCTATATCATGGCGTCCAGTTTTTATTGGGGGAGGAGCCGGATTACCAGGAGAAAACCCCCGGCATGCGGTAGGAAAACTGGCAATCCTTGTCAATAAAATTGGAGTCGACTACACCCTGCCTGTATTGAAAATCGAACCCGCAATCTCAGTGTTGACAGACCACGTGATCAAAAGTAGACGAACTACCTTGACCACTCGGCCACCGAGGCCCCTTTATTATGTTGTACGCCAACGCTAAACATCTACATGTACATTTAAATTTACTGAAATTTGTGTTGTTCTCATCTAAACTTCTGCATTGTTGACCTTTTTATTTGTTTTTTACCTTCAAGGTTATTTACCGGTGAACAATAGAGTTGTTTCCCTTTTGTTTTACTTCCCCGGGGACAATAGGGTTGTTCCTTTTCTTTCATTCCATTTCATTATGTCATAAAAGACAATATACACGAAAAAGTATAAAGTTGTTTTAGTTCCTTTATTATTTTTTAATAAACAACTTTGTCAGGTTCGCATAATACGCCCGCCCGATGATAAGGATGAGAGGTACACACTTCATGTGTGTATTATACTGGGGGTAGGGGGCCAGAGGGGGTCCATCAACAGGTTAACACTTTTTAATTTTTCTAAAAACAGATAACAGTAGATTTAAAATAATGATAACAGATAACAGCAATTTACGTGAGAAAACAGAAAACAGCGAGTTCAAAAATCGAAAAAAAACAGATAACACTTTACATGAGAAAACAGGAACAAGCGAGTAAAAAAATCGAAAAAAACCAGACAACAGCAGTATCTCATCGGAAGGCAATAGTGTTCTGATTATTAACAGTAAACAGGGTAACATTTTCGTTATAACAGTTTACAACAATTTCAATTTTTAAGAAAACGGATAACAGCTAATGGTTGAAAAACATGTACCAGTTAATTTATTTACAGACGTGTAAAAATGACCAAAACACGTTAACAGAAAAGATCTTCCCCCATACTATCGACACTGATCATCTATCAATATCAACACTGTCTCAATCTTTTAAGAAAATTTATTAAAGCTTTCCACAAACAAGTCCCATTAACTGCCATTATAAATCCGAATTTTACCACGGAAAAGGAAGCGCTTACCTATCAAATTAAAAATTCCCCAGAGATTAAAGAAAATTTGATAAAAACCGAAAGTTTTTGAGCAGGATTATGAAAACAACCCCACCCTCTTTTCATGCACCAAGTCCAATAAATCAGAGATTATTAACAAGTATACAGACTATGAAACTAATACAATAAACAAACATGTGCAGTTTGTAAAAAAAAAATCTGTGAATCTTATTTGCAAGATACGAAGGATGGACATTTGTATACCATAATACGCACGCAAAGGGGGGGGGGGGGTATGTCATTTTTTGACAGGTGTATAAAAATGAAAATGAAAAATGTTTAATTCCATTTTAAACTACATTTACGTAAAATTTAGGTTAAGCTAGCATTTAAAATTTGGGCTTTTTTCATTTCTTTGATCAATTAAAATGAAATAGTTGCTAAATTTATCTTTTGTAATTATGCGATATTATGGGAGATAGTCAAAAACACACCTGAAGACACAATTCCAACAATCATTTCGCTCACAAATGTTTTCAAGCAAATCTACGGACTGTAGAACAAACGTTGTAGATAGTAAATAACATTATAAAAATAACAGTTTGTTTATTAAAATAAGTATTTTAATAGCTCACGCCTATCTAACTCCACCTTACGGTAAAAGGGAGATAAATCTAATTAATTTATGTCATACGGTAGCTTGTTTACATGGGTAGTCAATTTTTAATAGCTCCGCGGTATTAAAATTTACTAACGTAGCTAATTTTCATAGGTAGCTCGATATTAATACGACACCCGCTATCAGTAAGTTGTAGCATAGCAAGAACGCAAGTTCTTGTGGTTTCCGACGCCGCTCGGACATCTGAATCCAAGCCAACTAATTCTTGCATAGCGTAATAAGCTGTAGATGGCGGTTCATTGTATTGAATTGACCCGACAGTAGATCGAATTCCACCATCTTCTTCACTGTAAAGTAGCATGTATGCCACGTTGGACAAAGAAATTATAAAAGACGTGAAAGTATATTTTATGTTTTATTCTGCATTTCTTAAATACATGTACTTCTTTTTGCTTGCTTATAAGCAATAGGTTCCAGTTTTAATGTTTTGACTCGACCGGAGGTCGACTCCCACTATCTCCCGCACTCTACAGTAACAAGGGAGAAAGTATTAAAGCCGTGAAAAGTATATTATGTATTAGTTCTGCATTTCTTGCATACTTCTTCTTTCTTGCTTTATTACAAGAAGTAGGTACCAGTTTTAATGTATTGGATTTACTCGACCGGAGACTTTGTTTTGTTTCTGTAAAAAGTAATACAAGAAAAAATAATCGCGTTATTGACCATCATTATGCGTCAATAGTGGCGGTGGGAGGTAGCGGCAAACCAGGTGACAACATGATTTATCTATCTGTAACCGATTACAGATCAATACCACACCGATCAACCGACTTATATCATTTTGGTGAGAAGAAGTATGACACGATGAAAAAAGATATAAACAAGTTAAGACCTATACGTATACAGATGACTTTTTCCACATCGCTACGTTAAAAACTCACTGTATAAAATATATTGTAGTAAAAAATTATTTAGAATATATTTGTCCATCAACATATTCAATCGTGTTAATTACTTTTTTCATTTGTTATCTGAAAATATGTTCCAAAGGTACTGGAATCACAAATTTTAACAAAAAATGCAAAATTTACGCGTCTGCACAATATTTTTCTGTATCCAGTGTTTTTGTTCAAAAGGGCATTTATCCAACTTTTTTCTGACCCCAAAATTATTCTTCCAATTGCAATTTATTAGGAGTTTGAATTATTTTTCTTTACGCATGTACTGAATAAATGACACGGAAAAAATCAGTTCATTTTTTTATAATGACACAATGAATAAAAGTCAATTGACACGATTGAAAACAGCCACGTATTTCTTAATTGATTAGTTTTATACTTCCACATGGGGCATATTTCAATGACTTTTTACAACTTATGTCTGTATATCGTTAAATATTATACAAAAAGTGTTCAATTGTTAATACAATAGGACTATGATGTATAAATTCTTGACAAAAATCACTAGACATGGAAAAAGGTAACAAGCACCGGAGCAGCTTTGTAATTCATTTTAAAAAAATAGTAAGGAATTAAACATACAGTAAATGCTCTCATTTAGACAATCCCAGAGCAGGGCTTAAGCGGAAATCTGTGTTAAATGTCGATAACGCTCTACATATGAGTTCTCACCTATCAACAAAGAACACATAATGAACAAGATTTTGTATAAATATTTCCTACTTGTACAAATATTTCCTACTATGTCGACATTAAATAGTATAAAACGGATCCATCTACTTGGTAGGTCATTATATTGATGTCAAACTTTTTTTACAAATTATAAGGTACATGTATGAATTTAGGCAAACATTATCAAATGTGCTGCCTACAATCAGGAACATATATACTAGTCCAGTTACAATTTATAATAAAGACGAAGAGCGAGAAATTAACGGTTAATTAACATACAAAAATGAGAGAGTTAGAACAAAAATGAGAGTAAGAATTAATACATCATATATAATCCAACAGAACCCTACTTCTTGTTGGCCGATGTGCATTACAATGATTTTAGTTTAACGTTTAACCCCTTCTGGAAATTGGAACGGTTCGATATTTGGCGATTTCTACTAATAGGCAGTAAGTTCTGCACAAATCTCACTGTCGACCCTCTACTTCCTGCTGTCAGCTTATACGTATTGAACAATTTCGTCAAACGTTTCTCGTGTTTCTTTTATCGTACTGGTTGGTACGACGGCTTATTCGTGCCAAACAACAAAAAGAAACAAAATGTTTATTTCGTTTGTACGGTTTATTAAATCGTTTGTACGATTTATTAATCCGCTTGTATGGTTTATTAAATCGTTTGTACGATTTATTAATCCGTTTGTACGGTTTATTAAATCGGTTGTACGGTTTATTAATCCGTTTGTACAGTTTATTAAATCGTTTGTACGGTTTATTAATCCGTTTGTGTGGTTTATTAAATCGTTTGTACGGTTTATTAAATCATTTGTACGGTTTATTAATCCGTTTGTGTGGTTTATTAAATCGTTTGTACGGTTTATTAAATCTTTTGTACGGTTTATTAAATCGTTTGTGCGATTTATTAAATCGTTTGTACTATTATTATCAGGGACCATAGGGACCACATCGAAGTAGTTGGCCATCTACAATTGATTATCGGGGACCAAAGGGACCACATGGTCTTGTTAGTTGGTCATCTACATTTGATAATCAGGGACCAAAGGGATCACATGGTCTAGGTAGCTGGTCATCTACATTTGATTATTAGGGACCAAAGGGACCACATGGTCTAGTTAGTTTGTCATCTAAATTTGATAATCAGGGACCAAAGGGACCACATGGTCTAGGTAGTTGGTCATCTACATTTGATTATTAGGGACCAAAGGGGCCACATAGTCTAGGTAGTTGGTCATCTACATTTGATTATCAGGGACCAATGGGACAACATGGTCTAGGTAGTTGGCCATCTACATTTGATTATCAGGGACCAAAAGGACCACATGGTCTTGGTAGTTGGTCATCTACATTTGATTATCAGGGACCAAAAGGACCACATGGTCTAGGTAGTTGGTCATCTACATTTGATTATCAGGGACCAAAGGGACCACGTGATCTAGGTAGTTGGCAATATACTATTGATTATCAGGGACCATAGGGACCACATGAATAAACCGTTCAAACGAATTAATAACCTGTACAAACGATTTAATAAACCGTACAAACGGATGAATAAATCGTACAAACGGATTTATAAACCGTACAAACGATTTAATAAACCGTACAAAAGAAATAAATATGTTTTTCTTTTTGTTGTTTGGCACGAATAACCCGTCGTAGGTTGGATATTTCATATTAAAACGTCAATCAAAACAAAATGCGAATGGACTTGTCAAAGTTCAAAGTCTAAGGTCCAAAACCATGATAGGTTACCCATTGTCTAGTAATTATCTACCCACATGGCAAATATGAAAAGGTAAGCCTATTTCACCGAACGTCGGGGTCTTCTCTGGGTACTCAGGCTTCCACTCTCAATAAAGACATCATACAGCTGATAAATTGATGAAAGGCATTAAAACCATTTATACAAGCAAACAAACAGTCAAACAATTATTTTAAAAGTTATAACCGGGCGCGAAGCAATGACTAAAAAGGCATTGATGTTATACTGGGGGGGGGGTCAAATTTCGAAGTTAAATATCCCGGACACGAAGCAGTCACTCAAAAGGCAATGATGTGTCCTTGGGGGTCAAATTTTAAATTTTAAACACCTATGGCATGCGACACATCGATAAGTGCCCACATGCCAAATACATGCGAAATATCAAAAAGCCTACATAAAAGGATAAAAAGTTATATCCCGGACAAGATTTGTAATGGCTGCACGGACGGACACACAACAATATGTCGACCTTCTTTTGCCTCTTTTACTGAAAACCCATAATAAACCTCCTAAAATGAACAGTGGAATGTTGCACTAGATAAAGCTATCTTACATATCCTAAACGTGTATTAGTATGCGATTTGCAGTGTCAAATAAATTTGGCTAAAAATATCAACCTTAAAGGAGAAGAAAAGAAAAAAAGAAGATGTAAATTACCAGACAAAAACAATATGTCACTCATTTATCTTCGTTTGGTATAGATAATAAAATAAGAGTTGCATACAAATACAAAGTATAGTTCGAAAGCTTTTCTGCAAATGTGTGCCGCAATTTGTTCATTTCATATTTTATGCACAGTAATCAAAATAAATTTTCCCCATCCTCTTCTTCATGCTTGATATTGACAAGAAAATAAAAAAATTACATATATTATTACGTTACGAACTCTAAAAGTGCATACTTATTCAATCGGTTAGCATAATTTAATAGCTTATACAAATTCATATTTCTTGTTTTAATCATATCATTGAACTGATTTGCATCGTATCGTAATTTCTCTGACAGTGCAATTAAAACCAAATTAATATTGTTAATGCATTATGTTAAAGATACATTTTTGGCACCAAGCAAAAGCTAAATGAATAGTCTTTATATTTAAACGGCCGATTTGAAATAAAATTATATCATCAAAGGTCATTTTAGCATTTAAATAACTTTATATGCATGTTTTCGTTAAATTTATAAGATAAGTTGGACAAAAATAAAAGCAAGAGATTAAAGGACTGAATATATCTATTGCAAAATCTATGCTAAATCGTGTTTTCATATATTTTATTAGCTACAGTAAATTTAAAACATAAAAAAATTGGAAAACTGACCTACGTTTTCATCGCTTCTAACATGTTTATATCTTTTTTCATCGTGTCATACTACTTCTCACCAAAATGATATAAGTCGGTTGATCGGTGTGAATACAGGACTTTTTTAGGCGATTCTGTACTGGGAAACACGTACACAACTCTTGTGTCGTCACAGGTTACAAATTGAGCTATTTTATATTTGAGCTCTTGCTCAACTGTTGTCATTTTGCTTTAATAGGAAAGGGGGAGAGTAAGTCCGGGCGTCCTAGGTAAACTTGCAATTTTGACAGCAAAATACACTTCAGACCAAACTATAAGCACTACTGAATGGGTTTTAAATGTCCGAGCGATGTTTGGTGCACCGGACTACCGGTATTCTCTAAATGTCAGAGCGAAGTTTGGTACACCGGACTACCGGTATTCTCTAAATGTCAGAGCGATGTTTGGTGCACCGGACTACCGGTATTCTCTAAATGTCAGAGCGATGTTTGGTGCACCGGACTACCGGTATTCTCTAAATGTCAGAGCGATGTTTGGTGCACCGGACTACCGGTATTCTCTAAATGTCAGAGCGATGTTTGGTGCACCGGACTACCGATATTCTCTAAATGTCAGAGCGATGTTTGGTGCACCGGACTACCGGTATTCTCTAAATGTCAGAGCGATGTTTGGTGCACCGGACTACCGGTATTCTCTAAATGTCAGAGCGATGTTTGGTGCACCGGACTACCGGTATTCTCTAAATGTCAGAGCGATGTTTGGTGCACCGGACTACCGGTATTCTCTTAATGTCCGAGCGATGTTGGTTGCAGCGGACTACCGGTATTCTCTAAATGTCACAGCGTTGTTTCTTGCAGCGGACTACCGGTATTCTCTAAATGTCAGAGCGATGTTTGGTGCACCGGACTACCGGTATTCTCTAAGTTATATTTACCTTGATTTAAGCACGAATTAAAGCTACGAGTAGTAAGAACAACATGCACACGTGCGTAAATTTAATCTATTCTCGTTCAAAATATTACGCATTCCTCAATATGTTCAATTGATCAATTATCTGACATTTTGATAAACAATTATCCTCGCCTCGGGAATAATAATTTTAATGAAGTTGGCGACTTTTCTTTGTTCACTGACTTTATCTGAAAAAATTGCTTCAATCAATCTATTTCTCCCATTGTGTATTTCGAAAATATATTGTCATAATGTATTGTGCGTTTTTGTAAACAAACAAACAACAAAAAAAAACGTTATAGAAAACATTGTTTTCGTTAGTTTAGTTTAAACATATTTATTTGCTCAAATACAAGCAAAGGGATTGGACATAAGTTATAACAACATTATGGAGGTCCTCTCCCAAACAATCAATGTTTACAATGAAATGCTAAATGACAGCACTTATACAAACACACTAAATTAGAAAAAGTTGTAAAAAGGGAACAAAACAAAGCGAAAAAAGAATAAATGGAATTAAAGATAATACAATTTAGAGTTAAAAAAAATCACAAGGGGATCTGGCTTCTCAAAGTGGTTGGGTTCAAGTATAATTATCACTTAATAATCACTAAAAGCGTTTTGTTCGTTTTATGTAGTTTTGAACACACCCCTAAACGTTTAACGAAGTGAATATACGAGTTTTGGTAAGATGTAAGTCTTCCGTCACCAGCCAATAGAATTTCAAACGTTATATTAAAGCCGCCTAATTGTGCATACAGAACATTTCTATGTACATTGTACAAAGTGCATTCCATAAGATAGTGAATGCAATCTTCATATGGATGACCGCAACTACAGGACGGAGAAGGGACTACTTTTATACGAAATAAATCGCATTTAATGAACTACACGCATGTCTGAGCCTGGTGTGAATTATGTTTAAATTCCTTTCACCGCAATAAAAGTAGTCGTGTGGTTTTGTCAATTGTCGTTTAGTTATTTTTTTCAATATATTTATGTTTCTAGCATTTCTTGTTTCTATGTTTAATTGATTCCAATCTTTAGCCGTTGCATAGAAAAAAGAATTTTCTGTTCTGTTAAGTCTAAATTGAGGTATAACATAATCATCACTGTTGCGCAGGTTGTATGTTGAAACCTGATTTGTCAGGGGTGGCATCAAATCACACAAGTATTGTGGGCACAGGTGGTTATGAATTGAGTAAAACATATTGAGACGTTTGTTACGCCTCCTGTCCTCTAAAAGTTCCCAACCAGTTTCAAAATATATTGACTCCTTACTAGCAAACATCGGTAAACCTGTAACAATACGACCAGCTTCAAGCTGTAGTTTTTCTAAGTTATTAATAACACCGAGACCCCACCCGTCCCAGACCTCAGAGGCATATTCCATATAGGGACGGATAAATGTGAGATACATTCGAGATAAATACTTTCTACAAAGAACATATTTTAATTTTCGTAGGACCAACAGATTGCATAATATTTTCCATGTGCGTTGAAATCTTTCCATCAGAGTTAAAAGTAATTCCTAAGTGTTTATGAGACAAAACAATTTCAATTGGTTGAATCTTAAATATTAATTTTATATCTTCCGTTAAAGTGCCAATAATCAACGCCTTAGTTTTCTGTGGATTAAAATTAATCAACCATTTGACAGACCATGATGCAATGTTCTCTAGATCTAAATTTACAACGTCTTCAATACTGGAAGGGAGATAGGCGGAGTATGATAAAGAGGTATCGTCGGCAAATAGTCTTGTAAAACATAATAAGTCATCAGCTATATCATTGATGTACACCAAGAAAAGAAGAGGACCTATAGACAGAGCCCTGTGGAACTCCTGCGTTTGTCTGCTTTAGAGGGGATTTTGAATTTTGCTATGAAATCATTTTGAGATCTGTTTAAAAGATAACTTTTAAACCAGTTGAAAAGGTTATCATTCACACCATACGCCTTTAGTTTTATTAGTAAACCAGTATGCCAAACACGGTCGAACGCTTTCGATACATTACAGAAGATGAAAGAAGTAATGTTTTTATTTTCAAGAGTCGTGATTATAGTATGATAAATTTTTATTAGCTGGTGAACGGTGAAATGACCTGGAATAAAGCCTGACTGGTATTTATACAACAAATCATTAGAAATCAAATGATTAAACACATACCTAAAAACAATTCTCTCGAAAACCTTGCCTACGGATGAAATAAGAGAAATAGGTCTGTAATTAGACACTTCGTGTCTATCGCCCTTTTTAAAAAGTGGCATAACGGATGCGGTTTTCCACAGTTCCGGAAATTAGGTTGTAGACAGAGACAAATTAAAAAGTTTTGATAACGGAACGCAAATAGTATTCATTGTGTTTTTTAGCATATGGTGACTGAAACAGTCAGGCCCAGGCGCTTTACCTAGTTTTAGTAATTGAAGAACGTCACGGACTTCATTAGGAGTTACAACGAAGATATCGATAACAGAGTTAGTTCGCGATTCAAAAACGGGAGTAGGAATATTTAAGTTATTGATTTTCGACACCGAGCAAAAATAGTTGTTTAGAAGGCAAGCTTTCTCATAGTTATCGCATATTATATCGCCATTGTCATTTTTGAGTTGGCTTATATAAGCAGATTCCCCAGTTCCTTTAGTTAGTCGTTTAATCAATAATTTAGAATTGGTATTGTCCAATTCTTCTAACAAATTGTTTGCATTCAAAAACAACTGTTCTTTGTAATACTTTTTCATATTATTAACGCGATTTCTTTGCTTTTTATATTTATTTTTATCAAAATCTTTTTTTGTTTTAATGGCTATTTTATGGAATCTGTTCCGCTTCCTTTTTTCTCTACGAAGTTCAGAATTAAACCATATTTTATCATTGGGTCGAATTGTAACCTCTTTTCTAGGGACACATTCTTGTATGATCCCAGACAATTTTGAAGCGTCGCTTTTATATCACAGCGTAACTTAAATGCCGCTTATTATCTGCATAGAATCCGCTGTTGTAAAAAGCAGTATTTAAGCGACATGCATAATTACCGCTTTATTTTAACCTACATAATTAGCAATGCTTTAACTCCACTTTTATCCAACTTAAACTATACTGATTTTCTAAGTACAAAAAAAGCGAGACTACAGGTAATTGATTATTCCTGCTTAAATCCAACTGATAAATATTTGTCATTTTTTATTTTATTACAAACCTACTTAATCCCTGCTGATTTATCTTAGTAAATTAAACTGAACGTTTTTTTCCAACTGAAAAAACTTAAAGGTGCTACAGCAAATACTTTTTCCCTACTGATTTAACTCTGCTCTATTAAATATTAATTCAACTCCGCATAAAAACAACTGAAAAAACTCAATAAAATATTTATATTATTTGTTGTCTGTTTTCCAATTATTTAGTGACTATCTATTCAAAAAATAATTAGTTATATTATTTTTATATCAACCAAATTGCTTTTTAACTTCACATACATGTATGAACAATTTACTATTGAAGAGCAGAAATAATGCACAAATGTCTAAGTATGCAGTTTGAGTATTTTCTATAGAAAATGTTTGGAATTATTTATTACTACTTTAAATGAAGATTAAAGTTTTTAATCCAAATAGAGAACAATGACACTGATATTACACATGACAAAATTTAGCATGACCATGGCCTAATAACACCATTAATCTCAAAACATAAATAAAAAGACATTAAATTTTCTTCTATGCTGTATGTTCTGCCAATTTATGGTACAATTGCGATGATAAATATAGCTTAAATATCAAATATTTTCATGTAATATCAATAAAAAACCAGAAATCATAAAAACACATTCACAATATAAAACAATTCTTGATACATTATACTACAAACTTATGTAGTAAACAGAAAACTGTTTACCAAGAAAAAGTATATAATTATAGGGGAGATAACTCTAAAGGGGAGCCAACTCTACAATCTTTTGTCCACATTCAAAAATACCACAATGGAAGCTTTACTTTCTAATAAATTTAATGAAACCATTTTTGTAATTATTAACAAGCAATAAAAACAGTTAAGAACTATCTTCATATAAACAATAGAATAAATGGAACTTTTTACAACAGCATGTTTTAGTTTATGTAGAAGTGCTATATAACTAATATCACCATTTTCCTCTACAACTGTTAAAAAGCAACATTTATAAACCAATGCATAATCAACACAATGAATATGATGATTATGAAGAAAGAACTATAAAATATGTGTAAAAAGATATAACTTTACTGATAAATTCTCCACAATATTTAATTTGTCAGTGAACAGTTTGGCTACAACTACTAAAAATATTAAATTTCCAATTCTTTTTCCATTTTTTGGCAAACTGCTTTTCACAGAAAGAAGAAACATTGCGTCTGCCTCTGATTTACAGTACATATATTTCTTCAGGGCACCCAGTTGTTGTTTGCTTCTGAATGTTGACAGCAAGTAGAATATGGTGCTGAATGTTATTTGTTTCCTTCAAATCTTCATAGAAACTAAAATCAATCCAAAACCAGACTTGTCAAAATGTTCTTTGTAAAGTTTTTCTGTCAAAACATCTTGATGTTATTATTCTTATTTTTCATTCCTTCTTGTCTTTGATGTACATTTTTTCCTGTAAAAACACAAAAAATAATATTGCAGAAAAAACTGCAAAGAAAGAACATTCATAGCTAAAGTTTGCAAATTCCACACAAAAATAGAATGTTGACATAGCAAAAACCTTTTATTTTAATATTGGTAAATTTCTGTTACATGAGGTTTACAAAATGCATGTACCAATGAGCTACAATGCTTACTTGCATACTCAAGCCACACATTATGCGCAACCTTAACTGCAGAGTATGTGTAATTAGGACCTTATATTTTAACAATTTCTTTGAATTATGTCCATTTGAAGAAGTTGAACACACTTTTATTTAGTACACTTAACTGAATACCCTAAAAATTATCTCCCCTTTCATATGTTTCCCCCTTTTTTCAATTGTGTGGCCATTCATTTTGTAGCTTGAATTCCCTTGACCTAATAATAATTTGTGTCATATTAAATTGAAATAGGCCCAGTATTGGCTATTTACCTTACTATTTTAATTACTATTGGTCTTCATACTGCATTTCAAAATTACTGACACCACTTCCCATATTTGTTGCACAATCTACAATGGATACAAACATGTATAATAAAAAACGACACTGTTCTCTACATTGAAAGTGTATTCTGCTAAATTATGCCAACAATGTTAATGTTTCAGAGAAAACAAAATTATATAAGAAATTAAAAAAAAAAGGTCAAATTACACGAAATGATTCTTGTGGCGACTAATATGAATGTGCATATTTCGGTACTTCTACGAATATTGTCTACGCAATGTGGACTATTAGGTCACTAAGGTCAATAGCAAACATGTGTAAAAAGGTACTGCATCAACATTTGATATTTATCACAGATGAAAAATATTTACATTGTGAACATATACGTAGGAAAATGGTGAAACTTAAAATATATTTACCTCAAGTTGCAGGCGGCAACGCCGTGTAAGTGCATTTCTCTTAGTGTCGAAATGGCGTGTAGTGACTATCTTTACTTCTTTTCGACTTTTGTACTACTTTGAGACACATTGAAACCATCATTGTACGGGCCTTTTCTTGCTTTACTTTTGAACAATATTTGACCGTCGTTTGCCATTTTTGTTTTACTCCGGGTACTACACTTTGGATTGTACGGAAGTTCAACTGGTTACAAAGAAAGTATTTTGAAGGGTACCAGAGCAGGTATGTTTAATGTATTTATTTTTTTACATGATATTCTATGACAAATTGTTTGGACACATAATTGTTTTGTTTATCGGGTATTTTTTTTGTATATTTTCGGCTGATGAAAATCTGTGTAAACTTGTGACGTCGATTTTCCAAAGCCCGCGCATAATTTGAATTATTCAAAACATAGTCACATAAGCTGGGCAAGTTTTTCGCTTTGGTTCAGTAAATTAAGTAAGTAGGATTATTGTTTACAGTCGTCATATTTATACATAACGAAGAAAACGACAAACTGACAAAAGCACATGACTTTTGTCATGATGATCTGGCATTATCGTTCATACGCACGTCACCGGTCATATAACTTTCAATGACCATAGAATAAAATCGAAAGCACGACAAACAAAAAAGTATCAAATACTATAGTGTAACTGAGCATTAAATCCAAGCATCATAGGCAGAAACATAATTAAGAACACATGCACAAAAACCATGGCATTTTTATTAAGGAAATATAGGGTATAATGATTGATTAATGGTGTTTAACGCCCGAGCAGCAATATTTCAGCTATATTCAGGCGATGAACATGAAATGATGATGAATGAAAATGGGATGGGACACAAGGAAAAATAGGGGTAACGGATTTTGGATTGCCACTGGCAAATGGGAGGATGGATAGTCGGGCAATTTAGCCTCCTATAGCGGGATAGAAATCCCTACTCATAGCGAATACTACAGCAGCGTTCTTTAACGTGCGAGGAACGTGGCATTTTTCCCAACACGGTGCACTAATATGGTTTGCGGTCAGGTTTTCCGTATTATGGCCTGACAACCCCAGCTTGCCAGGGGTACCCCATTCAACCACCTGGGGCACACATCCCAGTTGGTCTTTAGGCAAACCGACCTGACACGCCGGTCAGGGTACTGGGCGCTATTTAGTCGCCTTTTACGACAAGCTAGCGCGACTGCGGTCTATTCTTTTAGCCACCCGGATCCCGCACGGGGCATAAATTAAAACACTATTATTTAGCATCAATATATATAAGCATAGCAATAAGCATATTATCTTAGTGTGTGATGCTGGGAGTCATTAAGGTACAAAAAAATCGGGACATATAAGTTATCAGATAACATGTACCGAAAGATATTTATTTTAGAGGGATTGTTTAGACATATGTTTGAGGGTATAGTTGTAAGTGCGTGCATTTAATTGTGACATTCCTACATATTCAAAATCTCATTATTTGGGAATTTAACTAAGAATCTAAATTACACTATATTCAATTTGTATTGTGCTGAGAATTTTGTAGCTGATTTAAGAATGGTCATATATTGCATATATGTCTTCATTTATTTTGTAGACTAATTAGAATTTGAAGGCCACCCTAACTATTGCTGTGAAACAACCAATACAAGGAACAGCTACCAAACCTGCTCACCCATTCAGTCAAAACAACATAACCATGGTAACAGAAATTCTACTTGTATGTCCACGTGCAATAATGTTAATAAAAGAATAGCTAGTCCATTCATGTTTTACAACCTGTAAATGACTGGCGTAATTGATAAAATATCGTAAATTTTCTAGAAATATTTAAACACAAAGATTACTTTAATTGTCAACACCGAGGTTGCCAATTCAAGTCTCACTGCTGAAGGGTGTGCTTGATTCCAATTTTAATTTATGAGGATGGCCAGTTTTCATACCGAAGGTCCGGTTTTACCCTGTTAGTCTGGCTTCCTTCCCCAATATTTACAACATAAATATGTCTTTTTAATTGACATTGACTGTTCTATTTTTTTTGTATTTTGTAAATGTTGTTTTATGTTCAGTGTTTGCTTGCGAGATGAAACAATTTATATACATTTTTATTTTGTAGTTTGTAAGCTGCTTTGATCTGGAAACAATAATTAGGTTTTTAGAGAGTAAGCTTAAAGAAAGCACTTTAGATGACTGGTAAGTTCATGTAGTAATTATAATTAAAGAACATCATTTTCATTGAACTATATTTTTATTAAATGTAACTAATACTGAAATCAAGGGAAATTTTTTACTTTTATTCTTAAAGGAGCACACAAAATATCAAATATCAGTTGTTTACACATATAACATACTCATTTATTAGGTTTTAAACTTTAATGCTTCTAAGAAGGGGAAGCAACTCATATTAGGAGAAGATAACTCAAATGAGTTTTTCTTAGACAAAACTATCAAACAAGTTTACAACTGCATGCTCATTGTGTTACAAATGTGTAAATTAGATATATGTCTCTTTTATTAAATTTGTATAAATATCTTTAAATATTTAATACATGATTGTTTATTTCAGTATCAGGAGCAAAATTTTTTAGCTATCTTTGGAAATGTTACATAATTCTTGGAAATATTTGTACATTAAATGAAAATCATTGTGATTTCAGAGTTATGTGCTGCATATGATAGTTCATCAATCGAGAAATAAGGGAAGCAATGCGAGTGGAAAAGATGAGAAAAACAGAAACTGAGAAGGTCAATTTAAACTTGTATTTATGTTGTAAATATTTTGTAAATAGTTATTTTCATAATTATATTATGTTATGTTTTAAAGGTTACATTATGCAACAATAAATATGAATGCTCAAATAAACTTATATGATTGTATTTTTTTATCATTATTTAATCCTTTTAAACAGAATGAAGCAAGAGGTACACAAAAACAAGTACAAAAAAGACAGGTTTAGAAAATGGCCAGATTTCAGATTTAACTTGTGGAGCACAGTTATGCTGCTTTTAGCTCTAAAACAGCTTGACCTACACCAAATTTGCAATTTTTAATATCATGTATGCTTCAACTCCACATAAACAATTACAATTGTATTTACACATGAGACACTAACACTTAAAACAGACTTTTTCCAGCTTAAAACAGGCTGACATCTCCAACTTAAAACACGCTGACATCTCCAACTTAAAACACGCTGACATCTCCAACTTAAAGTACGCTGAGATTATACACTTAAAACACGCTGGTATAACCACCTAAAATCCGCTTTTGTACATTTGCTATATTCCGCTTATTTACCGCTGACAACTAATTTGCATATTCCCCTTCAAATCCGCTGATTTGTACCGCTTAATCCCAACTTCACCTAATTTACATAATTCAGACGCTTCAGCCCAACTTATTTCACACTTCTTTACCGCTTATTGTCCTAATCACTGAACCAAATATGCAAATTAGTTTTAAAAAGCGGTATTTCAGCAGTTCATTAGGTAAATATAAGTTGATTAAAAGTAACGCTGATATACTACTTTTATTCAACTTTAAATCAGCTATTATCAAGCTTTTTGATTAAAAATAATACCGCTGCAATCATACTTAAAGATAGCTTTTTCTCAACTTAAAATTGTCCTGGGATACCCAAAAAAGTTTCAGTAAAGTTTCTGCAATTACTATCCATAGTGTTTCTTGAATTGATAATTATATCCCAGTCGAACATATCTATCAATTCGTTACACTTTTGAAAATCGGCCTGCCGGTAATTCCATACTTATCTCTTATACGAGTTTTGTATTCGTAACGATACTTTCAAATAGATAATGGTAGCTTCGTGATCGCTGTATTGTCTGTCGACTTGTATTGTATGGGAGTCACAGACAACACAGTCATCACTAACTAGAATGGGATCTAATAGGGATTGGCGATTATCAGTAACTCTAGTAGGGTCAGTAATTGTATTTGTCAGATTATACGTGTTCATTATTATATTAAGCTTATGGTTACGTTCCCTAATAAGATCAACGTTGAGATCTCCAGTTATAATTACATTCGAAGAGTGTAAAGCCAGTTCAACGTCTTCAATACTGGAAGGGAGATAGGCGGAGTATGATAAAGAGGTATCGTCGGCAAATAGTCTTGTAAAACATAATAAGTCATCAGCTATATCATTGATGTACACCAAGAAAAGAAGAGGACCTAGACAGAGCCCTGTGGAACTCCTGCGTTTGTCTGCTTTAGAGGGGATTTTGAATTTTGCTATGAAATCATTTTGAGATCTGTTTAAAAGATAACTTAAACCAGTTGAAAAGGTTATCATTCACACCATACGCCTTTAGTTTTATTAGTAAACCAGTATGCCAAACACGGTCGAACGCTTTCGATACATTACAGAAGATGAAAGAAGTAATGTTTTTATTTTCAAGAGTCGTGATTATAGTATGATAAATTTTTATTAGCTGGTGAACGGTGAAATGACCTGGAATAAAGCCTGACTGGTATTTATACAACAAATCATTAGAAATCAAATGATTAAACACATACCTAAAAACAATTCTCTCGAAAACCTTGCCTACGGATGAAATAAGAGAAATAGGTCTGTAATTAGACACTTCGTGTCTATCGCCCTTTTTAAAAAGTGGCATAACGGATGCGGTTTTCCACAGTTCCGGAAATTAGGTTGTAGACAGAGACAAATTAAAAAGTTTTGATAACGGAACGCAAATAGTATTCATTGTGTTTTTTAGCATATGGTGACTGAAACAGTCAGGCCCAGGCGCTTTACCTAGTTTTAGTAATTGAAGAACGTCACGGACTTCATTAGGAGTTACAACGAAGATATCGATAACAGAGTTAGTTCGCGATTCAAAAACGGGAGTAGGAATATTTAAGTTATTGATTTTCGACACCGAGCAAAAATAGTTGTTTAGAAGGCAAGCTTTCTCATAGTTATCGCATATTATATCGCCATTGTCATTTTTGAGTTGGCTTATATAAGCAGATTCCCCAGTTCCTTTAGTTAGTCGTTTAATCAATAATTTAGAATTGGTATTGTCCAATTCTTCTAACAAATTGTTTGCATTCAAAAACAACTGTTCTTTGTAATACTTTTTCATATTATTAACGCGATTTCTTTGCTTTTTATATTTATTTTTATCAAAATCTTTTTTTGTTTTAATGGCTATTTTATGGAATCTGTTCCGCTTCCTTTTTTTTTCTACGAAGTTCAGAATTAAACCATATTTTATCATTGGGTCGAATTGTAACCTCTTTTCTAGGGACACATTCTTGTATGATACCCAAAAAAGTTTCAGTAAAGTTTCTGCAATTACTATCCATAGTGTTTCTTGAATTGATAATTATATCCCAGTCGAACATATCTATCAATTCGTTACACTTTTGAAAATCGGCCTGCCGGTAATTCCATACTTATCTCTTATACGAGTTTTGTATTCGTAACGATACTTTCAAATAGATAATGGTAGCTTCGTGATCGCTGTATTGTCTGTCGACTTGTATTGTATGGGAGTCACAGACAACACAGTCATCACTAACTAGAATGGGATCTAATAGGGATTGGCGATTATCAGTAACTCTAGTAGGGTCAGTAATTGTATTTGTCAGATTATACGTGTTCATTATTATATTAAGCTTATGGTTACGTTCCCTAATAAGATCAACGTTGAGATCTCCAGTTATAATTACATTCGAAGAAGAGTGTAAAGCCAGTTCAACGTCTTCAATACTGGAAGGGAGATAGGCGGAGTATGATAAAGAGGTATCGTCGGCAAATAGTCTTGTAAAACATAATAAGTCATCAGCTATATCATTGATGTACACCAAGAAAAGAAGAGGACCTAGACAGAGCCCTGTGGAACTCCTGCGTTTGTCTGCTTTAGAGGGGATTTTGAATTTTGCTATGAAATCATTTTGAGATCTGTTTAAAAGATAACTTTTAAACCAGTTGAAAAGGTTATCATTCACACCATACGCCTTTAGTTTTATTAGTAAACCAGTATGCCAAACACGGTCGAACGCTTTCGATACATTACAGAAGATGAAAGAAGTAATGTTTTTATTTTCAAGAGTCGTGATTATAGTATGATAAATTTTTATTAGCTGGTGAACGGTGAAATGACCTGGAATAAAGCCTGACTGGTATTTATACAACAAATCATTAGAAATCAAATGATTAAACACATACCTAAAAACAATTCTCTCGAAAACCTTGCCTACGGATGAAATAAGAGAAATAGGTCTGTAATTAGACACTTCGTGTCTATCGCCCTTTTTAAAAAGTGGCATAACGGATGCGGTTTTCCACAGTTCCGGAAATTAGGTTGTAGACAGAGACAAATTAAAAAGTTTTGATAACGGAACGCAAATAGTATTCATTGTGTTTTTTAGCATATGGTGACTGAAACAGTCAGGCCCAGGCGCTTTACCTAGTTTTAGTAATTGAAGAACGTCACGGACTTCATTAGGAGTTACAACGAAGATATCGATAACAGAGTTAGTTCGCGATTCAAAAACGGGAGTAGGAATATTTAAGTTATTGATTTTCGACACCGAGCAAAAATAGTTGTTTAGAAGGCAAGCTTTCTCATAGTTATCGCATATTATATCGCCATTGTCATTTTTGAGTTGGCTTATATAAGCAGATTCCCCAGTTCCTTTAGTTAGTCGTTTAATCAATAATTTAGAATTGGTATTGTCCAATTCTTCTAACAAATTGTTTGCATTCAAAAACAACTGTTCTTTGTAATACTTTTTCATATTATTAACGCGATTTCTTTGCTTTTTATATTTATTTTTATCAAAATCTTTTTTTGTTTTAATGGCTATTTTATGGAATCTGTTCCGCTTCCTTTTTTCTCTACGAAGTTCAGAATTAAACCATATTTTATCATTGGGTCGAATTGTAACCTCTTTTCTTGGGACACATTCTTGTATGATACCCAAAAAAGTTTCAGTAAAGTTTCTGCAATTACTATCCATAGTGTTTCTTGAATTGATAATTATATCCCAGTCGAACATATCTATCAATTCGTTACACTTTTGAAAATCGGCCTGCCGGTAATTCCATACTTATCTCTTATACGAGTTTTGTATTCGTAACGATACTTTCAAATAGATAATCATGGTAGCTTCGTGATCGCTGTATTGTCTGTCGACTTGTATTGTATGGGAGTCACAGACAACACAGTCATCACTAACTAGAATGGGATCTAATAGGGATTGGCGATTATCAGTAACTCTAGTAGGGTCAGTAATTGTATTTGTCAGATTATACGTGTTCATTATTATATTAAGCTTATGGTTACGTTCCCTAATAAGATCAACGTTGAGATCTCCAGTTATAATTACATTCGAAGAAGAGTGTAAAGCCAGTTCAATGGACTGTTGAAATTTATCCCAAAATTGCGAAGTTTCATTCGGATGCAGGTAGACTACGCACAGCAAAATTTTCTGCTTAGAGAATTCAATTTGAATCCAAAGAACATCGCCTGCGAAATCTAGATCCTGTCGATGCGTAGTCTGTAGTAAAGTGCTGACATAAACCATGACCCCACCACCAGAACTGTTGCGGTCTTTTCTAAAGGGATTTACGGAATATCCCTCAATGAATATATCGTCGTTCTTTACATTATCGTCTAAATGGGTTTCTGTCAAACATATAATATCTGCTTCGTTACATATACTTTCGATATAGTCAGTTTTGTAGCGCATGCTTCAAGCATTTAAGTGAAAAATCGACAGTTTGCCTTCATCATCGGGGCCCGGATTTTGTTGAACGTCATTAGATAACAGAATTAACAAAGATATGACAACCGTCGGCAAGGGATTACTAAGAAAAGTTTGAAAATACAATCTATAACAATTAATTAGACAATAAGTTATAAGACATCTTATAATACACATAAAATATACAAAATACTTTTGGCTTTTCTTCATAAAACATTTTTTTTTTTGGACAAACAACAATACGCTTTGCGATAGCAGCTTTGTATGTAAACAGATCGTTACCGATTTTCAAATTGTGAATCGGGGAATAAGATAAATTTTAAATAGCCACAGAGTTT